>JACBWW010000019.1:3879038-3895514 GCA_020086605.1 Lanius collurio | reverse complement strand
AGGACATTAACAGTCTGGACAGTAAGACCAATCATAATAAAGGTAACAAACTGGGAGGAGTAATCCAAGCTCTTTTTCACAATAGATAAAAATATAGGTGAATTCAAGGCACAGGTATTTTCAAAATTAACACACATTATTTTCTTTGGACCTAATAATACAAACTAAGCCCTAATTACACTACTAACAAGCTGTACACAGGGCCTTTATGTGCATCACTTGTAACAGCACTATCAGAAAATGATCACAAAATTATTCACATACAGATGTGCACATAAACATATGAGCATAGACTGGATCTCTACAGTAGAAAAAAAGAAATATTCCTGTAAATAGCTTACAGTTCTTAGACAGTAATGTTACCATGAATTTGTGTGTAACACTGCTTAGAGAAGACAGCTGACACAGAGGCAGCATGAAGAGAACACGGAGTCACAGCTGGTTTGGGCTTGGTGAGAGGCTGCTGGTATGTAGCAATGCTCACAGCACTGACACAATCATGACCCATTTTAATTAATGCCATCTGAAATAATTCCATACTGAGGAAACTTGTGTGCTAAACATACTGTACAAAACCCAAAACACTGCCTGGCCCCCAACCAGATAGCAGGTTTCTGCTTAGAAATTCCATCTTACCCTGTAGGCTCCTTCTCTAAGTATATGGTGCTCAGATTTTTTTTTTTAACCAGGCATGACAAATAATTTCATTTGTAATTTCTTGTGTACATGAGACTACATTCAGATGAAAATATTAATTGTGCCTCACAGTCATCAAGCCTTGTGAGTTTCTTAATGCTCTTGAACTGGTTTTTGCCATCTTCAGTGGTAAAAAAGACCCTCACATCTACTTGCCTAGTTGGGCAATTCAGAAAAATGAACCCCTGGCTTTCCTGAGCATTGCCACTAGCAGACTATAAGCATATCTGCATCTTTATTGCTCCAGCTGAGTTCAGTGAATTAACAAATATGAAACATTTTTACCAGCTGAGTTTCAGCATCTGGAATTGCAAACTTAGGAGCATCCAGAACACCTTGGTTTCAGCAAGCCCAGCCAAACTACAACCCCCAAACACACACTGGGTCTCCTCGTGCCATCTCTGAGCCTGCTCCAATGCATTTCTCCTGTCTCTGCTCTTCGGAGCTGGACTAAGCTCAGGCTCTGCTGACCAGCATCCCACTGTGCCTCGGGCAGAGGGGGAACATCACCCCACAGGCAGTGAGGGGGCCTGCTTCTGGTTCTGTCCTTGCAGCGAGTCAAAGAAAAACAGGATAAACAAAGCTTTTATCTAAGATAATGACGTGAACTCTACTATTTTGTGGAAGAAACTGAACAGGCAGTAGCATCCTTGCTCCCAAGCATGGGTGATCAAAGCTTCCTCTGAATCTCTGTCGAGGTGAGCATTTCCTCTTCATCATCAGCCTCTCTCAAAACTTTGCAACGTTAAAAATACTATTTAAAAAGCTTCAGTAAATTAAGATAAGGGTCCATATCAACATAATCTGCTTTAGTATCTCTGCTTCAAGACAGGACAAACAAAGCAATCTTTGATGAGAACTGTATTGGTGCCAATTGAAAGAAAAAAATAACAGTGCAGTCTGGACCCCTTGGTGCTGGAGGGGAAAGCACAGTGCCTGATCTCCCAAATGTATACCAGACACACAGTATAAAATTATTCATCTGATGGTACACATGGAAGAGATTCCACAAATTATGCCTACTTAACCATCACCAAGGAGGGAGCCTACAGGTACAGCTACATGATTACCAGGCAATGTACCAGTGACTGATGGCTGTAGAAGGGGAATGCTTCAGCCTGAAGCCAAGGGCTAGAGGCTGCCATGTGGTGCAGTCATCAGTAAGTGATTCAGAACCTTCTAGAAGCCTGGCTGCAAGACAGCATCAACTGTCTTTTCAATTAACATCACACTGCTAACAACAGAAGTGGATATCAAAACAGGGAAGAAACATATTTACTCATTTCTGTTTAGTGAAGACAATTCTTAGAATTTATTTTTTAGGTGTGACTCGGAGATGCTTGAGCCCTCATATGCATGGTTGGACTGAAGTTACATCTTTGTGCAGGTGCTCTAGAGCTACCAAACCTACTACTATTCATGATAGAAATATTTTGATTATAGTAGATGACATTAATAATTTTCTCTCCTAGCTGACACAAAGGAAAAAACTAAAACCAACTTGCTGCTCAAGCCCATGAACTGCAAGCATCTAGATATGCGTAAGAGTGAGAGTTTAAATCTTGGAATTCATCTATACCTAAGTGAAATGCATTGGAGAACAAGTGGCTCAGGAATGCAACTTCCAAATTACTGTCTCTTTCTAGAAAAATGGTACATTTTCATTAAATCATGGTCAAATTGTTCTTTTCTAGTACATCTAAAAATAACTGTTGGTGCACGGCAGGCCAGAAGTGCAAATTATTTACAGAGTAAACAAGCAAGAAGAAAAACTCACTGCCTGTTTTAAAGAAATCATTGCATAAGTAAGTGACGTTTAAGCAGTGTTCCACACCTGTAACTGTTCAGCTTTGATACAGGTTCTCAAGAAGTATAAGCAGAAGTTTTCTGCATCTACACTTCTGCATTTACTGGTTCATTAAACACTATCATTTTCAAAAATATATAACAGTAACAATACATAAATTGTTAAGAAAAGACAACTAAACTGTAGAATGAATCTTCCAAACCATGGAAAGCAGTATCTTGTTATTTACAGAGTAGTGCAGTATTATAAACACATTAAATGACACTGTTCTACATCTACAGAATAAGGACTGTTTAAAAACAGTATAGCATGACAACATTACAAGTCTGAATACAAACAAGAGGAAATCAAAGAAAAGGAGGATATTTTTCAAATTGCATTTCTAATTAAGTGCTCCTATAGTCTTTGACATTTTCATTTACAACAATGGCACAAGCTATATACACTGTTAGTACATAAAATCAGTTACAGGGCAATTATCATTGCAATCAACAGACCTTATTTACAGGTACTGAAACTGCCATTTCAAAGTAAAACTTGGTGAGCAGAAGCAGATGAAACTTAGAAAAGGATTAATTTATCTGATTAATTTGTCTTACGTTACCAAGGGATTTTCTTTTTAGGGCAATGTGAATGTATATGCTCAGGGATTGACCTCCTGATTACATCACTGATATGCAAAGATTTGTATTTTATCAGTATTCTTACCATATCCAAAAGTGTGTTTGGTACTCAGCCAGAAACTGAAATTTGTGTCCTTTCCTGAGGTTACAAGTTAATGCATCCCAAAGTGCAGTTCCCAGTGCTCTTTAAAAGTCATGACCATGTTACTGAAAATGGTGACACCCAGTTTGGCATAGCTTCACCGAGGGTCAGAATTTCCATCTCATGAAGAAATACTCTGGGAAAACAGATGAGGAAAGTGCAGTGGAACAAACAACGTTCCAGAGATGGTGCTTGTTTTCACCCTCCTGAGCAAGCACAGAGACCAGAACCCCGAGGCCAGGGCTGGCTCTGCAGGGGTTTCATGGGGTTTTTCTGCCCTGGCACGGACCAACTTCCCTACTGGCTGCTGTCCTCAGAATTCCTTTGAAAGGCAGATCCTGAGGTTTTTGGTGATTTACAGGAAATTGGTACACAGACGATATTAATTTTCCAACTCTCAAGTGCTATTTCAGTTTTGATAAACTTTGTGCCTCAACTGTACAACTGTGTACTGGAAATAAGGAGTCCTAGTAGAGAAATCTAGGGAGGATATAAAAAAATACCTTTACTGAAAAAAACACAACCCAATAACAGTGGTGCATCAAAATACAGGTGCTTCCTAGGCTTCAAAATTGTCCAAAACACATTATATGGCTACATGGACAGGTCCACAGATACTTTTCAAGTGAAAGGAGGGACCTTTCCAGAACTTCTTTATCTGTGGCCAAGCAGCTTATACAGTGGTTTAACTGTGCTACAGTAAGTGATTGTCTGAAGAAAGGCCAAGAAATACTTTGTGGATACTCTGCCATCTCTGCAGATGAGACAGCCAAAATACTAATTTATCGCTGTAGGGCACAAAGTCAAGTCCCCACCTCTGTCACCAAGTAATTTATAATGTGATTCAGAAAACTGGGAGAATCCAGAGTTCAACATCCTTTATTTCTTAAATAGTTTAGACATTGCAGTGAGCAAAGAGTGAACCCAGTAATTTCCAGCCTTCACCCATACTATTCAAAAAGATAAAAACTGGGATTCAAACTTTGCCTCACAGATGCATGCCTGAACCCACTGGTTTTCCATGTCATGTAGCCTTGTACTTCTTTTCTGGACATTTATCAACACTGTGAATGAGTTCCACAGGGTTAAGGCACACTATCATCACTGCAGACTGTTATAGTGGCTTACCAAACAACCAGTTTCTCCTTCAGAAGAAAGCATTCCTCAAAGATTCTCGTATTTGTCCAATGTAGCTTGTTTTGTTATGTTCTGATTTTGTTTTTTTTTTTTTTTTTTTTTTTTGTTTGTTTTTTTTTTTTTAATTCCCTCTCATGCATGACCTGACAAAAACTCTACTTGATTAAGCCAAATAATCCACTTGTAAGAATGATGCATATGAATTAGAACTGAGCTTTTAAAGTTGCAGATAATTATCCTAGATGGTTCTTTGGGATTTACTTGCTGATGTTATTTTTCCCATTAGCAGAACTGGAAACACCTTGCAGATATTGCTTTTAAAGACACAGGCACAAATGCTGAAGGCACTTTCCCCAGAAAGCTTTCAAGATTTTAATTACTAATCACACACAGGGCAAACTTTCTGACCACCAGTACAACGTACTGCTCTCATATCGGAGCCCACAGCAGATATAACTGAACTCTGGTTACTGGATAGGTCTGTAGACTTGTTTGGTATGTTAAATTAACCCTTTTTCTAAAGGCACAGGATATAATTTTCATTGACACTTAGGCAGGGAATTCCCACTTCAGGAATCTTTAAAAAGCCTGTCTTGCAGCAGACCACTGGACTCATTCTTCTTCTTTTTTCAAGAAAAAAAAATTACAGTTTAAAGCCTTTTTCATTATATCTATGAATGGTCACACAGCCATGATACGATACTGGCCTGGGCATGGCTGCTACTCCTGTGATAATGCCCGTTGCAGGGTCATAACAAAGAATAGTGTCTGTGGCTTCACCATTTTCCCGTCTTCCACCAAGGATATAGATTTTTCCATTACACACAGACATGCCACAATTCTCCTGTTTCAAGAAAACACAAGGGAATACCCAGTTATTTAAAAAGCAAGACTAGATTCATGCATGTCTGCCCCAGAGCAGGAGGGCAGCACTCAGGACTGCCTTTTGTCAACAGCCTGGCCCATACTATTCCCTCCTGAGCAGAAAGGACAAAAATTAGGGAAAGCAGCAGCACAAGCCTACAGAAAAGACTATTTCAGATCTAAGCCTTTACTACTTCTAGCTCAGACAAGGGAAACAATGGAATACAACCATACTGTACTTACCACTTAAAGATCTGAGATAGGGAAAGGAGGAGAGAACAAAGGTTTTCAGAAGAGGGACCACAGTAGGTACTATTAATGCAAAGAGGGGGAACAAGGAGAAGCAACTTAGAGGAGTAACAGATAATGAAGAGGGATGTAAATGGCAAGAGGAAAAAAGGCATGACTAAAAAGAGTGCACAAGAAAAGACAGTGCTATGTCTTACTTGAAACAGAGATAGGATTTTATTTCTTCCTTAAAAGCAGGCATGGAAAAAATACTCAGTTAAATAGAGAACACAGATTAAAACAGAGGAACAGAGGGAAGGCTAGGAAAAAAGAACAAATTTCTCTTAAGGTAATACCATAGAGTATGTGATTGGTGTTTCAAAAACATGGAGAAATGTAACTGCTACATACACGCTTCACTACTGAGGGGACACATGTTCAAATCCTGCTCAGTGTCCCGTATGTGGAAGTGATAGAGCTCTCACTGCTGAAGTCAGATGCTTACTGTGCTGTATAGTGGGACTTTTTCACACTGTAAAAACAGCCTTCAGTATTTCCTATTACATTGAAGGGCTTTAATCAATTATAAGGAAAGTAATTCCTTCAGTCTGAAGGAAAACATGCAACAGAAGGTAATTTCTATACAATGAAATCATCATCCACTAATACTGCTCTTCAACAGTACCAGCTCTCAAGCAAAGTCTGGAATGGCTAACAGTGACACCCAGCTGAAAAGCTACTGGTTTAGAAACTTCCTCTTCTGTGAGGTTGAGTTACACAGATGAAGAGGTAAAGCAAGAATGGAATCAGAGATGCAAGTTTATCAGGGTTAAGCAAATATATACTCATTTAATGCCAAGACAACAATGTCAAAAACTAGCTTTCAGCTGTCTACAGGTTTTTGATTGGTAATTACCTGTCTGCTGAATGTATTCTGTACATGCATCCAGTAGTCCTCGATCGGGTCATAGCAGTAAATGGCTTTGGTGAGTCCACCAGCAACGTAGATCAGGTTGTTCAGGGACACAGCCGTGATACATCTCTTGGCAATGGGGATGGTTGCACGGAGCAACCAGGAATTGGTATCAGGATCATACGACTGAACCTGGAAGGAAGGACAAGCCTTTCAGACTGAAAGCCCAACTAAAGTAACAGCCTGGCATGCCCACATAGGTTACACAAGGAGAGACAAAGCAGCAGTACCTGCCTAAAAAAATCGAGTCAATGTAAATGCAGATCCATATATCAATAATTTATATATATGCACAATATTTGTCATTGTTTTCCAAACACTCACATTTAAGAATTCACAGAACATTGTGAAGCCAATGACATGAGCAATGAATCCATGAAAAAAGACCACAGTAACAGTGTATCACTCAATTACATTTTCTACTCTGTATTTTTTTAATTAGAATAACTCCACACTCCATCCAGCAAAAACCAGTTCAAGCAGATCTCCTGTAGGATCTGGTTTTAAACCAGCAATGCTGTTTGCTGTGGATAGAAGATGCAACCCAACACAGCTAACTGACCTTGTCAGAACAGGTGTTGTCATCAGGGCCACCACCGATGACAAAGAGTTTGCCAACACAGCTGGTGACCGCTGGGGAGCTCACAGCCTCCTTTAGGGGAGCCACCTCGGTCCAGCGATTGGAGAACGAGTCGTAGCACTCCACACTGCTCAGGCGGTTCTGCCCATCGTATCCTCCAACCACATACACCTGCACAAGGTGGTGGAAACTACTGTCATTTTGTGTTTACAGTAGGTATTATATTTAAATAGGAAAGACAGTTAAAGCTCATTTGCTAGGTTTGTCAAGGGATGCATTCCTCAAATTTTTAATTTATACACGGGAGGAGAAGAATATGGTTTAAAAATAACAGGTAAGGACTCCCTGGAGAGTTCCATTCAGTCACATGTGGAATGACACTGCAAACACACCAAAGCATAGTATTATTAATACTGCAATAGAAGCTTCCTATTTGAATAGCATTTGTTAGAAAAGGCATTTCTCTGTATTTCTCTTTTTTTACATAACATTCAACAACAACAGCAGCAGCAAATGCCCATCTGAGTTTACCTTTGCTTTTTGGCATTCTGCTTTTTCCCTACTTGCTTACAGAAGTATTTCTTCCTCTCAGTTCATAAACTCTTACATTCTTGTCTCTTTTTTTCATATTTTGGAAGCAGAGCTCCTTACTATTAGTGTCTACCTTCTTCCCTCTGCTTGCTTAGCTGCTATTTCATCTCTAAGATGATCAAATTGACACCACATGCACATCTTTTCTAACTTTCACTAAGGGAGTCCCAACTAGGGGTTTTATGTTCAGGCATATATGCCTTCAAAATACAGCAAAACCTCCCATTTCCACAATCAATGTGTTTGCTTAATTTCAATATAAAACATTAAATAAAACTGCTGACATTCAGAGTAGTATCAGTTTCTGCTAATAACTACATAAACTGTTAGGCAGCACTTTTGAAGCACAGGCAAATCGAGATGCTTCTTTGCTTCCGAAAAAAATGCTTCTTAGAAATAAGCCACTTCAGTGATGAGAAAAAACCTCAAAAAATAAATGACTGAGCAGTAAGATGATTTTCATGTCCACGGGTAGTAAATGACTGATGAAGGGCCTAATTGTTTAAAATAATTATTTGAAAATATGTGTATTTAAAATTATTTGATATGAAATACAAAGTAATACTTAAATGTTTTCTCCACTGTTTTCTTATATACAGCAAACATTCCCAGTGTAAAAAAATTAAAATATACTTCTCTTACTTTACCCAGAAGAACAGCCATTTTATGTCTCCATCTGCCTTTATTTAAGGAGGCAACTCTGATCCAAATGTTAAGTTGGGAGTTATAAATCCAGACATCCCGGCTATTGATTCTTCCGCCTTTAAAATGAAACATATGCCAGTTTGAATAACTACTGAATAGGTAATGCTAATTATTAACTTGCCCCTCTAGAGTGGGCAATGAAAACTTTATAACCCTTTTTGGGATGTAATAAGGCTCTACAAGTATTTATACATTACACTGAAAAAGTAATTTGCAGCAGATTTCAAAGATGAAATTACACAGTAAGTTGTTTTCCTCATGCTTTCCTTTCCCATAATGCTGAGATCACACTAGATTATTTCTAGAAGTTGGAATGCATTTTAATGGCTTTTGCCCAAGCTCTTCAGATTTCCTGTAGTGTCACTACCTGGGTGAGACCCTCGAAATCCCACGCCCGGGGCACATCCCTCCCACCTGCTGCTCCTCTGCCTGCTCTGTGAGCACCTCTTTCATTTCACACTTTGTTCAAATGAAACAGGTACACACACCCGAGGACACGATTTCTTTGGTTAAACCAACACACACTGGTGTCTAAACCATCAGCTGCACCCTGTAATTTTTCCCTTGCTGAAGGACTGAATATGCTGCTGGGAAAAGCCTGCTTGGGATTTTTTGTCTGTAGTTTTCCCAGCTGTTGCTGCACACAGGCTCCTGCTGTATTTTAAAGCAGCCATAAGCCGGTCTCTTTAAATACAATTGATGTCCTGGAATCAGCTGTAAAAAAACTGCAGATTCATGCCAAACAAAAACTCCAGAAAACACTTTTGTTTACAGTAAGATTGTGCTGGGGCTGGTGTTCATAGCAGAAAGTGACTTTCAGCTGAGCTTCTGGAAGTTCACAGTACAAAGATCTGCCACACCACTTCAAAAGCAAATCAAAACAAACACATCCCACAAACAGCACACAACAAAAACCAACCAACCAAGCAAAGAAAGAACTCTTGAATTTTTTACAATTATTCACCTGAAACAAGAATATCATTCCGCAGAGCACACACCGCATACTCAGACTTGGTAAACTCTGGAAGTTTAGCCAGTGACTTCCACTCTCCTGTCACAGGATCATAGCACTCCGTGTATGGCAAATTAAACCCTCCAACTCGTTCACAGCCTCCAACAACAACTATCACCTCAGAATAACCAGTTGATCTAAAAAAAGTGAACACAGAAAATTAAGATGTAGGAGATAATTATTAGTACATGGAGGCCGAACAACATTGTCTTCAAAACTATGTGAAAATCAGAAAAAATACTATTTAGCTTTAACTTCCACAACAAAGAAAAAAGAAAATGGAAGAAAGAGTTGTTTAGCAAACGAGTTTTCACTATTTCCAGCTGTCTCATTACAGGGCAGGTTACCACACTGACAGGTGCCCTGTGTAAGTGGTGGAGTTGCACTGCACAATGTTCTATGTAAAAACCATGTAATTAAATAACACAGAATGCCCTTACTCTAATAATATTTTTCCTTTGACTGTACACCTAAATCCAAAATACAGTTCAAGCAGGACCAGAGACAATGAGATGATCAATCTGTTTTACAACAAAATCAGTCTTCATTCTCCTCCCAAGCTTTACAAAATTAATATCACTTTACATTGCCTAAATATTCCAAGTGTTTAAAAGCAGAAGGAATGTAGTCACCAAAATAAGGAAAACCAAAAAGACCTTAGAGCCAATGCACAGTAAAACAGAAAACAGCAGCGATAGGAGGAAACATTAAGGAATACTGAAATAAAAATTCAAACCTAAAACCAAAAACTAAAACTCAGTGGGAATAAATTAGGCATTAGACAGTCTGCAATGTACCCAAACAGACCTTTAAGTTCTATTCCACACATTCTCCTTCTACTAACCAGATGCTTCTGCATTATACATATTTGATATTCACAGCAGTAACAAAACTTATCTAACAAAAATTAATGCACATTTGAATGTAGAGAATCAGCCAACTACCTTTGATGTGGAAATTAAACCGCGACCACCTTTATTCCTCCCCTCAGACTTGTAATTTCTTGTCAGCATTTGTCAAACTCCTTTCTTTACAGGGCATTTTTAAAATAAAGCACTTTGCACCGACATAGTTATTTCAAGGACTGCTACCAGTTAAGCAAAACTGAATGCAGGACTGATTTTATTTTTGATGAGCCTTTTTGTTGTGTTGTGCTTTGTACTATGATCCCACTGTGAGTAGGTATCTCATAGAACAAACATTCATATCATTGCTGAGTACTGCAGCCTTCTCACAAAAATAAAGTAAAAAAGAGTTATGACTGGATTTGAGGTAAAAGTTGCATTATCTGTCCCTAAAACTCCTAACTTGAACTTATCACATTTTCACCTATAAATCCTGATGAGGCTTTCCCTGTTTTGAAACATCATAAATAAAACTAGTTAGTCCTTCTATCTCCTTGTCACCACACACCTTATTGAAATATTCCATATATGTTTCCACTCAGAATATTGTAAACAGGCAAAGGCAATGCTAAATGGTAACATCCTATAGGATGATAAAAATGAGATGTGTCTGAGGAATGACACTTACACACCTGAACCCATCAGAAGAAACTCTGGTCAGCTGCTCAGCTTTGAAGTCATGCTCCTTCCTGGTTTCTATGTATTTACTGTTTACTGGTTTTTGCTTTTTTGAGGAACAACTCTGAAAAGAATCTCTCAAAGGGTAAGAGAGGGGAAGTTCCTGTGCCAACAAAGCATTACCCAGGAAAAGAACTTCCATAAAAGCAAGACGCTAATCTCGTAATTTGCCTTAGAAGCAAGCATAAAGACACCAGCTAACCATATACCAAGAGGTTTCTCTGTGGGTTACTTTACAGATTAGAATTAAGGTCTCCATTTACTCACTGAAAAGATGGCAGTGCCAGATTATCAATCACTGATTTAAAAATAAATGAACTGAAAATCTTTGCTCAGAGAAAGCTCTTTATGAATTACTGTGATGGAGTTTTTCAAGAAAATATTCATTTAGCACAGTATTTCAAATCCAAAGAGAACAAAATGTTTTCCTAACCTTTTAGTTTCTATATGACCATATTCTTTCTTCCCTTAAGAAAACTTTTCTCCATTTTATTTTGTGGAACGAGTCTTGCACTGTGCAGGTTTTATTGTTAGTTCTGCTTTTCTTTTTTTTTTTTTTTTTAATGACAGAGGGCACATCCATTTTTTAAAAAGGTAAAATGTGGTAGGAATACACAAAAAGAACATCCGGGCAAAGGCTAATTCCAGAAAAGAACTAAGGATATATTTAAATGAAGGTTAGAAAAAACTGTGACCTCAACTAGGAAGCCTTTCTTGTAGCCCTCACAAGAAACTTTGTGTGAGCAAAGTAACACAGGCGCTACAACAGGCTCTGAGGACTCCAGGAGATCCTACCTCACCACGAACAGGTGCATTAAATAGAAAAGAGGGACTGGAAGACAATCAGGTGTCACACAATTCCACGCATTCCCAAAAGCAGGCTTTCCAAGGGTCCTGAGATACACACACACATCTCTTGATGAGGTGAAAACACCAACCAGCACAGCATGAGCTGGACAGAAGAACTTCTGGTAGTTCAAACAGATTACATTCAAAACCATGGTAAGTTCAGAAAACAGAAATTCTGGTACATCACTACTTTTTTCTTCCTCAGTGTTAAATCAATTTTGGGTAGTAAATGAAGTAGCAGACAAAATGTAAAGTGAAACAGAAACCCATCTCCGAGTGGGAAAAGTGAGGGACTACATTAAAGCTTTCCAAAAGCAAACAAAAAGGACATGTTAAAATGTATAAACATCATAACTTCTAGTTATAGAGGACATATAGATTGTTACCAGACAGCTTAACAGAAGCTTTGATGAGAGTCTGAAGATAACTCAAAGCACACCACAGGAAGAGTCCCTGCAGTTTTGGGTATGGAAACGTGTTACTGCTCACTGCTTGGTCTCAGCTTGGAGATTTGGTGTGCAACACAACCAGGAGGGACAGGACACGCTTACAGGGAGCAGGAGGGACAGCCTCAAGATGTCACTGTGTCGTTGCAAGTCCATAACCGAAAACTCTCTCACAAAGACCTGCATTTGCCAACGATGCCTTAGTGGCAAAGGGTACAGTTACACCACACTTTAAACTTTTATTGACTTCAGGTAACTCTTCACTGGCTTCAAAAAGAAACAAAAAATCATCTTGTGAATTGCAGAGTAGTCTGTTCTTTGAAAAAACATGTAGAACCCACTTCAGCCATAGGTGCATCCATATCCATACAACCAATCACAAATTATTTCCCAAAGTTTTAGTAAAAGCACTGGTGTGGGAATTTTTTATCCTGTAGCCTGTCTCCTTTTAGAAATAGTTTATATAGAAAAGACATTGCAGGAAGGCAAGAAGAAAGGAAAAGAGCTCTCCATTGCCCTCCCCTCCCCAAGGCCCCTCAAAATGCCCAGAAAAGGTACGATGAAAACATGGGGGAAGGGGGACCTGGCAACTATTTTAAAACATGATCTTTTTGCTATAGGCAACAGAAACAAACAGACAACAGAAACAAATGACAAAGAACTATTCCATGAATGTAATATAGAAAAGGGGAAAAAATTCCTGCTGGGAGGCAAGCCAGTTTTTCTCTTTGTAAATTACTTCTCTTGCTGCTGCCTATTCAAACTCCCACTGCAGTTTAATAAAGTCAGCAATAAAACCAACAATCCCCCTTGCTGCAGAAATCACCTGTATTAGGCAAGGTACTTCATTTGCAAACTGGAGCGCCACTCTGGGGATGCTCCGATTCTCAAGCACATACATCCCACACACTGACAAAACTTCTGAGTGTATTTGCCTTCCTCAGTCAATTAAATAAGAAAAGCAGAACAAACACCAAACCAAATACTGCAGCTTGCAGCCCCTTCCATGTCTGAATTCCCATGGTCCCTCCCTCAGGCCCAGACTCAGACACAATCACTGCAGCAATTTCCAAACTGCCGGGATCCAAACGCTTGGAAAGACACCCCTCACAGCAGTGCACAGCTTAGAAAGCCTGGGAGCAGGGCTGCAAGGACTCTTTTAAGAAGAGTTTCTTCTCTCATAGCAGGACTGGAAACTGGAAAGCCACTAATGGGGCAAACACTGCCAAGTATTTTTTTTCCCCTTAAGCAAGCCTTTAGCACCTGCCAAAAAAATAAAGGTTCCCTGCACAGTCACTGTACAGCAACCACATATGGGTAAGAGTAAACAAAGAGGAGTAACTCCTAACACTCTTTGTCTAGACCATCATTGCATCACCTTAATGGAACATGTGATTTTATAAAAAACAGCTTAAATCAGCTGGAGTTAACTATAAACTATTGTGTCTACTATCATTGACATGAAGCTGGGAAAATATTTTTTCAGGAAAAAAGACTCATAACAGCCATTGCTCATAAATGCCACTAATGGATTCTTCCTCATTTCTTCTTGCAACCTCAGTCACCTATTTGTGTAACACATTATTAAGTGGCAGCAATTCTGAATTATTAAAATGTCACCAAATGAGCATGAAATACTTCAGGAACTGTTTCATGATTCTTTAAAAATACAATATTTGGTTTCTTTGCAGTTAAAAACCTGTTGTTCTTCTGTCCAATACAAATACATGTGCTATTCCATCTGTAAAATATTTGTGATGTAGCAAGGAAATGCTCTGAATACATAATACCCACATCCACATCCTTTGTGGTGTGCTGTACATTTACATGACTTTGTTACAGGAAGAAAGATGGGGAAATGGAGTGGTTTACCTGCCACAGCACAGTAAGCTCTCTTCAAGACACTGCTATTATATGAAGTACCTTAAGATCTCCCCTAGCTAACACTAACCTTAAAAAGTATTTAACTGGCAAGGTAATATAACTTCACATACCTTTTTTCAGAGCAATGAAGTGCTCTGTGCAAAAAGACTCATTTATGCACATTCTCAAGAGACATGTGAGCTTCACACATGTGGGGAAGTACAGAAGCATAACTGCAGCAGCTCCAGAATTTAGCAAAGTAAAATTGTCTGCTAGAGATTTTTCTCCAGGCATGCGTATATCAAACATCTGTACATCATATTATGTCCTTCTGCAGAAAAAAAGGTTAAAAACATTTCCTCACCTGCGTGGCCTAGTTCTGGGAGACATCATCTCGTTTCCAAGGATATGGTATCGCCTGGCTTCATGCAGCAGCTGATAGCACTCTGGGGAATTCTGAATCAGCTGGTCCACCTCCACAGTCTGAACAAAGTAGTTGGGGTGCAAGAGCGGGAGCCTGACGTGTGTCAGGAGCTCGTGGAGCACCGGTCGGCGCAGCTCGACTGCACGGTACACCCAGCGCATCACGGCCTCGAACACCATCTCCTCCTTACTGATCACCAGCTCGTCGCTGCAAATGTAATCAATAAGCTCATCCTTCCCCAGTTCCAGGAATTCTTCATGCTGGGACACATCCTCAAACGTCTGCAGTGCGAAATTCCTGCACTTGGTGAACAGCGTCTTGAGCGAGTGCGTATCTGCGAAGCGCTGGATGCCCAGGCAATTGCAGGGATCCAGCTGCTCCTCCAGGAACTTGGCGCAGGCATCGCGCAGAACGCTGATCTGGAACAGACTGGATGTTTCGAAGAGATACTGCACATTCTCCGTCGTGATTTTCACCTTGCCTGTGTACACGTATTGTAAAAAGCAATCCATGGCTTCGGCAAAAATGCCATTGATCTCCACCAGCATCTCTCTGCTCTCCCTGTGGTCATTGCAGAACATGGCTCTGAAGTAGCTGCTGCAGGCCGAGAGGACGGCACGGTGGCAGGGAAACTCCCGGCCCTCCACGCAGATGATGACATCTGTGAACAGCCGGCTGTCTCGGAATTCATTGAAGATCTGGAGAATGCTTTCTGCATGAGATGATCCCGAGGAGAAGTCGAAAAACTCAGGGCCTGACAACGATTTTGGGTCCATTTCAAAAACTTTCCGCTTGGTTGCAGGGGAATCTCGTATCCCACTATCCTCTCTATTCAGTCTGCGTCCCAATATTAGTACCATTGTTACATCAGTTGGCTATAGAGTCATTGAGAAAAATTCGCAGAGATTCTCCTTCTCAGTGCAACGGTCTGAAAAATTAAAACACTTCAGTATTCAGTCTGGCATACTCTTGGCTTCATCACAGGAATTAGACAAGATACTTGTATGCTCACCCTAAGAATTGCTGAAATTGTTGACCTTTCTTGGAGGTGGTACAGGACAAATCAGTGTGCACCTTGCCCAGGGCAGTGCAGCACTATCTGCCACATGTTATATACAAAATATACCCAGAAAACAGCTGACCTGGACGGCAATTTCTGATTGTCCCAGCATCACCGGTACTGCATTAGTGTGCAAGATAAAAAACCTCAAGATCTCAGCTCCAGCAAATCAACTGGCTGCCAGAAGCCAAAGATTTCCTGGAAAATGATCCAGAGCTTAAACTTCTCCCTTTTTTCAGCGTGATCCTCATGTGAGCTGGAGCCTCCAAAGTACTAATATAACATCACTGGTCAAAAGGGGAGGTGGGGGGAAGACTGAAATTCTAAAAGCAAAAATTTAATTGAGTAATCACTCCATTTTCATTAGGAAGTATATCATAATGAAGTCTTTTAACTAGTGTTAAATAACAATCTGTGACCTCAACAAATAACCTTGACCGTAGATTTTTACCTGTTCATTCCTAACATCTACAAATTAGTTCACTGATAATCTATAACTCAATTAAAAACTAATGTAAACTGCTAGCACACAAAACAGAATGAAATATGAACATCTGTTTGTGTAAAACTACTGAAAATATGAACAAAGGGCAACTTGCTGAGGACAGGGAGATTTTCTGTTTCCAAAGTACTATTGGCAAATAATTATTAGAAGTTTTTGCTTGAACACCTTCCAGTTTCAAGTACAAGTGTGAAGGTTCCTCCCAGTGTGCAAACACACACTCACATTATCAGAGCACTGAAGTTGTAAAAATCAAATACTCAAACATTTGGATGTGCCAATATTAAAGTGTGTAAGTGAAGAAAATGCAGCTGACTTTGCAAATAGCACGTTAGAGGTAGTGAGAGCAACCAATCTACCACAACAGGGCTTTTTGCCTTCTCTGAGCTTA
>JACBWW010000019.1:3585407-3874105 GCA_020086605.1 Lanius collurio | reverse complement strand
TAAAAGCAGGACCCTGGTGTCATCACCCTGCAATTTCATGAGCAGGTCTGAGCCTGTCCTGGAGCCCAAATTCACTTCATATCCAAAGTATTTGGACACTGGCCCATGCTCCAACACAGGCTGATGGAACATGCCTCGGAGTATGGAAAATTATTTTTGTTCTGCCCTTTAGCATAAGCAAACTTGCAAGGCCATAATGCAGAGTAGCAAGGCAAGGGCAGGGACGTGCATGCTTAAATTAAAATCATTACCTGGTACTAAATCAGGCCTTATGCAACGTCGTGGAGCTGATGTAGGCAGGTAACTGGCTGTGTTCTCCTTCCTAGAAAGATGACTTCCCCCTCTGGCCCCTTACTGCCAAGGGAAAGGAAGAAATACAAGTTCCTCTAGTAGCTCCTCACTACTTCGTTCTCCTAAATGTTGGATATCAATCCCAGGCATAATATATCTTTACCTTTTGGTGAACCTCCCCAATCTTGTGACTCCAGGATATTCCCCCTTGGGCCCTTCCTGGGAAGCGTACCCAGCCGTGTGCTCTTGGCAGTAGCTGGCTGTGCTCTGTCACTGAAACTTGAAGAGCAGCAGTATGTGCTCAGGACTCCAGGACGGACCCCCTCCGGAGCAAACTAGGCTCAGATTTTCATAGGCTAAATGAGCTCTGCTTTCTCCTGGGGTCAGATAAATTGAAGCTTTGCAAAACAGTTAGAATCTTGATTAAAAATTAAAAGGCTAAGTTATAAAAATAGACCGAAAATGTCCGTTGATTTTGGTATGTAAATTGTTTTCACATAGATCTTAAACCTTCAACCATTTTCCTGCAAGCTAAAACTCAGAACTGCTTAACAGACTTCATTATAAGTGAGAGCGTTCAGTCCATTTCTCATCCTCTGCCTGGAAATGCAAAAAGGACCCCAAACAACATAAACAGCAAAGAGAAAATCAGCAGCAAGTTGACCTTGTAGAATACAGGTCTGTTGCAATAATGTATTTCACTCACTGAATACAGGAAATATTAATAACCTGAAGTCTTACTTGTTACAAAGACATTAAAAGTATATGACCTAAGAAAAATATTTTGCTTAAAATACATTTCTTATCCTGTATTTCCTCGTCTGCCTCAGTTCTTTGAGTCTGTAACTCTTGGGGTCAATATGAATATGTAGAGTTCACCTGAGAATACATAACTGGGATTAAAAGAATGAGTCAGAGGAAGGAAAATATCAAAACAAGATCAAGATACCTCTGAACTGGCTGGAAGGAGCTATCTGAAGGGACTATGTTTACTCCAATAAAAACTGCACGTGGCAAAAATATCTTGAGTGAAGAGGGCAAATGGAACATTTAAAAAGAAAATACTAATTAAAAATACTCATTGAGCAATCAATCATTTCATAATGTGCTCATGTATGTATGTAGTCACATCCAGGCACTTCCAGTTCTGAAAGCCAACGTCACCGAGGATGTCTGAAATTAAGGATACTTGAGTTGCCACTACATCCTATTGCTTGTCATTCCTCTGCTAGTAGCGGCATTGATTGTTTTTTTCTCAAGCTGCGCCAAGCATTTCTCTCAAAATAAGCAGTTGCATGCTGCCTGAGAAGTTGAAACCAATTATTAAAGATTACTCATTTCTATAAAGCTTTGTTAATACTTTTTTAACAATGTAAAGGACTTGTAAAGCATTTAGGCCAATGTTTTCCAAACATGTCAGGGATTTTGGAGATTATGAAGGCTTCTTCAGGGCACTGGAAAGGTTAAAACCTAAAATTAGAAGCCTGTGTGAAGGTTTTGGCATGCATCCACCAATGTTCATGTGCTTTTCTGGTGGTGTTGGATTTGAATACCACTGCTGGGCACTTTTCAGACACATTGCACCGATGCACTGGGCCACCTAAATGGTCCATGCATTCCTCCAGGTAAAGGTATTAGCTATTTTGGGAAGTTTGTGCCTGGGAACTTTCCTCTGCTGTGGGGAGCGTGGTAGCTTTTTTCTAAAATTAGGGAAAACCCAAACGTTTTCAAGTAGTTCATACAGAGAGAAAAACCCCAAAGAAAGTCCATGATTACTGCTCATGGACACCTATGCAAAACAGTCTGGGGAAGGGCTCAGATCTCAAAGAGGGAAGAGGTGAAGATGAGCCACAACAACCAGAGGAGGAGGCTGAAGAAGAATAGGAAGGGAGAGGACAGTCTAAGCACCACGTCCCTTACCCTGATCAGAGAGAAGAGAGCAACATTAAACTGTGTACAACGTTAAAAACCCTGAATGTAACATGGGCAGGGTATCACTGGGTAAAAGAGAGGATTTAGACATTTGAGTTAAGACAAAGATGAGTACAGACTGGCAACTAATAACCAACACAAGGAACATTTTGAAGAGCTGTGCAACAAATGGAGCAGAGATGAAATAAATCCTTCAGTACAAGGAGGGAGAATAGATTCTGACATTTCTATGAAAAGCTTTAGTGGTCAGAAAGCTTATAAAAAAAAGAGGTGTTGTTGAGTGACATCACTGCAGAGCCCTATGCAAGTATGCACAAAATGTAATGGCAGAAGCCATTCAGCAGGATTACAAATAGTGCTGAGCAAAAGGAAAGGTGACGTTACTAGGGTTGTGTGAGAAAAAGCAGAAGAGTGAGTTCAGTAACTATTGCAGAATCAGCTTTTTGAGTATTCCAGAAAAAGCACTAAGGTGAAGTAAGTAAAAGGGAAGATGTGTATGGAAATAGCATTAAAAAAAAAAGCTGGATGAAATGAAGATGAAAGTACAGCCAAGTCTCTTCATGTGATAAAGGGATGATTCTCTCACTCTGCTCTCATGAGACCCCACCTGGAGTACTGAACACAGCTGTGGTACCCCCAGCATAAGAAGGATGTGGAATTGTTGGAGGAACTCCAGAAGAGGCCACAGACTTGATAGAGTACCTTCCCTATGAAGACAGGATGAGAAAGTTGGGGTTGTTCAGCCCAGAGAAGAAAAGGTTGCGTGGACAACTCATGGCAACCTTCCAGTACCTGAACAGGCCTACTGGGAAGCCAGAGAGGAACTCTTGGTCAGGAAGACCTGTGGTGATTGGACAAGAAGTAATGTGTTCAAACTGAAAGAGGGGAAATTTAGGTTAGATATACAGAAGAAATTCTTTACTGTGAGGTGGCTGAAGCAGTGAAACAGGTTTCCTAGAGAAACTGCGGCTGCCCCATCCCTGGCAATGTTCCAGGGGACCCTGAGCAACCTGGTCAAATGGAAGGTGTCCCAGCCCAGTGCAGGGGGCTTGGAATGAGATGGTCTTTAAGGTCCTTTCCAACACAAAGCATTCTATGATTCCATGATTCTATTATTCTATGATAAAAGACATCTCACAGAAATACAGAGAACACACCTAAATTTTCTAAAATCCTTCCTATGACTCTGGACTCTTTCACTATCCTGCTAAAAGTCCTGTGGGTCATGTTGACTTGAGCTGGTCTGCTGGGATAATCAGCAGGTTCACCCATTTAGGATGGAAGGCATTTTTCCAAGATCACTCCCTTTCAGCCTCTCCTCTTCCTATCACCTGTTTGAAATGGCACCTGCACCAGGAAATGTCATCTGCAACATGGGTTGCTGCGCTGGCTCTTGCATAGGAAGGGCCCTGGCAAAAAAATACTACTGCCCCCCAGTTATTTTTTCCATTTTCTCCCTCCTGGCTGACTCTTTTGATCCCCCTTTCCTTTGGACAGTTATGCTGCACATCCTAGCCCTTTGCTCAGGCTGGCAGTGCTTCCCTGGGTGTGTCTCTGCTGTGGTGAGGCAGGAGGATGGGGAAGGAATGGACGTTCCCCAGAGCCAGGTGCTGTGCTCAGCCCTGCATGCCCTGTGCCCAGCTGGGTGCTGTCCCACTGCCTGCATGCCCAGTGCTCACTCCTGCTCAACCAGGGAGGCTCTGAGATTACAGTTGGTTACTTCCAGTACACAAAAAAGCCACCGTGTAAAACATCTGTAATGTGTTTACACATTCAGCATTGCAATTAGTATTGCCTATCCCCTTGTACATGCTGGTCCCAGGCCAGCCCATGGTCCTATCCCAAGCAAATCCGCTGTCTTCCCACTCATCCCAGTGATTCCCACTCATTCACTGCTGTAAGCACCTCAAAACAAGGCCCATGCCAACAGTCCTCCTGTGCAGAAAGTATGTGTCTGATTTTTTCCGCCCAGTGTCTCCCATGTTCCAAGCTTGGGAGATGACTATGGGAGTGTAATTGCAGAGCTGAGAAGAATGAACATTGCATCACTGCTGTCATAAACACTGAACTATTTCTTTTGTACAGCACAGACTATCGAGACACCATGCAACCAGTGCCCAGCTGGGGAGATAGAGTGTTGTGCTGGTGTTTGTCTGGTTCCTCTCTTTGGGGAGAAGCAAAAAACAAAGAAATGAAAGATGTTTGATTTCTTGTTGGTCACACAGGTGATGACTTGAAGGGAGTTGAATGGCAGACAGACACATGCAATCACTAACCCAGCAAGAGAGTAGTAGGTACCTCCACAAACCGTTCCCTGAGCCCATGTGGTGTTATGGCTGTGCTCCCACCCCGCCCCGTAACCTCAAGCTCAACCACAGCCCCACAACTGTTTGCATTAAATCTTCTCTCACAACAGTACTTTTTCATACATCTCTATGCCACAGGCCTTCCCTTTATGCCACGCTGTCATGGAACACCATACGGCAGAACTCCAGCTCTGCCCTTCAGCCACACTAAATAGCTTCTCAAACCATTTGCCAATGCCAGGACCAATTAATAGGCAGGAGCATTGCACCTCTTCACCTCCAAGACCTTCAGGCATTTCACAAGTTAAATAAATCCTTTCTCCAACCCAAGTAACCATGAAAAACTTAGTCTGATAGTGAAGAAAACAGACAGGTTTCAAATAAACAATATTTTGAATTGGCAGATGCATGCCAGTCTCCCAGAATAGAGAATCTCAGACTTTGAAAGCTATCAGTGGCCTTCAGGCTTGCAGATCCCTGCCACCACCTGCTTCTGGTACCCCTCTGGCAATAGGCTGAGGAATAGAAAGTTTAGAAATTGGATAGCTTGGACTAATACCCTTGCTACCCCGACAGTGACAGTGGACAGCATGTTCGCAGTTGTAGGACCAGCCGTTCTATGTGCCAAGGTCCTCACACTGGTCTGGGCTGCTGTGCTTTTGGGGTGGCTCTTGGGCAAATATCTAGATGACATTTGCTATCTTATATTCTTGCCTACACCTTCACATTGTTCATCAACAAAGCTTCATCAGTAAAGTGAATCCAGAAGAGTTAGTTCACCAGGAACTCTGTGATTTCTTCCTCCTCTGCTTGCAGCCAGAGCTGCTGAATGGCTCAGCATCTGCATTCTAATACACATTGAGCTGCTCCTCTGTTACTGGCACAGGGGTGCAAAGCAATCTCTCTCCAGCCTGACTTGGCTCTCCAAGGATGGAGGAATAATGGATGCCAGAAGGACAACTGACAATTCTGTCCTCAAATCCCATGCTTCCTGCTTCCTACACACAGGAGAGTAAGCACAGTAAAAAGCCCTCTACTACCCAGAAATCACTGCATGGACTCACCATTCCCAGCCTGAAAGCTGCTGCCTTGTCTAAAATTGGTGGCTGCCTTGGGCATGGACAACTGGGGAGGGCTGTGGAATAGCTGCTGTGCCCGTACATCTGCTTTGGAGCAGCACTCAAAATCCCAGCTCAGATCAACACCCTGGTCACCCCCGCCTTTCTAAACAAGCTTTTGAGCACCTGTTCTGAGATATAAAATGGGACTGTTTCTGGACCTGGAATAATCCTATGGAAAAGAGTTGGGTGCTTCTCTAAACAAAGCCCTTAGCTCTACTAAAATGCTCAGACAGACTAAAGCAACTTCACATCACTGGTCTTCGACAAAGATATGCCACACGAACACAGGAAAGAAAATGTTAGCCAAAGTAATCCCAGGAAAAATACTCGTAATGAAGGTTTGCAGATTCCAATGCAGCAGCTAAATCAACACCTTGCTTTGCCAAGGAAACATTGTGAAATCTGCGGTTTACTCTTTGATCCTAAGCCTTCCCTACCCATGTTTTCATAAGCAGTATCATTAGACAGAAATGATTGTAAAACTAAGATCGGTTTGTCAGTGAGCTTCTGATAAAAACCAAATTGACTTGTCATGTCATGGATAGCTGCTAGACTAGGCTGGCATGCATTAACATGGATTATGTAAAATATTCCATACGGTATGATGAGCTTTCTTGGATTTTTTAATTAACAGTTTTGTGTATAGGATACAATATTTTATAGTTTTAAAAGGGGAGGAGACTGAAATGAGGAACAAATCATTAGCATAAGCAGGAAGCAATACAAGGCAAATACATGTCTCATTTTTTAAAATGTATCATATATTTATATTATACATAGTTTTCCTCTAAAATTAAATAAACCTTATAATGCCCTTTAACTCAGAAACACACTAATAAGAGCGTGAAGTTCTGAAGAACTCCTGTCTTTCCCCGGGGCAGATATTATGGAAATAGCACTGGAATAATAAAAGTCTCCACTCTCTTTTTAAGAGAAAATTTTAAGGGAAAAATTAAATTGTTCTTAAATCAATAGTGATTGGCAGAAAAATTACACTAGCACTTCTAAAGTTAAAACTCTATAATTAGAAGTAGCAAACTTTAAAAAGTTCCCTGCTTTCTCCAGTCTAAGATGCCTTTGGTCCTCTCCTTCTCCAGTCACAGCTCCAAAATGTCACACACAGTCAGCTGGACTTGGGCTCCCTCCCTAATGCTCAGTAGCGCTCAGCTCCGAGCGGGGCTCCACCTCCTGGCGCCGCCAGCACAAGATCTGTCACAGTTTCCACACTGGAGGCGTTGCGGCGTTCCCGAGATGCGCGCCTGGCCTGGTGCGGCTGTCCCAATGCCCTACATTCCAGACAGCTTCCCTGATGGATCGCAGAGCCCTGACATCCACCAAGGAGCCCTCCCAGCACCTCGGCGGGCCCCTGGCTGTGCCAGCGCCAAGGCCGGCACTGACTCCGGAGGCTCTCGGGATATGTCAGCATTGCAGAGCCGCAGTCCAGCGGCTCCTGTAAGGAGGCCTTGCCCTCTGCTCCTGGAGCTTCCCTGCACGCTCCCGTGAGAAAAAGCAGAGCTCACGGGCAGCATGGCACGGCCAGCGCCGGCCCCTCGGCTCCCTGCTGAAGGGTGACACGGCAGCGTGCCCGAGTCGCGCTTGGGGCCACGCTCAGATCCCACCCGCGGGGTGGTCAGCGGGAGCGGCGCGGTGCTGGACGTGCGGAGGGACCGGGCGGGGCAGCCCTCGATCCCCGGGGGCCTGCGGGGAGCAGAGCCTGGGCACGTGTCCTGCCTGGCCCGCATTGCACACGAGGAGGAGGGCTCTGGAAACTCTATGTGCTTTTCTGGCCACTGCTGCTGGGAATCTGATGTTCAGAGGCAGGCGGTTACAGCTGTGTTGAGCTAAGATGACTGATCAGCTTAAAAACCAAACTAGCAAAGGCACAGGCTCCTAACAGCAGAATTGCTTCAAATTTGGTACATGGGCAGTTAAAGCACACTCAGAGAATTCCCTTCCTCAACAGGAAATAGTACAAGTTTTTAGCGCTTCCTCTTTTTATATTTGAAATCTTTGCACTTCACGCAATACGTTTATTTGCATACAGATTGTAACAACTCACCTACACTGTTTCTAACTTTAGGTCATTCATAATTCACTTACGTAAAAGGCAATGACAGTTTTTGCTGCTGGTAATAATTAGCAAAATGTACTTTTCTACAGCATAATATCTACTCAGAAAGATATTTTCCCACCTGCTCAGCTACTTAGCTAACAATCTGCCAACTCAATTCTTCCATAGGCTGCATGTAGCTGGAAGCTGTGAAGCAGGGCTTATCCACATCCCCAAGATCTCTGGCTCACACCATATGATTTTAGTGGACAATGTCTCTGTCAATGGCAGGGGGTTGAAACGAGATGATCTTTAAGGTCCCTTCCAACCCACACCATTCTATGATGCTATGGTTCATACAGAATTAGGATTAAAGACCCTTCCTCTATAAGTAATGTTGAATTCTCTTGAAAGTTATCTAACAACACTGCCTAAAGACCAGTTTCACACAAGTTTAAATTTCTTGCTAAAGAGATAGGTAAGACACTCTGCTGAAAAACTGCAGAAGTTCAATTTTTTAAACAGTATTTTAAAACTTGATGAAGCTTCAGTTGCTGTAATGATGTGGAACTAACTGAGAATTACAGTCTGTTTTTTTAAACTAACATTCAGGTTCACCAGACATTCACCATTCTTCCCACTGTTAAACTGCAAGTTTAATGTCAGGTTTGAGCTAAAAAAAGTAGCTGCAGATGGAAAGAGTCAACTGGAAAATCAGATGGATGTAAGTAGTGGTTTTGTACAGGAGAGCACTTGTGTGTGGATGTATTAAGACAAATTGCACTTTGACCAAGAGTTATGTATTTATTAATTGAAAACATGTAGATCTGTGCTTCTTTCCAGTTTGCTTCTTTTCCCTAGACCAAACAAGGCTCAGCTTTCAGCCGTCAACTGTCAGCGAACCAACTGATTCCCCCCTTTATTATGTCAGAATAGGAAACGCTAGAATTAATTACAGAAACTTTGGGATAAGTTTATCCCAGGGATAAACTTCCAGGGGTAAACTTATGTTCCAAGAGTAGCAATATTTGCCAATGCCAACCTTATTTTTTTTTGATAATTAGACAAGCTAGTAAATGACCCCATGTCAGCCAGCAGAGGAAGCTGTACCATATAATGGTCAAAAGAAATGACTGACTCTGTGATTTGCTGTGTGCACCACAGAGAGTGTCACTCCCTCATGCAAAGAGTCCTGCTCCTTTCTCCTGTTACCATCTCCAGAAAAAAAACTCATTTGGCTTCAGAAAGTTTAGATTGGACTTCATTCTTTTGCTTTGGATCTATGTGGGTTTGTTTGCAGGGAAGCAAAAAAGCAACCCTGATGCAAGTCAGCAAGTGGTGAGGCTACAGAGCACACAGACCATCGCATTGGCTTCTCCACTTGTGGTCTTCCCAAGTAGGAGGTTGAGGGGCTTTGCAACACAGGAAGGTTATCTGTGTTGCAAATCAGCAGAATCCTACCACAAGGAACGTAAGGAAGGACCACACTGATTTTGGGCCAGCATTTCTAACCTTCACACAATTGAAAAACCAAAGCAAAATTCGGTCACAGCTCTGGAGCATCACTCAGAGTGTGAACTCATCAGTTAGGTATGTGTGCACAGAGCTGGCTGAGATCAACAAGCCTTATGAGAGCTAGAAGTCAGCATTGCTTTAGACATCAATCAGAGATTAGGTTTATTTCCCATGGTTTGGGGTCACTCTGTGAGCTTTTTGCAAGGCCACTCAGCAAATACTATGAATAGACTCAGGAACTCAAGTTTTAGTCCAGTGTCTCATTAAAACCAAACAGGCCCTAAGACACAGACCTCCACATAATTCACTACAATGGCAGTTTCCTCCATTTCCCAGCTCCTGCCAAGCAGAACAGCTCTCCTTCATTTCAAGAGCTGCTTTGTTGGTCAGGTTTTGTGACGCTGTGGAGCAAGTGTCTGAGCTATAGCGCTGTTACTCTTGCCAAGGCTGTGTTCCTTACCTTATGTGCTGGATGGCAGAGCCTGGCCACAGCAGCAGATGGAGGTGCAGGAAGAATACAAGATCAAAATATCACTGAAGACAACAGGCCTCTACTTCTTCTACCTTGTTCCTGCTGTCCAGTTATGGAGATCAAAGGTGTAATTTACTTAGAGGAAGAATTATTTGTGCATAAACAGCCACTAGCTAATAATACAGAGAAGATGCTAATAAATTCTAATGGGTGACAGAGCAGACAGCACTAGACAGGTGACCTGAGCATCTTGTTACATAAACTGAAGCAAGAGGGAGTCTGATGCTGATGACAAATCCTTTTTGTGAGTAACACTGGCAAAATCTTTTAGAGAACAACTCAACTCTAAGTTAAAAGAAAATGGGGCTCTTCTTTCCTACTAGAAACTAACTTTAGCAACTTCTTTCCCTCTTCACATACAACAAGAAATGGAAGTAACTGCTGCTATTTTGTTTCAAAGACTGATTATCTTGAGACAGAAAAGGAGGAACACTGTTGTAATGAAAAACCTGCAGCAGCATAAAATGTTGACAAAAGGACGTCCCTCTTCTGGGGAAAAGACTGTTCTGACTGGGGAAGGCTTGTTACAGTTCTCCTCAAATGCCATGGCTGGCACCTACTGCATTTCTTCTGGTTCTTACTTACAGCCTCATTCCTAGGCCTCAGCCCTTCCAGTTTCATTTGGATGCATCTCATCTTGGGCTATAAAATCTTAAAATACAGTGCTAAGTGTTGTCTCAGCTTGTTCTGCCTGCTGCTTTGGGAGTGACCATACTGCACCCCCAGACTGCAATTCAGCTGCTTCAAATAGAACAAACACTAATTTAAATAGCAGCCTTCCTCCACCACTCCCTCAAAAGCTAATGAGCAGGGGATCAAAGATTCTCAAGCTCAGCTGGCCCATTCACATGTCAGAGTAACCTCCATAGCCAATAACACATATGGGCGCAATGTACCAGCCAGACTTCAAATACTGAACCCAAATAATTTGGCATTTACAGCTTGGTCAGCTGGGACCTCTCCTTTATACAAGGTGGAAGCACGGTTTGGAGTCACTCATCTGGATTGTTAGCACAATGCCTGACTATCCCAAAGAAAACAATACATGGAAGCAGCAGTTTTTCTAGAAACATCCTAGTGACTTAAAATACATGCAGAAACACTGTGAGAGCAAAAGATGGACAGGTAATAAATGCACTGCAGCAGGGTAATGCTGCAATCCTCTCTAAATAAGAGGCAATTTTCAAGAGTGAGGGGATGAGACGGGCCAGCTTCACAAAATCACCGTTGTTTGCTGACTTTGAACAGCTGCAGCTGCCCAGAGGGAGGGATATGAGAAGGATTAAGCAGTAGTTTTTGAAATGGAAGGTAGTGCTGGTACAGCAGAGGAAGTAAACTGCAATGAAACAAAGATTCCAGTTTGCAGTTTATAGAAAATCTGATTCAAAAGTTCTGCATGTATTTTCAAAAACTAAAATCCCATTTGTTCCCCCATAGCTAAATTAAGAACGTGCTATTTTAAGCTAGTGAACATTATCCCAATATACTGAAAACACAGACAAAAATCCAGCCACTTTCCAGAGTTGATAAGATTATCTCAGGCCTCAACTATCTTGCTTTGCACTGTGCTAGAAAACAGCTGATGGTAAGATGAGCCCTGATACGTGTCCAGCTGCAGTCCCCACCCCTGCTCCTGCACCAAGGAAGTCTCTGCTCCCCAGCAGAGTCCTCTGTGCTGCGAGGTGTTTTCTGCAGTACTTTTTTGGGATGCACAGTGGAAGCAATTGCAGTGTTGTTCTACTTGAAGAAGTCAAAACCTTGCCAAGACCTTTCTTCTGCTGTTGTGTCCTTCCCCTCTTGGAGGCCAGCACCTTTAAACAGGCTCTCTCAGATGAAGGAACACTGCAATCCATAGCCATCATGAAGCATCTTTAGCCCTGGAGATGTAGCTGTCAACATGCTGTTGGGTGGGTTCAGCTTTGAAAGCTTCTGGAGTGTAAGAAGTATAAGGTGGAATAGCCTGGAACAGAAGCCACTTGGTCACAGAACACACATACTTGGAGTATCACTGGTGGTAACAAAATGGATGTGGTCTGGAATAGGAGGAAGAAGACATACAGCAAGGATCACTTTGTATGAGCTCCAGGTCAGAAATATGAAGTCACTGCCATCTGCAAGATCAGCAACCTGCTCATTACTTAGAGTACAAATTTTCCAAATCCCATTGTGATACCAGGAGGGCTGAGCATCTTCTTTCTCACTCCAGAAAACCTCCTGCCAGGCATTATCTGGCCTCTTCTTTGAGACAGCCACACACTGCCATGTTTCATAGCTGGTTCCTCTTAGACTCATCTGCTCCCTAAGGGCTCTGTTAGCTGAAGTACAAGGACATGGGAAGAAAAACAAGTAACAAGAACTGTCAGAAATAGGTTCCTATGTTTCTGCCTGTCTTTAAAGAATGCCTCAGCTCCTTGCTCTTGATCCATTGTTGGTGGGTGTCCCATGAGTGATTTCTTCTGTCCTTCCTCTTAGTCCTGGCCCCAGGTCCATGACTCTTTCCTGGGACCACCTGAATCTTTCACTTTACAAGATGGGAAGCAGGACTCCTGGCTAGTCTAGGCAGATTCATTAGTGGTCAAACTTTACAGTGCTGAAATGCCACAGTGATGAGATCCTGGATTCAGAAACAGACAGTTGAAAATGGGCTGGAGTTGGCTACGGATCAACATTTAAACAGGGAACATGGTCAAGGGGGAACAGAAGACACAGAGGTAAAGAAGTCAGAGCAGGATGGAAAGCAGCCTCTGAACTCAGCTCAAATGTCCTGTACCAGCAGTACAGATTCATAGGTACCAGCAGCAGCCTGTGACGTTAAAGAGCTTTGTAAACCTGCTATGACACAAGTGATGAATATACATTATTTACACAGTAATTCCAGTCAGTTAGCCCATTCTCTCAAACTGATACAGAGTATACTAGGTCAGCTCAGTATTCATAAGGTAAAGACAATTGACAAACAAGTTGTGAACAGACAAGCCCTCAGCTCTTACCAGTTCAGTGTTCATTTAGCTAGCAGGTAATTCTTTACTGAAAACAGTATAAGAGTGCAGACAGAACAAGTCTCTAAAGGCCAAATAGAAGAATGTATCTGGAAGCTTCTCCCATGAAGTAACAAGCTGGATTTGCCCCAGGATTAACTAACACATTGCTACTGCAGTCTCGGGCCACAGAACACCTCATGAGAGCAGCTGCCTGGTCGCTGGTTTTGTTGTTCTCTTATACCTGCAAAGACATAACACTCACCTCAGCACTGTCCTCGTGCTAGTCCAAAGAGTGAAGCTAGCTACTACGTTTGCAGATTAATCCCTGAGCAAGGGATTCTCTGAATACAAGTTAGCCCAGTGTGGGGCACAAAGGGCACAGATTTTCATTGGGATGTACTAGACTGAATTTATAGCTGTTACTGCAGTTTAGCTAGTAATGAGCGGGCTGCTATGCCTGCCACGGGGCTCGCTTGCCTGCCTATAAATTACATTCTGGTGCTCATTGGTAGTCACTGCTGCTGTGCTGCTGAGCACCTCACTGTGTTGTGCCTGGGAGCATTTTGGTGACAGCCATGGTGATGGGCCTGGGCTGGCAGGTGGCCAGGGTGTCACTGCAGTGTCTGTGCTGCTGCATTGGGCGGGCTGGAACTGCAGTGAGAACTGGGGTGGAACGGACTGTGTCCTGCGTCAGAGTCCACGATGGAGCAGAGATCGCCCTTCAGCCTGTGGAGCACCCCATGACAGAGCAGAGGGATTCCTGAAGGAGGATGTGACCCTGTAAGAAGCCTGTGGTAGAGCAGGTTTGCTGGCAGGACCTGTGACCCCAGAGGGGACCCACACTGGAGCAGCCTGTAAACTGCAACCCATGGGAAGGACCCATGCTGGGGATGTTCTGGGACTGTCTCCTGTGGTGGTACCCCATGCTGGAAGAGGGGAGGCAGGGATTCCCCTGCAGCCTGTGGTGAAGACTTTGGTGAATCAGCTGTGGCCCTGGAGCCCATAAAGGACTGTGGTGTGGACTATGCCAATGGTGGACTATAGCAGGAACCCCTTGTTTCAGCCAGGCTGGGGACAAGGGGAGGAGTTCATTGCAATGTTAAACCCTGTGACCTGGTCCGAAAGGACCTGGGGTGGAGATTGTAAAGGATACACCTTTGTTGTAAGTCATGATTTGAGTTGTATGTTACAGAAATTACTATAACAGGAATCGCCCATATCAATCGAGGAGAAGCCTCCCAAGAAGCAGCTGCAGTGCAGAAGTGACCTGACCTAAGCTGGCTTTGGTGCCCAGGAACTCCACCTTACACAGTGCCTTTCCTGTCCCAAGTCACCATCAGAACAGATGGAGCCCAAAGTCACAAACTAAATTAACTCAAAGGACATTTTGTGGACATTTGTGAACACTTTGTGGGCATTTTGCAAGGGCAGTCCATATACCAAGGGAATGACATCTGTGTATTATATCCAAGGGTGGGAGGTGGGGTGGGTGAATGAGGTTGTGTGGAGTAGTGTGGGACCCGAACATGATGTGAATGATATGGAGCAGGGGGTGGAATGTGTTTGTTTTGTCTGGGGTAGGGTTGATTTTCTTCACAGTGGCTAGCGTGGGGCTTTGTTTTGGATTTGTGGTGGACACAGGCTTGATAATATAGAGGTGTCTTTGTTATTACTGAGCAGGGCTTACACAGAGCCAAGGCCGCCTCTGCTTTTTGCGCCACCCCACCAGTGGGAAGGCTGGAAGTGCATGGGAAGTTGAGAGGAGATGCAGCCAGGACAGGGGACCCCAACTGATCAAAGGGATATTCCAGACTGTATGACATCCAGCTCAGTATGTAATGTGGGGGGAAGAAGGAGGATGGGGGGAAAATTTGAGTGATGGGGTTTGTTTTCTCAAGTAACCATCATCATGTGTGATGGGCCCTGCTCTCCTGGTGGTGCTGAACACCTGCCTGCCATGGGAAGCAGTGAATTTAGTCCTTGCTTTGCTTTGCTTGTGTGTGTGGCCTTTGCTTTGCCTATTAAACTGTCTTTATCTCAACCCATTAGTTTTCCATCTTTTGTCCTCCCAATTCTCTCCCTGGTCCCACTGGTGGGGGAGTGAGCGAGCGGCTGCCTTGGGCTGGGCTGCTGGCTGGGGTTAAACCACAACACCATGGCAACAGAAGAAAGGAGGGGAGTTGCTTGTCAGGAAAAATATAATTTTAGGGGTTAAAAATACACCATATGGGCTGGCAATGGCACAGAAGGAGACAGACTGTGGAGAACGATCACTGCTACTAATAGTCAACTGTTCCTTGAGCTGCTGAGGTCGCTCCTGCAGTGCAGTTACCGTGTAGCACACTGACAATACCACAGCCATCGACTGACCTAGTTACTGCAGGGTTTCCGTTCCCAGCACTCACAGCCAACACAGTCTTACTTCAATTTCACAATTAGTAATGCTTTGCTTAAGGCTTCAGCAACTGGAATCAAGTGATTGCTGCAGAATCTCAGCTTTTGCTTAAACAGATAAGGACAATGTGAAGCTTCTCACCCTCAGAGAAAAGCCTGATAAGATGAATTCCCAAAGGTCAAAAGTCATGATGATAAACAAAGAGAACCTAGACCAAGATAGGGTTAAAGTGTTCTGATATTTAAAGCACACCTAGTATTTTTGAGGGGTTTCCCTAATTTTCTCATTGTATTCCTACAGGAGTACTTAGGAAAGAAGGGGCTGGCTTCAGAAAAGGGAGCATTCATTAGCAAAAGTTAGCACAAAAGGCAGTAGGAAAACATTTTCATCAGCTGGGAAAGGAAAAAGCTGAAGGGCTGCACAGACTACACAAAATGAAGAAAACCCCATTACAAGGAGGTAGAGGAAAGCAGGAAGGAGATTTTTTGCTTTCCTTCCTCTTCATCTTCTAATCCATCTCTCTCAGACCTGCTTTCACCTCCTTCTAGAAGAGGGGGAAGCCAAGCTTCCCATAACACTGTGAGCTCAGCTATACAAGATGGAGACAAAAGAGGAAACCAAACACACAATAAGAACCTGTGGATTGTCGAAACAAGGATTCCTAGAAGTAATAATCACAAAGGCAAGGTTGGTTAGCACTCAAGTTACCAAGGTGAGGAGTTGGCCCTACATTCTTCTCAGGGGGAGACAGAGGTAAGCTTTTCTACTTCCCAGTGTGAGAGTTTCCTAAGCAAGCCGAGGATTTGCTCTGTTACTCTCAGTAGGCTGTATTGCTTATTAATTCAGCTTGGATCAGCTTCTGATCTAGGAGATGTCCAAGTAGATCTGGTCCATCCTTAGGTGAAAGCGAAACCTTCAGCACTGTGTTCTGTGTGCTCCTGTCATGCTGGAGGGTCAGCGCAGAGCTCCCCTGCAGTGTCCCCACTGCCAGGTGCACAGCCCTTGGTCCCGCCACCATCCGTGTCTGTCTCGGGGACAAGTCAGATGCAGCTGTGACACAAGCCATGCCCAGCAGTGAGGATGGTGGGGATGAGCATGGGTACACTGCTCCCCAGGTTCTCTCCTTTATCTTTCCCTGCTAGTCAGAGCTGATGGCAGGGCACTGGCTGCATGGGCCACATCCCTGTGCCCAGCAGTGTAGCCTGAAGACCATCAGCTGTGAGATCTTTGATGCTACTCCATGTCCTTGATAGTTGTGCCCATTTAGCCTTAAAGAAGAGCCATGTTTGCCAGCTAACAAGTCATGAGGGACAGAAACATCCACTTTTAGGGCTTTCTGAATATGCAAGCATATTATTAAAAAACAAAACCAAACCCCAAACTAGCTCAGTTATTAATAACCGCATACCTGGAGAAAGAAATATAAAATATTACACTTTTTCCCTTAGCAGCCCAGTCCACCAGGAGTGGCTTGATAGGCATGTGGTGCACCTATCAATACAACCAACAGACCCAGATAACAGCAAGGGACTGGCTTGAGGGTGGGAAGCAGCCTCTCCCTGTCACTTGTAATCTTCTCACATCCAGAGGCATCTTAAGGCCTTTCTAAACATGTTGATACTGCCTGAAAATCACTGAAAAAAACCCACCCTTTGTTTGTGTTAACAGGATGAGAAAGTGCAAGGCTTCCTGTTATGTGTGTGTGACAGCTACAGATAAGCAGAGACCTCTGGACAGGAAATCCGCCCAACTTCTGCAGTGTGATTCGCCCAAAGCTGAGGAGCTCTTTTTAGATCGAAGCACCAACAGAATGAGACAGAGCTGGCCAGAAAATGGGGGACACGCTGGAGAAGAGCTCTGAGGAGCCCGAGATCTCTTTGGACAATGAGTGTTCGACGAAAATGGGGGACCTGGTGGAAATCTCCAGTTGTGAAAAGGTCAAGTTTGATGATACAGGTCTCTCTCTGGTGCTCCAGAATGGCCTGGAGAACCTTCGGCTTGAAAATTCCCTCACAGATGTCATCCTGTGCGTGGACAGCAGGGAATTCTCCTGTCACCGAGTGGTCCTTGCTGCAGCAAGCAATTATTTCAGGTAAGGTTTGTAACAAACAAATCCAATAAACTTATTTTGCTTCTTAGACTTGAACTGTAGGTCTCCAAGGAGTGCAAACTGGGTGCTAAAATCTGCAAATTTGCAGCGAGCCTCTAATTCCTTACATCTTTCAGCTTGTTTTTTAAAGTTCCAGACCTAAATAAGGCAGGTGCCAGGTTGTGGATTTGCTGGAGTTCTGATACCAGCACTCACAAAGTCCGCGGGAGGCGTGCAAAGGAAGACAGAATATTGGCAGTCAAGTGCTTGAGAAAAGGGTGTTTTAACCACGTATCTTTAGCCACTTGTCTTGTCCCTTTGGGACCTGGGCAAAAAGGAATACCTATTCAGATAACAGGCTATTTTTATTGGAATATGGGTGGGTTTCTGGAATTTGCTGATTTTTCCTATTACCATTCTGGGCTAAAAAGAGGAAAGAGAAAGAATTTTTGGTCTGTCCTAGGGTTACTGGAAATCAGTTGCTATGGGAAATATCCTCTTGAAAGCAATTTTGCCCCTTCACCATCGCCTTCTGGTCTGCTTGAATTTTTCATGCTTTCAGTACAGTAGACATTCTATCTGAGGCTACTGACCAACAAGAACAAATTTTAGACACACAGAGGAACTCGGTATCAGTTTTAGCACAGATTTTCCATTATCATTTAGACAACATCATTTAGACCATCACATTTGCATGGCTGGGATTTTTTTCTTTCTTTCTTTTACTGCTAAAGTGGTCAGATGACTGAACAGCTACAGAGGAAACACGAGAAAAAAGAACCTGTGACCACTTGTGACATGAGCAGAAAGCTAATTTTAATGGAGTCTGGTAAGCTTTGCTGGTAGTGCCTGGAAGAACAGTTCTGCTTTTCTAATCTAGAATAGAGATTGTGTCTGTGAATATTTGGAGACAAGTATTATTTCTACAGAGAGACTGTATTTACTGCATATGAGAAAATGTACAGCTAAAAGCAGAGATGCCCAAATATTTCTTACCAGCATTGTGGGCAGAATGGACAGCAGATGCACAAATTAAAATTAAAATTATCATAATGATACTTTGACAAAAAACCCCCAATTCTGCTATAAGGAAAGGTGCAGAAATCAGAAGGACTTCACAGTTAAAATTGGGTAATATAGTTTTATGATAACAGCTGTTGGCCAGCTTTCCACTGAGGCCTGAGCTACAGCCTGTCCTTTGGAAGGAGGGAAGACACCTGGCTGGAGGCAATCTCATCCCAAGGCAATTGCACACATGTGCTCCTGTCATGCTGGAGGGTGCCCACTGGGTGCTTCTCTTTGGCTTGGCTTCCCACAGAGCTGAGATTTGTTACATCTCACTGTTGGCCTCTCGGCCAGTGCCTCTTGTCATGACTCTTTAGGTTAGATTTAGTCATGTTTGGCACAGGATGGAAATCTCAAACCTGAAGTTCAGCCAGCACAGAGCTGAGCATCCTGGGAGGGACCCTGAAATATGTGTGAGAGGAATAAAGAGGGGGAATGGAGGGCTCAGGAAGGGGAAGCTGAGGTTACTGTAAGGAATGAAAGGAGGGTTGCAAATCTGCAGGAAACTGAGCTTCACTGCTTCTGCTGCTCACAAGGAGGCTTCATTCATCTTGCCATAATTCGCTAGAAGCTGCATGGCCCCAGAGAAAGAAGGAATTCTTAAATCACACTGTTTCTGTGAGTTTTTCCATGCTATTACAGGACCTCTAACAGCCATGCACCAGAGCAAAGCAAAGGGACCCAGTGACTCATGGGCTTCATTCCCCTGCAGGAGCAAGTTACATAACCCCCTTTCCTGAACGTTGGGTGCACAGTGACAGCAGTCCAGAGCAGTTGACTGGAACACAGTTAAACAGAGCTTACCACTTCTAGTCCTTCTTCAGCACTGCCTGAGAGCAGATAGACTAGTTCTTGTGCTGTCCCGCACCCATAGACATAAAAACATTAACTCTCCATTTGCCTGTGTGACGGTAACAAAGCAGAGAAGGGAAATAACAGCTGACTAAGGTGGAATAGTAGTTCTTTAATCCTGCACTGCCCAAGGTAATGGGAGAATGGAGCTGAGAAAGGTTGAAGCCGTTTTCCAGAACATCCTCAAACTCCAGCATGGTTGGTTGAAGTCAGGTTCATAATTCCAAGCATGAACATTCCAGTGTGGGAGGGCGCTTAAAAAGTGCTTCACAAACTGCAACCCCTCATATATTTTATTGAGATTTCTCTAATTTCAAATTAGAAAAAAATCTAGAATTTTTTCTAAATTTATCTATTTTTGGGTATCTAAATTTGGCACTGGGCCCTCACTTCAGACATGCATTTCTTAGAGTACATATTGGTTCAAAGGTGCAGTTTAGAATTACACAGAGACAAGAACCAGGGAAACAGACAATGGAATTAGTAGCCACATCTGAAGGATTTAGAGCCTCCTAAGGCTAAATTCAGAAAGGTTCAGAGGCAGCTTTTTAATCCCTATGAGAGAAGCTCAGCCTGATCAGCCTGAGTGGTGTCAGGTGTTCCCTCTGGCTGGCACACATGATGGGAATGGGAACCACTCCATCTGAGAAGAAGGAAGGCCACAGGAGTCAGCTCTCCTGTGCAACACTGCCCTATTTAGCCCTGCCACTATCTAGACTAGAGTACTGGTGGAAAAGCAGAGCACTTTAGATGTGTCATTTCTGCAGCTCACAGCCATGTTACATGAATCCACACCCCACAAATTGGGAGTAGATGGCAGCTCTAAACCAATTACAAAGATTAGGAGACAGATAGGCCAAAGCACTTTGACCAGACCCCTGTGCAAAGCCACTACCAGAATCCTGAGGTTGGTTTCTGAGAAGCCTTGCAAAAGTGTAACACTGGGTGTCTCTGACTGACCCCATCAAACGCTCCGGTTCGTGGGACGGAAGTGAGACTCTCACCTCCCCGACAGGGCCAGTTCGATACAAGACTGGAGCCACCAGCTCAAGAGATGAAAGGAAGAAGAGCAGACAACACCTGCAGCCTCTATGGACCCATTTCTCATTCAAATGAAGCATCTGGCACCCGTGAATCCCGCACAATTGAAACAGCTGTTCTGTGCCAACCTCCCTCTCCATGCTGAAGCCCAGGGAGAAGTGGGAACTGAGGGCTGCTGTTTTCAAATGGCCACCTACCCACACATCCCCTCATATGTCACTTGACACTGCCAGAGGGAAAGAAGCTAAATGAATCCCAGTCTCATGGCCACTGAAGTTAAGGAGCATTTGTCTAAATGTCTTTGAAATATTCTGATTTCAGTATTAGCAGAAGCTGGACCATGAGGCAGGGCAGTGAAGCAAAAAACCTCTAACAAGCTGAGGTGAGTGAAAGGAAAAATGAGAATTTTGGCTGAACAACTTTTCTGACTCAACTTCTCTGCCCAAATTTCCTGCTCAAAAGTTAGGTCTCTCTATCTAAAGGCAGTTTTGCACACTGAGGTAACTAAGACCTTGCTATAAAATTTCTGCTGAGGTAAGGAACAGGTAGTTCTTAGAGCATGTAGCAGCTGGTATCTTCCATCCATTTGCCATTCATCGTGCCCAACTGCTTTGCAATAAAATCTGTTTACATCTTGATTCCAGTTAGATGTGTCAATCAAACAGCTTTATTCAGGCCCTTCTTTTACAAGAAAAGCATGGCCTAAGACTTGGGACTTCTTTCCATTTCCCAGGTTGCATTGTCCTGTCAACATTGTATATGACTAATAAAGAAGGGCTTGGAATGCAGGGTAAAGAGTGCTTCTAATTACACTTTAGATCTGCACATGTTTTTCACCAATGCAGTTACAAGCGGACTCATGTAATTCTGATCTGTTGAGACATTCCAAATGATGTGACATCTCATTCTCTGAATGCAGTGAACAAGAAGGGGCTGATCAAAATCCTAAGTAAAAGCAAAAAGTGCTGGAAGAAATACTGAAATTTATGCATTGAAAATGCAGAGGAAGATGTGTGTGTTTGTATTGCAGCTGTCACAATGCAAAATGGATTTAAATAGCCCTTAGAGAATTTCTGATTTGTACCCCCCATTAAATATCTGCTTAGTGCCAAAGTGGTGGTCACCTTTCCAATGCAGTATTATCCATCAAAGAAGAGTTGGTATCAACATGTATGAAATTGTCACTTTCCACCTAATAGTAGTTCCAATTCATGCATATTGAATTGCTTGTCTAGCCAAGAGGTACCAACTCTACAATCCTAAAATTTAGCAGAGGAAAAGTCAGACTCTAAATTAGAAGAAAACCCATAAGCCATTTTCCCCTGGCCCACTGCTGGTATTAATGTGGTCAAAGATATGTTGGGAAGCTGAGAAGTGAGGGTCTCAGCCAGGTGGATCTGGTCTGGCCTTGGGGTTAAGTCCCAGCAGTGTCCTGCAGCTCAGAGGCAGGAGGGTATTGACCTGCCAAGGGGTACAAAGTACATGTGCTAAGTGTTAATGAAGTTTGGAGAATGCCCGGCCTTAACGAGCTGCACCTGGACTAGAAACAGATGAGTAAGAGGCCAGCAGATGAGACACCACAACTGCTCCACAGCACCAGTCCAGACACTGGGACTACTCCCACCCAGGCAAGATCCCAGCTACCTTTTGCTGCCATGGAGCCTTGACCTGCTGTAGACAACAGCTTGGAGGTATCCATCATGTGTGCATGCCTATCAAACTCATGAGTACAGAGGTAGAAGAGCAACAAAAAGATTTTTGTTGTTTCTTTTCAACAGGAGTAATTGCATAAAACATGAAGCAATCAGAGTGTTCTGTGTTGAAATCTAAATAGCCCAATGTTTTCAGAATGCTTCATCCTGACTGGAATGCAGTAAAAGATAAATGTCTTTCTTTCCAGGGCCATGTTCTGCAATGATTTAAGAGAGAAATATGAGGAGAAGATAATACTAAAAGGGGTTGATGCAGAAACCATGAATATACTCTTGGACTATACCTACACCAGCAAGATGCTCATCACAAAACAAAATGTACAGAAAGTCTTGGAAGCTGCCAGCCTCTTTCAGGTACAGATAACTCAAATGCACTGTCCCAATCTGACTGCTCTGGCAACACTATGTCTTACCCTGGTTAGCACACTGCAAACTTCCCTGATTTCACGGGTTCTGGAAGCATTTTGCTTCATATTCACTTATATTAAGGTAAAAAAAGGCAATGGCAGCCATGTACTGGAATTTTGCTGTGCTGGGTGCCATGTGAACAGGGAAAGAGCTAGACTCTGCCTCCAAGAGCTGCTCTCACGTGCTGCCTGCCTGGCAGTGCTCCCCAAAATTCAGGTCAGCCTGTCAAGGCCAGTCAGAAGTGTTAGTGGGCAGCAGCTGGCATGGCTGGCCCACAGCAGGAAGCTACTTTGCCTCTCTGTCTCCCCTGCCTTGAGATGGAGGCTTGCCAGCTAAAGTTAGCATGCTCCTTTGTAGAACTCGTGATGTAAAAGGTTCTAGTCATGACCTGGGTCTTGTGGGAAGTGGGACTTGGGCAGTGTTACTCAGCCTTTGGTCCATGAGGTATTCACGTGTCCTGTAACTCACCTGTGAGGTCTACCAAATTGCAGTGTCTGGTACCACGCTGCAAATTGCTAACAAATTGTAACCAACATAACCTGCCAAGTGCCAATGTGCGTGTGTGTCCAGTCCTCTCATTAAGGAAGGCAAGAAACACCCAGCTCCATGACCATTGTGGTTCATGAGGGAATTCAGATTCTTGCATCTTACATGGGAATTTTGCTCTGGAGTTCTAGAACTCTGCTTTCTAGAACACATATCCCATGAGGAGTGGCTGATGGAGCTGGGGGTGTTCAGTCTGGAGAAAAGGAGGCTCAGGGAGAACCCTATTGCTCTCTTCGACTCCCTGACAGGAGGTTGTAGCCTTCTCTCAGGTAAAAAATGACAGGACAAGAGGAAATTATCTCAACTTGTACCAAGGGAGGTTTAGATTGGATATTAGGAAAAATTTCACAAAGTGCTCCCCAAGGTAACTTTAATGTCACCTGGGCCTGCAGTGCAATAACTCACCAACATTTTCAGCACACCAACACTACCAACTGGTAGCATTCACTTTCAGGACACTTTTCTGTCTTGTTTGTGTTTTCTTTTGAACCTTTTTGCCTTAGGATCATTCCTCAGCTTTTTGATTTGTTTTTTTTTTTTTTTTTTTTTTCCCTTCTGGAACTATCAAAAGTATAAACATATGTTTTTTCATGTATCTTCCCTATTTTTCATTAAAATTAAGATTATATTTGATTCCCAAGGCTGGTGCTTTAAAAAAACCATCAAACTCTGTTAGAATAAGGATAAAATTGAAAGGGTACCATAAGCAAGAATAGTAAATTAGAAAAAAATAGATAAACCTAGAACACCAGGAATATTCAGCTAAAACCAGTGATTGTCTTGGATACTAATGAGATTTATAAGGCCTTAAAGCCTCACATTATAAATGTGAGGGCTTGGGCTGAATATGTGCTCTGTGCAAAAAAGATTTAGTAACTACTAAATCTTTAGTAATCTACTAAATCAAGCTGACAGAACTAGAGTTCTGCCAGCTTGTCCATGCTATTTATGCTGAAGAACAGAGTTGAAAGAGTCAAATATTTCATTTGGATATATCAACAACTGAAAAGATAATTTCTGCAATTTATTGTAACATTTTTGTTTGATAAATTCTTTCAAATTAGTGACATGTGGGAAATCCAAATTCAAAACAGAATCTTTTTATCTGACTAGCAAGAACTTGTGGCAGTGCCTCTTTTTAATCTTGCAGAATTGGCAAAGAACCAAAGAAGAAATACCTTACACAGTTCTAGATATTGCAGTATAATTATTGCAATATAAATTATCTACTTTTCTCTAGAAATGGTTTTTGAAGAGGTTTTACATAATTATGCCTTCCTTTACTCTCTTCTAGTAAGTTTTGATCAAATGCAGTCAAAACTGACAGCAGGAAGAGGTGGAGGGCTATTTGGAGAGGACAGACATCCCTGCTGCAGTGTGCTTTGCTCCGGTGGGAAGCAGGTGAAGGGTCTGGAACAGGGAGCTGCTGTACAGCTAAGCCTCACCCTCAAGTGACCCAGACAAATTTTTTCCACCTAAAGCACAGTTGCAACATGAGTTCAATAGTCAGCTCCCCTGTCTGGGCTGGTGGCTGCCCAGCCACTGTGCTTGCAAGGTTGGTGCCCACCCTGGATCCCGCCCAGCACCCTCTGCCACCCCCACTCCCTGCAGAGCTGCTCATCCTTTCACCTCTGGGAAGGGTCAAGATCCCAGCTGTTTCCCGGGGCCATGGCAAGGAGCCCTGCTTCCCTCACCATAACTCAGCAACCACATTCAGACCTGTTGACACTGCTCCTGTCCCACAAGGATCCTCTGCATTACCCTTCCCTCAGCAGCCTTTGGGTGAGGGAGCACATCAACTGCTGTGGTGGAAGCAAAGAAATGGTGAGAGGGAAGCAGGCATCTGAGCAGATGAAAAAGAAACCGTATTGTCACCAAAGGCTGTGATGCCCACTGCCATGGAAATGCCACGTGCAGTGGCAACAGTTGGAGAATGCCCCGAACTGCCCCCTCTAAGCAGAGCAGGGCTGCTCTACCCTCAGGGCATGGCTGAAGCACCACCAGCCTGGTGGCCTGACTGACCCCCAAAGCACCCCTTATCCCTGGGTTAATCCACTTTCCGTGAACAAGGCACTCTAAGGGAAATACCGTTCCAACAGTGACAACCATCCTGAGGCCGCTGAGCAGCGAAGAGGCAGGGTGGCTGCTGCAGGCCGCTGCCACCGCGCCGAGCCGGCTGCGCCTGACGAGGGGGCGCGATCTGCTGTCAAAGGCCTTCAGGGCAGCTCCCGCTGGGAGAAGGGCTGGCAGGCTCAGAAAGCCGCCGGCTCCCCGGAGAGCAGCCCTGCATGGGTGGCTGTGGCCCTCAGCTGCCCGGCTGGCTCCGTCCGGGGCTCCCTCGGGGCGCAGGTGTCACTGCCGAGCCGGGACGCGCTGTCCCTGCAGCCACAGCGGAGCCGGTGGCCGAGGGCCACCAGCTGCAGGGTGCAGGATCCGACCCCGAGGGCTTGTGCTGCATACAGAGAGGGGTTATGAATGAGACCCCTTTCAGGCACCATTCCCTTCCCTTTCTGGGGGTTCTAGCCGGAGGCAGGGCTGCTGGCACTGCTTACAGTAGACCATTGAATCAAAGCTGGGACAAGCGAGGACTTATACAGCGAGAATAAATTTTACTATTCAGAGGGAAGGCCAGTTGGAGGCCAAGTAAACATATGGGATGTCTCTAGCAAGTGAGAACCTGGATTCAAATGGATATTAGGAGAAGGACTAACTTATTGAAGAAACTGTTCTCAGGCAACAGGGCTTTTAAAGTGCTTGGAGTGGCATTAGGAGGGTACTCACAGTGGACAAGCAGAAAATTCAGAGCTCTTCCAGAATAATCAGAGCAGATGAAGCAGAGGCTCAGGGGTGTCTTCATTCTGATGCTCTCTTGAGTCACCCACCTGCTCTTCATAGACTGACTGACATATGCCCAGGAAGTTTTCGGGGAGTTTTAGGGGGAATTTAGTCTCTAAATGAAGGCAGTGGTGGGGAGACAGTGCAGCGCAGAGATGAGGAGCAGAACTAGGGAAAGTCCTGCCTTGATTCGCTCCCAAGCAGCCCAGCCTCTCTGGTGAAGCCCTCAGTGGGGCTGTTTCTCACACCCACACCTTGCAGTTCTGCATTCGCCTGGCCACAGACAGCTACCCAGCGAGGCAGTGGGGCCTGCTGGCCGTGAGACCAGTGTGCACTGCCTGGGAGAAAACCTCTGCTGTCACCTTGTCAGTATCGCTCTTAACAAGCCATGTATAAATAATTAGAGAACTCTACAGAGGTTTGCTGCAGGCTGGTGAGAATATTGTTTTGGGTTCTATTCCCAGACTCACAGATGACTCAATGAATGACCTTGGCAAATCCTAGGTTTGGTTTTTTTGTGTCTCATTACTGACAACTTTGAATGCTTATGCTTAATAAGCTTAATAAGACTGATGCTCAACCTGCCTCAGGTCTGAAGCCTACCTGGTGGCAAAGTCCTTTCAGATCCTCAAGGAAATGCCCTGGTGAGTTCAAAGCGCTTGCCTTGTGCTATCCCTGAGAGCAGGCAGGGTGAAGGTGGCAGGTGACGAAGGGTCACCAAGCTGTGCCCACGGGCCCACCGAGCTGTGCCCACGGGCCACTGACATATTTTTATCACAAAGGTGGCAAAACATTCTGAGACCTCACATAGCCTTGTTCATCAGTCAGTTGCATTTCTCTAAACTTTTGACCACATCTAAATGTAAAACAGGAACCAGGCAGTCTGTACACAACGTCTACGATCGCTCAGCTCTGATAAACAGTCTAAATATGTCAACACGACACCGACGGGTCTGGAAGATTCTACCCTAATTACTGAAACAAATCTACATACTACAGTGTTTAAAAATGTTTCACTTCCTCTTTGCCTCTCAATTACTGTTGTGCAACTTTCCCCTGTGAGACAGCATCGGTTAAAATGGTTTGCTTGCTGACACTGGATGGAAAAATGACCCAAAAAGCACAGATGGCATTGTACAACATTAGCTCTGATCCATATTTATTGCACTGCTCAGTGGTAATATCTGTATCTGAAATCACAGAGGTGACGGAAGACCCATCAGGATGAAGCACTGTAACTGACCAGTTCTACCCAACACTGGTTCCCAGTTCCTGAATAATCATCAGCAATCCAGCTCAGATCATAGTTTTTGGAAATACCCCCCAGACACCTGTGGCCCAGGATATGTGCATTTGGGAACCTCAGGTGGGGTTATTTTGCCAAGGAAATTTATGAGTAGTTGCAATGCCTTATTGAATGCAAACACAGCCCGTTCTCTGATTAAGAAGACTCTGTCTGTAAAATGTGTATCAATATTTTTTTCAGATGATGGTGATGACAAAGGTCACTAGACCCTCTGAAGGCCTCCCCCACAACAGACTCTTCCCAGAAAACCCTGTCTATCAGGAAGCTCAAAAGAATAGCTGATGGCAAATCTCTTCCTGCTGCTTACCCCAGTCTGCCCATACCTTCTGGGGCAGCACGCTGGTCCAAACCTCCCAAACCTCAATGCTCATTTTCCGCCACTCTCACAAGGCCTCAGATACACTTGGAGTTTGGAAGGTGGGAGCATAAATGCAGACAGTGGAGCCACCTTCACTCTGAGTCAACCAGATTCTGTTCTAGTTGGTCTGAGCTGACATGCAAGATGAAACAGGGTAAGCAAATCAGAAACATGGGGTCCTTATCTATGCTTTGTAACTCCGTGATTGCTAGTGCTTTGAGATCTCATGGAGGAAAAGGGAATGCTAGAAAACTCCTTTGTGAAACACATAAAATTCATGACTGTCACAGGTCTTCTGCATCCTGCAAGAGGGAAAAGGAGCAATTGTATGCAGAGGAATAAAAACAGTAGGAGGAAGAAATTCTCATTTCAGACTGCAGATCTTGGGAGATACCTGTCCTCAGATGATCTAATTCTTGTCTCCCCATGCTCTTTGCTGTGTTGGGCATGGCTGGTTGCTCCATAGCTCTCCTATGATATGGGCACTCAGTAACCCTTCTGTGCTTATACAAGCTTTTTCTGCCCACAGTTTCTTCGCATGGTAGATGCTTGTGCCAGTTTTCTCACCGAAGCACTCCAGCCAGAGAACTGTGTTGGCATCCTGAGGTTAGCTGATGCCCACTCCCTGCACAGCCTGAAACAACAAGTGCAGAACTACATTATCCAGAACTTCACCCAGGTCCTGAACTATGAGGAATTCCTGGAGCTGCCAGCGGACATCCTGTGCAGCACGCTGAAGAGTGATGACCTCTACGTCACGGAAGAGGCACAGGTGTTCGAAACTGTGATGAACTGGGTCCGTTACAAGGAGTCAGAAAGGTTTTCTCTCCTGCCGTATGTGCTGGAGAACGTCCGGCTGCCCCTCTTGGACCCTTGGTATTTTGTGGAGACTGTTGAAGCCGATCAACTCATTAGACAGTGTCCAGATGTTTTTCCTTTGCTCCAAGAAGCAAGAATGTACCATCTGTCAGGCAATGAGGTAAGTAAAACAGGAAGGTATTAGCCACTCTTTGTAAAAGTCATGCTTCAGCTCAAAAATTGTTTTGGAAGGAGCAGTGCCATGGGGCAGAAAAAGGTACTCACACTGAAGTTTCACTAACTGATGCTACTAAAAAGTCAAAATGGGCCTCAGAGTTTATCCTGCTGTCTTAGAGAGTTCAGAAGCTTTTGGTGAGTTGTTTTAAGACCAAGTGTACGGCTTCCTGTTTATGAACATCTGAGCTTGACCCTTCATACACACTCTTGCTTACTCTTGCTAAATGAAGACCCCTAGCTTTCCTAGTAAAAAGGCAAATGGTGTTAGCCCGGACACCTCACCCTTTCAGCTATTACTTCAAGCCTAAGAAAAGAGGAATAATTTTCCCACCAAACTGTGCCACAATCTGCAGTGACTTTCAAATGTGAATATGTAACATCTTCCCCTGTTACTTATAGGGAGATGTTTCATAAAGGCAGACATTCTTCCTCCTGTGAAGAAGACAGTCTCTTTCCGGAGGAGAGGACTGCCGATGTGCCATTTGCAGAGGTCCCTGCACCCAGAGAGACAGATTAATCCTGACATCCAGTCGAGTCCTGTCCTGCCTGCTCAGTGCAGGCTGTGGTGGATCTCCAGTTGTTCAATTGCCTGTCCCCTTTGGAAAGTTAGGTATCAGTCACATCTCCGTTCCCAAAATATGGGGGAGAGGGGAGAGCAACCAAGAGGTCAGATTTCACAACAGAAGCAAAGCACGTGAGTGTGTGAAGAAAGGTGTACCTCCTCAGTCAGAGTCAGAGGAGGGCAGGAGCAAGTCGTGGGCCCATCACTCCCAGCGGATGTGTCACCGGCACGGCGAGGGGGCAGAGACCAAGCTCCGTGTGCTGGGGACTGCGTAAGGCTCTGCACGGTGACCTGGGGCACTGCCGGCCAGTCTGGTGGGAACTCCCTGAGGAAGCCTCGTCCCACTGAGCAGTGCTGTCAGTTGCATGTAGGGTAGATAAAGGGAGTGTTGCCCCGGGCAGAACACGCATTACACTCATCTTCAAAGGCACAGCCGCGAGAGGCAGCGCTGCCAGCTGCCCTCCCCCGGGGCTGACGCCTGGCAATGGTGGCAGACAGGTTAAAACAGAGTCCTGGAAGCTCGGAAGTTCTGGGACTCATGTTCTGTAAAAATCAGAATGTGCCTAATCATTTTCTAGGCACAGTCAAAATGCAAGATTCACGTCTGTGTAGTTAATATTGTGTAATATAGATAAATTATACCGATTTATAGAAACACATTAAAAGCAGAAAAGATAAGTAAAACTAAGCCAAGATGCCTCCTGACACACAGCATTTAACCTGTGGGTGTTGTTTGCAAGCATTTCCTCCAAGCAGAACACCAGTTTCCAAGTACCCCTTGCATTCTTTGCTCCTGGTGAACATCTACCTGGCAAATGACCTTTTCCAGTGTCTCTGAAACAGACCTGGTCAATATTCTGAGCCAACAAGCAGTAAATTAGAGCTAACCACATTTCAGAGCTTGGTGCTGGCTTTAAGTAAATCTTCTAATTTTGGCTTGAAATAAGAGCTTATACCCAAAGAAACAAATAAAAATAACCCCTCCACAGTTGAGAACTGGTATTGTTCTGACACTAACAAATCTTTTCAGGACAAATAATGAGAGCACTTACTTTCTGCTGGCACTGACTGCAGTCTTGCTCTCTCCAAGCTCCCCAGGGCGTACACAAACCTTGGGGCCCCCATACCTTGCCCTCACTCGTCAGCCCAAATAAAACCTGTCCTTTTCAGCTCCTTGACATGCACCCATGCTTGTCACTGCTCACCTGCATAGGTCTTGGTGCCATCCTGGTAATTCCTAAAAGGATCCTAGTAAGTAGGCAAAAGCAACCAAGTCCACAGTTGGAAAAATCCTGCTGAAAGAAGGATAGAGCAACCTCTATTGAATGATTCTAGGATGCTTTTCAGGCTTTCAACTTAGAAAGCATTGGCTAATTGGTTCAGCTGATGCAAGCTTGCTGTGATTTGAAAAACAGGTAATCACAAAAAAGGTCACCTGGCCTTTCTGTTATTGTAGGTGTGCCTTGTGTACTCACTGTCTCACTTGCATTTAGATTATTACAGAAAGGACCAAGCCCAGGATGCACGAGTTCCAGTCTGAGGTGTTTATGATCATAGGGGGCTGTACAAAGGAAGAGAAATTTGTAGCAGAAGTGACTTGCCTGGATCCTTTGAGGCGAAGCCGTCTGGAAGTAGCAAAATTACCAATCACAGAGCAGGAGCCGGAGAGTGAGAATAAGAAATGGGTGGAGTTTGCATGCATTACTCTAAAAAATGAAGTCTACATATCGGGTAAGGTACAAGACATTGGGAGTGCAAGAGGGGAGCAAAGGGTTCTCACAATTATTTCCAGCTTTTATCAAGGCCATGCTTGAGGCAGCTTTAGAAAAATTAAGCACAACAGCTATTTTAATGCTTTGGCTTTGGCCATGCTCCAGAGAGCACTGGATGTGTAAGGACACTGCCTAGCTCTGATTTGAACACAGGTTTCCTTTTTAACAATATTAATCTATATGCATGGGTACTTGTGTGCAGCACCCTAAGCAGTGACTGAGGTCATAGAAGGGTTCTTGGGAACAGTTTACCAGACATGAAGTGACAAATTGCTTCAGCATTTTCTTATGACGAGTCCATTTGAAGCTCCACATGCATAAGAAAAATCCTGCTAGAATTTGAGTAATTCTGCAAAAGTCAGTCAAGAACCTGAAGGGGACTGCCACCAATGTTTGGCTGCCCCCTGAAATCTGCCATCACAGAGGACTTTAGAAAGTGCCCACCTGCAGTTGTTAACTTGGCAGTATAAACTGTCAAAGCCCTATGAAATCCCATGGTCCAGACACCCAGTGTGGGGCTGAACATCTCATGTGCTGATCATCATCCCAAGAGCTTCAGGAGGTGTATTTAACTTCCCATGCAAGTCCTGTTGGGCTCCACACAGGGGTTTGATCCCAGGGCTACAGAGATTTTACTTTGACAATCAAAAAGGTTAAAATCAAGCCTGTTAGCCAGTTTGACAGCTGCTTTTGGTGGCCTGTCAAAAAGCAAGTTTGAGGATCTTGCTCTGCTTCCAGAGGAAAAGTGACAGCATGCTATTCATCACTGTCACATTACAGACCATGGTACGGAGCAGAGCCTTAATAGGTGGAATATTTTCTTTTCTGCAAAGCTGGCCACCAAATTCTATATTCCCTTAAAACAGAAGAGTAGAAAGGAGGAGGGTAGGCCAAAGTGTGAACGCTTTACTTAAGTGTGAATAGTGGTCCACTGCATTTATGCAAATATCTTCCATTGCAATCTTTCTTTTGGGAATCCACGTATTTTTGATACTTCATTCCAATTTAACATTTATTAAAGCTTTATCCTGGGATAAGAATTAGATTACTCCTCCTCCTACAGTTAAAGAAGGTTTTTCCTTTCAGCCCACCATAGAGAGTTTCTGGCATCAGTCCCTCTGTTAAAAGTTAGCTGTAGAGAGGAATCTAAGTCAAACATTCCAACAAGGCAAAATTCCCCTCACCTTCACACCCTTGAGTTGAGAGGTCTTTTTTCCATTTGCTTTCAATTTGTTACCCCTTCCCTCTTTTTCAAGGCTTTTTGCATTCTTTTATTTCTGGCATCTTTTCCAATGTCTCTTCTCCACTTTTATTTTACGCTCTGTCCAGGCTACCTCCAGGCCAGACTAACACATTCCCTGCTGTGGTGAGTCTAAGCTGGCTTTCCCTTTGCTTCTGTTCTCACAGATTCTCTTTCTTCCTTCTCTGCTTGCTTGCATATCTCTGATTCCCTCTCTCCATTCCCTCTTTGCCTCTCACCTTTTAGCCCTTTGCATACAAATAAATGGCTGAGTGGACTGAAGCCATTAGCATTTTTTTTCTCAGCTAAACCAATTATTAGTGTCTCAATCCTGATTAAACATCTGCTTCCTCCTGCATGTCCTTCTACTTTTGTTTTCATTCTTTAGCTCCTGTAATTTTCTTTTTCTCTAACTTGACTTTAATTTTTCCTAACTTGATCTCCCCTTCCGTGTGCTCATTTCCCTCCATATCTTCTGGAGTACAGTCTGGAGTTTTCCCTGCTCCTTTAGCATCTGAAAAACAGGAAAGTCCGTTGCACAAGATTATGACTACTGTTAGATCATGATTTCCCCAAAACAGTTTAAATGCTTTGACTGGATGGCCTGAAAAACTACATTTGTAGCATAACTAAAAATAACATGAACTATTATTCACCATTCTGATACTTTTACTAATTTAGGTACAATTTCTCTTCAAATTAGGAAGAATTGTTGTCCTGAGGAAAAATAGAAACAAAATAAACTTCCAATTGTCTCAAAAATCTCTCCCTGTCTCCTGATGTGCAGCAAATTCACCCATTGGTCCAGCTCAAGCTACTACATGAGTTTCAGCCTGTGGAGGAAAGCACAAGCTCATGTCAAAGGGAAATTTCAAGGGAGAGTAAGGGGAACACCTGCAGTCTCTCAGCTCCATTGTAGCCATGAATGCTGCATTCAGACCCTTTGGCCACTTCAGCTATTTGAGTGCAAATAAAATTCAACACATACATGTGAAAAATACTGGGACAAAAGCATTACAAACGACTCTTTCTAGCATGCTAATTATCTCCCATTCAATCTGCTATTTGGCCCAGAGATAGGCTTCATCAGTTTGCAGTGATCTGGCTGCAGTACAGAATACCAATGAAGGCAGACATTTTCTCAATGGAATATGAATTCTCTTTTCAGTATATTCACCAGTGAAGCAAATGTTTAATCAGGTTAGAGATGATGGAATAAGCTGCTCAGTCTGTAAATGTGGTTTCAGGCTTAACTAGATCAGTTTGTATTACAGTTACACCAGAAACACCAGCGCTTGTTTAAAACACTGCTCTCTGCTTTAGCACAAGCAAAGATTCACTTGCAAGTCAGCCCTAGCGTGAGTTTGCAGGGTCCTGTTTTGATCTTCATGCTATAAATATGAAGCACACCCAAGTCTGTAGAGAAAGAGACCAGAAGGAGAGGCACAAAAATGAGATCCCAGACATATGGTCCCAAGGTTGAATAGTCAAACTTCCAAGTCGTGCAGGACTATTGTTGGTAGGAGTTCAGTCAGGTCTTTTGCTTTATGATGCAAACCACAGGGCTGGCTGGATTTTTCCTGCACAACCTGGCAGTTCTCCAGTGCAGGCCTGTCTTCAAGGGATGTGGCACTACCAGCTGCAGCATCCTCCACTATCATACTTAAATCATGTTTATTTGTCCCTTTGCAGCAGTTCTGCAAAGCCCTGGTGGTGCACAAAAATCTCCTCCATATCACCCTGCTGTGTGGTTGGTCGTGCACTCAGTATTGAAATGAAAGTGGTTGTGGTCTGGTAAAGTGAGGAACAGTGATTTATCTTCACTGAATATTTGGCTGTAGAAATTGTTCCATTTCCTTCACTGTTAAGTAAACTAAATGTAGAAAGTTTCTTCTGTTGTAACAGGACCAGTTAACAATCAGTAATAATGGTTTACTTTGTGAGAGAACACACTTTTAAACATATTGAAGTTTTTAACTAAATACTAGCTGTGCTATCATATTTACACATGTCATGTACACTACAGGTGGCAAAGAAACAAAGCATGATGTCTGGAAATACAACGCCTCCATCAACAAATGGATACAAATTGAGTATCTCAATATTGGGCGCTGGAGACATAAAATGGCAGTGTTGGGTGGGAAAGTGTATGTCATTGGTGGGTTTGATGGCATGCAGAGAATCAACAGCATGGAAGCATATGATCCCTTTCATAACTGCTGGTCAGAGGTAAGAGGCTGCATCATATAACATTGTAATAATTTGGAATGTTTTAATCTGAAAATCATAGGGCTTAGATTCCTAAAAATGGCCTTGTACAATTCTTTGAAGTATTTCTGGTCTTTAAAAACCATAATTTTTTTTTTTTTTTGGGTATAGATATGCATATCCTTTAGAAAGTAAAAATCCCTGTATTGCCAGTCAGTCATTTCCTGTAAGACATCTAATGCCTAGCTTTCCTTTTCTTTGTTGGCTTTTAAAGCTAGTAGTCCTAAATCAAGGAGTAAGAATATAGTATCCATGAGCCAGAGCATGGCTGAAAACCACTGCTCTGACACATTTTATATGTATATAAAATGTGTATATCAACCTGTTCATCATATATGGTGTGGGTTATACATTTAAGTTGAAACTACAGGTTTGAAGGTAAACAGAATAAACCCCCCAGTTCTACTCACTGTACTTCAAGCAGTGAGAGGAGAGAATTAGGCAACCAATTAATCCATGACAGTAATGACATTAGGTATCAAAACAGCAGATACAACCCATTGTCTCTAGATTATACAGAGCAAGGTGGATGACTCTAACAATCAGAGCTACAAGTAGAAAGATCAGTGTGAACAAATTTCTTGTTCTTTTTTCCAATGTATGTGAGTATGTAAAGGAGATTTTTGGCATTTCTGACATTTCCTAGCTTATGAATTATTGATAAAATAATTTTAATTTCAGCATTTGAACAGAGCATATTTTTATTAAATTTTATTAGGTTTTTGCAGTCTTAAGAAAAAGCTGAAACATATTTCTCCCTTATCCTTAGAAGCATCATCTTCTGCACCCTGCTTAAAAAGGGATGTCTGACTTAAAATGCCCTCAGGTCTCTCCCCACAGGCATCAGTCTGACTGCTTCAGATGGTTACTAATGATTACTTTTGGTCCACAGGCTGCTCCCCTCATGGTCAACGTGAGCTCCTTTGCTGCAGCCAGCTACAAGAAGAGGCTGTACGTGATTGGGGGAGGTCCCAACGGGAAGCTGGCGACGGACAAGACGCAGTGCTACGACCCCGCCACCAACATGTGGAGCCTGAAGGCTGCCATGCCCGTGGAGGCCAAGTGCATCAACGCTGCCAGCTTCCGTGACCACATTTATGTGGTGGGTAAGTGAAGCACCAGTGCCTCTCCTTGTCTACACCCAGCAGGGCGTGTCTCTGTGCTTCTGTGTTAGTTTTACCCACAGCTCCATGGAGTATAGTCACGGAGTCAGATGGCTTTTCCCATTGAGCTTAGTGAGGGATGGGAATCCAGGACATTCACAAGTGGTAGGGAAAGGTCACCAAGTCAAAATCTCTGTTAGTATGGTAGCTATCTTGGAAAGCTGGAGCTAGTCCAGAGACAGCTTAGAGCCATCCGAAGATGTGTTCATAGGGGCAAGGGCATGATCTCATGGCTACATCATGTCCCTTCTCCTCTCCAGGGGCATTGCACAACCCACTGCATACTAGATTTATGCAGGGATAAGAGTACTAGGAGCAGGTCATAGGAGCAGAGACACCGACACCCAAGGACCCAGAGCTCTTCACTAGATTGCACTTGGGGTTAATTCAGTTAATCATCAGAACTGGAAGAAAAAATGGAAGAACAAGAGTTTGATGGTGGTGAGCTGAACTATGGGGGGAGGAGGGAGCTTGTGCACATCTCCAGATGGTGATGGAAAAACCAAAAGGAAAGAAGAGCATTTGTTTCCAAAACAGGAGCTCTGAAAAGTTTCCCCTCCCTATCTCAGCCTTGGTGCAGGGAATTTCCCACTTGCAATATAATCAATATGGTGCTGAGAGCTGGCATAGAGCTGGAGTATTCACCAAATAATTAATGGTGCTCTGGAGGGAGATTTATAATCTGCATGTGTGTGCACATATATACACACACACACACCCCCCGCTTTTGTGTACATAAATAAGTCATGCTTGTCCTCAGCACAGGAGTTGACCTCACCCTATTTGTACAGGATGACAGAGAGAGAAGGCACATAACTTAGGGGCTGGCTGATATAACTCCTGATAAAATGGATGTAATACTCCAGTCACATACATTCAGCATCTTTCAGCCAGTAACATCCACGAGTAAATCTCTTGTTTACTTATCTGAGAAACAAATCTACTTCAATTGGACAGAAACCAGCCCCCTCTGAAGTTTAAAAGGTAAAAGAGCATTAGTTACTGCATCCAAAGCAATCAAATTACCCAGACTGATGAATTACCAACTGCCAGGTGAATCACTGCAGCTAACAATGTCTGTTTTCAGTCTGTTCCAATTAAATCACCTCTCGATGACTTGATCACCCCTCAGGTACAGGACTAGTATTGTCAAACTCAGCATCTATAATAACTACCACAGAAAAATGCTCACTTTGCCAGCAGGGAGGATCCCAGGCATTGCTGCACTTCATCAGCAAGACCATGGCTTCAAGGTTTCCCCCACCCTATCCAAGAGGATGGTGCCAGACTCTTTTCAGTGGTGCCCAGAGACAGGACAAAGAGCAATGACCTTAACTGCAACATAAGAAGTTCCACCTCAGCCTGAGGAAGGTCTTCCTTATGTTGAGAATGGCAGAGCACTGGAACAGCTTCCCAGTGAGGTTGTGGAGTCTCCCTCTCTGGAGACATTCCAAACTCACTGGGATGTGTTCCTGTGTAACGTGTTCCAGGTAACCCTGCCTCGGCATAGGGGCTGGACTGGATAATCTCCAGAGGTCTCTTCCAACCCTAACAATTCTGTGATTCTGTACAGCTACTACAGAAGACACATTCAGTCCCTGTAAATTTCAGAATAAGAACCATTTAGCTGTTGGTAGTCTCAGGAGGGAATATATTTTCATAGCCTTTCTTAAGAATTGAGGCATTGACCATTTTTTCAAGAGAAAAGGACACTGCAAGATTGAAAAGGTGTACTAAAAGTTTAATGAATTACTTCAGTTTTGGGAAACAGAGAAACTGAAGGTCACTGTGTTTTAACAAACGCATAGGAAGATTATTGATTCAGTCTGATAAACCCTGAACAAGGAAGGGTTTTTGAAAGCAGACAGCTCCAGGAAGAAGGAAGTTTGATGGACAGATGGACCATGAAGTTAGAAGAGAGTGGAAAAATCCTGTACCAATTTCTAACAGTGATGCTTTACCACAGCTGGTACTCCATGATCTAAGCTCTTTTTAAAAAAGATCATATTTTTCTGCAGCTGTGTCCTTAGCTGGAGCAGTAGGTAAGAGAAAGGTCTGTTGCTAGGTCTGTGGTCACACTGAATGATCACAGCAGTTTGTTCTGGCCTTAAATTCCACAACCTTGTGAACAATAAGCGGCCTTCTGCAGATCAGGCTTTCAAAACAATAAAGTATCCTGTGACCTTGTTTTTTCTTGGCTTTGGGGCAGAAATCGTTCTTACAAATGTCAGGAACAGAGTCTTGTTGAAGTGGATGGTTTAATTAAAATCCCTTCAGGAATGGTGAGTGCAAACAAATATCCATTTCCTTCCCAGGTGGGGCAATGAAAGCGCTCTACTCCTACAGCCCCCAGGAGGACACGTGGTGCCTGGTGACTCAGTTTACCCACGAGAGAGCCAGTTGTGGGATTTCTCCTTGCAACAACAAGCTGTTTATCACCGGGGGCCGAGATGAAAAGAATGAAGTCATTGCAACAGTGCTCTGCTGGGACCCTGAAACTAAGAAGCTGACAGAAGAGTGTGTCCTGCCTCGGGGGGTGTCTCACCACGGGAGCGTTACCCTCAGGAAGTCTTACACACACATCCGTAAGATTGTGCCCGGGGCAGTTTCTGTCTGACCTCAGAGAAACCCGGTGCCTCCGTGCCCGGTGGCACAGACTGCAGTGAGAATGGTTTTTAGCTTCTGGTAGCAATGAATGGAAACACCACCACAGGTCCTCTGGGGGTTAACTGTATATATGCTCAGTCCTTGCATTTCCTCTGTATAGTATATCCTTAAATTATCTTAATTCCTTCCCTCCACGGAAAAACAAAGGGACCAGCTGTAGTTTGCTCCTGTCAACACAATACCTCGAATAAGGCAAAGAAATGTAGGTGGGAAATTTACTTCCCAGCTATATCTACCCTGATATGTGCTTGAACTGGCTCAGTCTGGTCCCAGAGTTTGGTCAACTATTTATTGTGTTAAGTTGGGTTTGCAATACCTACTAGTGGAAAAAGAGAAGTTGCTTTGGAATTAAATATTTGTTACTTTGGTGGAACATAATGTTGTGTCTTCCAAAGCTGTGCTTTTATCCCCCCAGTGTTTGGCACATTAGATTAAGTTTGAACTTGTTTGTTTGTTTGTTTGAAGATGCTTTGTTGGTTTTTCAGTTTTGCATGACCAAAAAGAATCCACCTCAGTTTGCAAACCTTGCTGTCATTCCCAAGAAAGAGGCCGCACAGGCTGCAAATGTAAATGAACACTGAACATTCACTGCGGCTGTTTTCTAAATAAAACAGACCAAAACCTAGTTTCCCTTTTCTTTGTTCTGTGTCGGGTGAGTGTTCTGCCTGGAAGGCCTTTTCCTCTCCCAGTTGCTGTGCCCAGGCAGAGCAGCGGAGCCCGACTGCTCCATCCCTGCCTCCATCCCCACTGGGTGGCAGTGCACTCCCAGGATTTTTCTCACGGGTTTTGGTTTCCTGGAACGCAATCGTACAAAACAATCTGCTGGAGAGAAAAACAGTTCCAGGTACTGTTCCCAGCCTGGTTCCTGATATTATCACATGCTGTACCAGAAGGGGCAAATGTTCAACAGGCCAGGAGGGCCCAAGTTGCAAGTCCCAGCATCTGGGTCAGTTGCAGGGAAAGAAAAACAAACACTGAAGAGGTCACGCCCGGGACGCCCTGGGACACTGTTGGCCAAAGACTGGGAACATATTCCCGTCCCTCCTCCCCTGCCTAGTTGCTGGAAAGAGCCAACTCACTATTAAATCAAGACAGAAAACACTGTGCAAAACAAATCTCTCCAAGTGGAGATCAGTGACTCCTTCCAGCCTTCCCTCCCTCTCTGTAATGTCTCCTTTTGCCTTATACAGTATTAAAAATAATATTTCTGTCATGTTAGGCTGAGAAAAAAACATAGGTTCCTGAATTTCAGCACGCTAATGTCAGAGTGCTCAGTGATGTGGCAGTGCCTGCAGACAGTCCTGGCGCAGGCTGAGCAAGGCAGACATAGCCCATGGGGCAGGTGCAACCCTCCAACAGGTCTCTACTGCATCCTTCCCTCACAAAGACTGCAAGAAATCCTGTTTCTTCTGCAATTTGCCCCATGCCTTGAACTCATCTGTGTAATTCCAGCCAATCCCCATATTTTCTCACTCTAATTTTCCCACAGGCCTTCCATTTTCAACTACTATTTAATTGCTCCCCTTCCTTCTTTTCATTCCTGTCATTCTGCAGGGCCAGCACATCTCACACTTCCATGCTGGCCCACACTCTCCCATCCCACTCCACTTTTCAGAGGGCATGAAGAAATACCCTCTAGGTAGAGTATATAATTTCAAAAGGTTTTTTTTAAGAACAGTTACCACCTTTGACTTGGCTGGTAGCACTGGCTGGTGCAGAGGGACAGAGAAAGTGGATGAATGGGGGGGGTCTCCCTCTCCCCTTCAGGAGATGCATTTCTGTATCTTTACCTGTTGGAAAAACTAATTATAGCAGCTGCTGAAACTGACTGGAAATCATCCTAAAACCCAGCAGCTCTCAGGAGCTGGTTGCTGGGTTTTTTTCCTGTAATATCTGTAGCAAAAAGTTGTATATTTTTTTTCTTGAGAAAGATAAACCACTGAATTGGAAAAAAGTTGTCCAAATAAACTTCCTAATACAAATTCTTAACTCCACATCTCAAAGGCAGAAAACAGCCTCTTGTCTCTCTTAAAGTGGTGACCTAGTCACATGTGCAAACCTTGGGCAATCATAAGCCAAAAGAGCCCTCACTAACAAACACGAGACAGCACAACCACAGCTTGGCTCTTTTCCCTCTCCTAACTCATGAATCTCTCAGAAATTCCAACGTTTTAATAGCAGTGCATGAAGAGTTGAGTTTATCTGCCTCTCTGCTCTTTGTACCTTCTGGATTCGTGTCGCAATCTGAAGGACTTGAAGTACATTGAAAAACAAAAACATTGAAAATCGGTAGTTTTATGCAGACAACAAAAATCACAAAATTTGTGAAAAAATGACAAGAACCAACCGTGCTGGGCTCCCATTTGCCAGCAGCAAGGCGGGGGTGGAGACAGGAGACAACAGAAATCGAGTTTCAAGGAACCTTGCAATTTCCTTTTCCTATCACAGGCTCTTTCTCATCTGCCGTGCATACCCGCCTCCGGCAGGGAATGACCACAATCACAGTGTCTGCCCAAGGAACACGGAGTATCTCGATGTACAAAGCAGTGACCAGCGAAGCAAAGAGCCGACTCCCCCTGCAGGAGCTGCCCGAGCTGTCTCGGGGCAGCTGGTGCTGTTCCCCAGCACCGAGACACAGCCCTGGCGTTCTCGGGGCTGCCCCCAGTACAACCAGACAAATGCCACTTTCCTTCTGTTCTATTTCTATATTTCACTTTCAATAGAAAATGACACAGCCAACTGATAGAGCAGAATTAGACACTCCAATAGTAATTACTAAAACTGCAGGAGGTTAATTAGTTTTAACTGAATGATTACTCAAATGCTTGCAATGAACTGCACTGCAAATCCAAAGTTGTATGCTTGTTTACCTGCGTGGAGATCCTCTGTATCTCCTGACAGCAAAACCGATCTCATTTGAGGCACAGACCTATTTCTAATGTAATGATATCTGCAGTGATGTATGGCACAGCCCCAGCCCCTGGAATGCAGGTCTGACTCCCTTCAGTCTGCAGGTTACAGACAGCAAACTGCACTGTAAATCCACCTGGGAGGGGGAAGAGAGCAGTGGTAAACATTGTGACAATCTTGGCTCAAGAAAAGAGGAGAAAAACTGACCAGGAATATATTTAGTCTATAAATTAGAATATCTTTAGTGATTCATGCTATTGCAATTCATTACAGGATTACTGCCCCAGCTGCCAAATCACATGTTAAAGCCAACTGCTCTCCATTTCATTTCAAATTAAAGTGACGTCCAAGAAGTTCACTTATGTGACCTGGGAGAGGTCGATTACTGGGCTCTGGTAAACAGTCTCAGTTTGAATTTCCAGAGTTTATGTGGAGACATACAAGGCTGGTGATCACTACACCCGAAAGGTTCTGGAAAATGCAGAAGCCTAACATTCTTTAAGACAAAACTCACAACATTTATGAAAAGCATTGTAGGAACCTAGTGCTTGTGACATTGCCCTGGTGAGCTCTTTGATCCTATTCAGATAGACTGGGGAAATCCCAAAGGTAAATGGTTCAGGCACATGGTGTGTTTCTTGTATGCATGCTATAACCCAGTGCTTTGTACCAAACAGCACAGTAAGATTCCATGGGAAGAAGTTGTTTACAAGCAGTCACTTAAGAAAAAATGTACCTATCTAATGTTAAACCACTTTAAAGAGAACTAATATCAGCTTGCAATGATCTTCTAAGGAAGATCATCTCCACAGAGCAGTGTTTTGCTTGCCTGGTCCTCGTGGTATTACTGTGGGCAGGCTTTATACATACATAAACTTACCACAATCACTGATTCATTTGCTCTGTGTTTCAGCAGCCTTTCTTACGCTACCAAACTTCTAGTTGTATTTATATATATCCATGGGATGTGTATATAAGAGAGAGTTACAGAATTGGCAACAGAATCCTGTCCAGGAGATTATACCTTCATAATTGTCAGAGGTCAACAGGAAGACCAAGTACTGTTAACCTGCTGTTACACAAAGTCACCTATGGCTCCATATGGAATTACTTTTATGCTATTTACACAGTTATCTTTACGACTTACCATGAAAATTTCCAATAGAGGTAAACATGAATGGACAAAACAACCTTAAGTTATCAGCATCCTTGTCATTGGGCACTGGCATAAAAATTTGGCCCAGGATATGAGAGCCTGGGGATTCAAAAGTACCTCTTCCATTCTTGGTCTTCCAGCACGCCAAAGGGGCTCAGCAGAAAGAACCCGATCCAGTATGCAGACATTTTCCCCATCCTTCCTAATGTTATGGAAGACCCCTGTTACAGGCTGAATATGAGGTATACAAACAGTTTCTGTGACAGATGTCTATGGTACATTCCTATTGGAGAAAAATAAAAGCAGCCAGTAAAAAGCAACTTCTTGATCCTTTTATTGAAGGATTGAGAAGCACAGAACCTTTTTGTTAAAGCAAATATGCAATATTACAGTTTATTCACTTAGAACAATTTTACCTTAAAGATACTTCTCACACAAGAAGTGTCCCTTAGCAGCAAAGCCTCTAAGATATCCCTGCTCATTCACCCCCCTCTGAACTGGAATTTGTCACACCCTCAGTTGTGCTGATGCAGCTGTTTTCAGAACATCCTATAAAACAGATCACTGGGATAATCTCAGTTAAAATGAAAACACCACTTCTCTTTGAAGACATATTTTTAACCTGCAGCCCCAGAAGCAGTTGCATCAGCAAACAGGAGAGAGCAGGCACTGCAATGTGAGGAGAGTAACAAGCAGTTTGGGAATGAGGAGAAAAGATCAGCAGGAACGGCTCAAACTGACTTCTCTGCCAAAAACATTTCATGCAACCAGACACCGATCTCCTCCTGGCTCACACTTAGTGGAACTCTTCAGATGAGTGTGAAATAGCCAAAAGCCACATTCAGCACTTTCTGTGTATTGCTTTAAGCAAACAGAAGGTGGAGAGAGTCTGCACAAGGAAAATACTGCACAGAGTGAAATCCAGGACTGATTTTTAAAGTCCAATGTATTTTTCCACAAATATTATCTTTAGAAATATGCGATTCTTTTCTCAAGTCCAAGGAACAGAACAGCAATTTAAATTTCTCACATTGATGTCTATATCTAATGAAATTTTGGTTTCTTCAAAAGTCAGAAATATGTTTCACTTGTCTTCTATAGGTGGGTTGCTGATCTGGAAAACCTAAAAGGCTCTTAAAGGATCTCATTTTTCTTGCCCCAATACACCAACCAGCTCTGCAGCCTCTCCTCCTGACCTTCCCAAGGCTTTGGCGGCAGCTCTGACACGGTGTAGATGTAAACTGAGATCAGACTGCCGGAGAAGGTTTTTGTGAGGCAGAACTGGTAGCTGCCTCAGCAGAGACTCAGAAGCAGTGTTTATGCTTTAGTCCCTTGCCCCAGGTCCTGTCTGAGACACGGTGTGGGTACCCCTGCACCCAGCCTGGCACCTCTCTGCTTCTGCCCTGCTGCCCCAGCTGCCAGGCTCAGCCTTGGCCAGGTCAGCTCAGCACGGCTCCAGCAGGGACTCAGGGCTCTGGGCTGCCCTAGGCTCCCACAGCACCCACTCAACTCTGCAGGCACAGCAGTTCTGTGCCCAGCAGGGAGGGAATGCCACCCACTGCCCCTGCTCATCCTCCCTCATCCACCTCTGTAATGCCCTGGCAGTGTCCTGTGCTGGGCTGCCCAGCAGACACTGATCAAAACTGGCTTCCCATCAGACGGAGAGTTTATCAAACATCAGTGTTTTGTCAGACAGACTGCATGAGGCAGCGAATACACCAGCACAAGCTGAGGAATGGTGTTTACCGAGCTCAGCAGTTTCCAGAGGCACCTCTCAGTGCATGTTTTAAAGAACAGGATTTTGGCTGCTGAACTTGCAAGAATATACCATGTGTGAAAGAAATGGCTGTTGTTTTCACAGTATGTTTGGTTAAGGATCCTCTGCTGTAGGTGCTGCTGTCACAAGGCCTGTGGTTACTCCTTTGCTTAGCATTATCTCTTTCTAATTTTCTTTTTTCCAGAAAGGCATCTGCAACAGGTGGGTGAAAACGACCTTAATTCAATATGTCCTTTGAAAAGTCCTGCCTTTCACATCAGAACAAAGCTTGGAACTTCATCCAGGGTAGCATTCACTATATACTCAGCTGTGTCACCATGAAAGATCTGTGGCCTTTTGGCACGGAGGAGGCAGTGATGAACCCGTGTCTTCTTACCATGGGTTGATCACTTCTCTATTTCAGAAGCTGGGTGATTTCCATTAGTCCTGCATGATAACAAGGTAAGGACAACTCCTCCACCGTGGCTGTGCCCTGCCACCTCAGGATGGTGGTGGAGCATGTGGCACCACGCGAAGCTGCTTCCTCCTGACAATGGATTTGAGAGAGGCTGAGATCTCTCTATATCGAAGCCCATACAGAAAAGGGAACAAAACTTTAGGAAGAATCATGAGGACATTGCAGACTGTCAGGGAGACCAGGATTCCTGTCTGCAGTCTGATGGCAACATTAACACACAAGAATGATTCTACAAAAAGGGCCAAGAGTGGAAAGAGGTAAAAAAATAACACAGTGTTGTGCATTAAGAATGTCACACTGGCTCTGGAGCAGATGCTCTCCCATATACCTGAGTGTTTGGTTTTAAAATAAAGAATAGCATAGCAACAAAATATTACAGATAGGCAGAGAAAGATAACTGTGGTAGAAAGCCAGAAACAGAGTTTCACAGCATCCGTCCCATTCAGAGTTAATATTAGTATTACTGGAACTGAGCATGTTTCCAGGACACAGGGCACAAAGCTGTGCGTAGTCCATAGCACAAAGAAGAAAATCCCAGAGAAAGCTCCAGAACACATCCATAGTAATACAATGATTTTTTTAGTTCGTGAAGGAGGCAAAATAACAATGTAGCGCAAAGGAAACGAAACAGCTATGTACGTGTCCAAGACTATTGCAACAGCTGTGAACAGTCCTCCGCAGTAAGCCACTGCCAGCAAAAATAAGAGGAGAACACAAGCTTCCTTTGGGAGGTGTAGATGTGCTGCATTGAGAGCAGCTGACAGGGTGTAGAACAACAGGTAGATCAGATCAGAAAGCAGAGCATTTCCCAGCAGCATGTACCTTGTTTCCTGACGGATGTTAAACCGAGAGAAGATCACAAATAAGATGGTTGGGATGATGAGGACCCCTGCCACAAGGCAGACAACTGGAGAGATTAAAAACATCTTCATGTTTGTGCCTGATGGGGTGAGAGACCATTCCTCCAGCAGAAAGAACAAAGTTTTGGCATCCAAATTTGAGGAACTGTTGAACTCTGTTTCCCTGAGGTGGTACACAGTTCCATTTGCTCTCCTTACTGAGGCACAGCCAGGGAAGTCCATTTCCTTAGGATTTTGGGATGATTGTCTGACTTGGAGAAAGCAGATCTTCTATGCCAAGTCCTTAGGCAAATGAAGCAGAGGATGCAAAAAGCTCATGGAAGCAAAGTGATTTCTGTAGCAAATTCTACCAGCTCTCCTCAAGGACAGAAAGTTCAAACTTGCAAGTGAATTCTGTAGTGCCAAAAGATGGTTTTGCCTAAAAAGGAGATTTTATTTTCTTTCTGCAAAATCTAATGTTTAGAAAAGAGAATGAATCTCTGGGTGGCTTAAAAAGACTAAATCCCTCAGCTAGCTCTTTGAACAGAAGTGAATGGGTTGATCATTTTCAGTAATTTGTTTTTTCTCATCACATTATCACTCTAATGAGGCAGATGAAATATTAGCCTGATTAAACAAATATGCAATGATACAGAGCAACATACCACGTGTACTGATGTAGAAGTCATAAATGTGATTGGGTAGTTCTGTACCAATTTGTATGCAACAGCACAATTGATTTGAAGTGATCAATCAAAAAGGCTCTCAATCCTGTTGTAAAATTGTAGCACAATCACTCCAGTGAATGAAATTATCTTATTTGTAGATGAAAAGCATTTTTGGTTCAGTGAATCAATCCATGTTATTCATGAATGATAAACCTTCCCCTGCCTTTTTTCATGCATGATACACAAATACTGAATTCTACTGCAGCCTTCCAGTCAATCTGTGCATTGTGTGGGATGAGTGACATACGCTGTCACGTACCAGCATACCCTACAGCAGACTTGGCACTTCCAGTGTCCATTTGGAGACCAATTCCTGGTTTCCTGGCCTGCACACTCTTGCTGCACTGTGCTGCTTTTAATGCTAGATCTCAGTATCAGAGCTGGGGGTGCAATGAGAGAATTGTGAAGGATCTGGACTGCATAGAATGAACATTTCAAAGTCTTCCAGGCATGGTGTAAACAAAAGAAAAGCCGATTTTTTTTTATAGGCCCACTTAACTTGGCATTATTGAATTCATTTTCTTCCCAGCGCTACCAGCCCACAGCAGTGCAGCTTCCCTCCATAGGAGCAAGGGCACAGCTCACCATGCAAAAAGTCAAAAAGTCGTGCTGTGCCATGGACATACTGCCTCGGGGCATGCCAAGTAATGAAGCAGACAGCTCATGAAACTCAGCGTCAGTCATCAAATCTTGTGCACATTTAATTTCCTGTCACACTGATAGCTGGCATCCATGGAACTGGATGTTAAGATAGTTGACAGGGTGCACCATATGGAACAAAAAGATAGAAGGAAAAACCAATGATAATTTTAAGCCCAGCATTTCAGTTTCTAAGGTGTCTGGGGCAGGTAAAACAGAAGGTGATTATTTTTGCTCACTCAATCCTGCATCCACTGAAAAGTGTGTGAGCAATATTGATGCAAGTATGCATTTGGCTTCAGGGTCATACCCTGCATCTATAATTGAGTCACGACACAGTTAATACCTTAAGTAGACAGTAGTATTCAAATCTGTTGAATTATACTTTTGTTGCAAAATGGACGGGAAGGATTGAAAACTTAGGTGTGTAAATCACCTCCAACTGTAATTTCAGATCTCTGTTAATAGTAGTGGTGTTTTCTGCCTCCCAGCTCCTGGCACTCCAAGGATGTCCTATTAATGGACAGAATCTCTAATTTCTATATAAAATCACAACTGTATTTTCCACCAACTGCTTAGGATTCAATGTGAAAAAACAATATTTCATTGTCATATCAGCTGCACACTTTTGGCTGCTAGAAAAATAAATCATAGAATGGTTTGGGTAGGAAGGGAACTTGAAGTTCATCCAGTTCTAGATGAGGGACTGAAGGGTCACTCAGTTGACATCCTCATGACAAAGGGAAGGTATCTCTTGACTCTCTCATTCAGCCCACCTACAAAGAGTACCACAGAGCCCACAAGGCAGCACAGGTGCACAGCCCTATGTGCCCTGTGCTCAGCTATTCCTCTGCTACAGCTGGCAGAGTAAGCCCTAAGGCATGAGCTTGTTAGCTGTGCTCCTGTAAAAGTCTTAGGAATGAAGGAGGGATTTAGTTTTACAAAAATGGATAACAGCAAATAACTGGAAGACAGATTCAACCTCATCAGACCCAGGCAGGTCCAGCCAAAGCCATTCGCCTCAGACTTCCACAGGGGCTTTTAACTGCTCAATATAGTTGTGCTAGATTTAGAAATGTGAAAGGTTGGTGTCTTGGCACACTGATATAACCCAGAATAGGTGGTTCTAAAGAATATCTGTTTGTTGTTTCCTTTCATTTTCTTGACCTTAGGAAGCATTTCCAAATCTGGACATTTGCAAGGGGCTGGCAGCTCTGAGAACCACTCCTGAGGATTCTGAATTTAGCTCCTTTTGCCATTGCATCTCAGTGTTCAATAGTTTGTGGTGCCAACCTGAATGATCCTCTTGAAATTTCCTGTAAACCTTGCCTTAATGCTCTGGTCATTGATTTTTTAAAATGCTTTCTAGAAAATTTATGTTAGGTGGATGCACTTTTTTGCGTATCTTGCTGATGCAGACACGCAGTATTAGCAGCCTCTCTTCTGGCTCTTATTCTGCCTCAATACAGTCTGTATTGATTTTCAATCTGAACCACGCACTGTTAATTACTTTACTCATTTCTGCTTCAATAAGCATCCCACTGAAAGCTTAGTTATATTATCTGATGGGTTTGGCAGGTCTCAGAAAGGATGCAGCCAGCCATACTGAACACTGTAACTCCTGCAAAGACTGCACTGCATCGTGTTCTGTTACTGACTATAAACAGGTATTTTCAAACTGAGCAGAAAAGGTTAGAAATATTACTGTGTTACAGCATTTGGCATGGACAACTGCATACACACATAGAGAAGGTTCCTGCTCACAGAGTTTACCTGACCGAATCAACAAGTCAACAGGTACACTGCTGCCTGACAGGGAACACCAGACAACAAAGGGAAGTCAACAGAATAATGCTAGGATTTCCCCAGCCCTTCATCCCGAGAGACTGTGTTAGATGGGGTTACCCAGAGGAATGCTCACATTCACCTCTGAGGCTCCCTGGATGCCATCATGTCACTGTCACAGAGTCTTTGATGTGACTGCATGTTCCAGCATCACACACCATGTCCCAGGTTAAAAAATGTATGCTGTGCTGTAGGTCTGCCCCAGAGACTGCTGCTCCTGACCAGGAGCCTGGGGAGAGTAGGGTAGAAAGGCTGCCTCAGACTCCATCACACCTCCTCAAGCAGAAGTGTTTTGATGAGACAGTTGGGTATAACAAATCAATATTTTTACTGGGATGTTGTTTCATGGGTCTATTTCCAGCCATGTTTACTAACAGAACCTTGGTGTCAGGAGTCTTCATGTGCTGTTAGTTTCCTCACCTTCCTTCCACAAATGCCCCCTGCCCCTTCCAGGCTTATGTAGGGCCAGAAGACACCTCCCTTGCTGGTGAAGCTTTCCCAGTCATGAATAGCCAAGTGCCCATGGGCAGGCCAGCTCCTCCCAGAGGGGCAGGAAGAGCCAGGTTTTTGCCTATATCCATGTTCTCACTCTGGGGAAATGAGATGCTTCTGTCAGTGAAGAAAGTAATCAGAGCAGTTTAGCTGTGGTGTTTTTCTGGTTAAGATTTCCCTTTTTCTTCTCCTTTAAACAAAAAATCAGTTAGAAGACAACTTTTTTCTAAACTTTTAAGATTCCCTTCAAACTTTTCTGCAAGCCAGAGGTACAATTTGTCCATGCCTCAGTCATCTGTCCCCACGTGGCTCCAGAAGGATTGTTCAGTGCCCTGCTTGTTATTTGCTGTAGATAAGAGACATACACACTGCTCTTGTAACTGTACAAAGTCCACAAACCAGGCAGAGCAATTACTAAAGGGAGTGAAGAAATGGGTGTGAAAACTAAGATCAGATTACAATGCTTTGAAAGGTCAAAGGAAACCCGGAACAAAAGAAAACAGGGATTAGAAAGCGCTGGTTTGAAGACATTTCAATGAGGCTCTCAAACAAAAGAGGATATTGAGAGAGACTGGGAGGACTCAGCATTAAATCCCTACTTCACTTTTTCTAATTCCAAATACTATCAAGCCACGGTGATCACAAATTTAAAATAAATTTTGTACCAATTTGGCCTTGCAGGTGCAATATTGAGAAATAAGATGGATGTCAGAAGAACGGAATTATGAAATATTTGACAAACATTTCAATAAAAGTTTGAGAAGTAACAGTGTAAGTCCCAGACACCTCCTGCTTTCCTGCAGGTCACTGCATGGCCCTGACTGCTGCAAGCTGAGGCCAGCAGAACTCACCCATTTTCATTCCCCAAGCCTGGCATGGCAAAGAAAGACAGGTTTTCCTCTTTTGTGCTGAAAGGACACACCAACATGTTTTCCTGTGACAAGCTGCAGATGTGACCAGAGATTTATAGCAAACAACCACTACTTTTCATGGTCATTCATGGACAGACTCACAGGACTCCAAGAGAAGCCATCCTAGCCTGTTTCTTCGATTCAATGATCTCTCCTGACTGCCTACTTTTCATAAAAATGCATCTGTGAAACAGGACAAACAGCCTACTAAATAAGGCCTATTTATAAAATATTAGCTTCTTTCCTGAAGCAGTTTAATTCATAAGGAGAAATCTTGCTTAACTTTTGAACACTATGCAACAACACTGGTGCTAACGGGAGTTACCTGCAGAAATACAAGTCCTTTAGATAAAGAACAATAACATCATTCTTATCTGAGTATTTAGCAGCTATCACAAGAGATTAAACCAATATTCAATACCACACAGAGTGATGAGCAGAACTAGAAATACACATCCGTATTTGTGACTCCTGGACTCCTCCTTTAAGACAGGAGAAAGCTCCTTCTGCTGAGAGAAAGCTTCTCAGGTGGGGGAGATACATCCCCCAACCTCCTTAGAGCACCCATCCATCTCAGGTTGTCTTTCTGGTGGTGGCTGGCATCAGAAGTGTTATGTTCCTGTCCTGTCTCACCTGCGATGATCTCCAACGTTGCCTAGGAAGGGCTGCTGCAGGCAGGCAAAAGCAGAAGTTATCTGGCTCTGTACCTGTCTTACAATATTTTGTCTCATGTAAAAAGCCAGGCAATACAGGAAAGATGTAGCATGATAGTTCCTTGCTGAGAAGGCACACAGATGGCTGCAGAGTGTTAAGTGCAAGTTAAAATGAAATACCAAAACAGAGCTGGAATTAGAAAGGGTAGAAGAGACAGGTTTGCATATACAGCTTGACAGGCAGGGGCTTCAATGGTGGTGCAGCAGCCAGGAGGACCCCAGCTGCACCCTGTCACAGCTCGTCCCTGAGAGCTGGGAAATGCTCGCCTGACCACACAGCCTGGGCACAAAGACAATATAGGAATCAAGATGGAAGGAAACACTCTAGAAGTGGAGTTGAAACAGAAAAGGGAGGAAAAACTCAGTGTGAAAGAAAATACACATTATGTCTTCCTATTCATGCCTTTTGATGACAGCTGTGAGTGAATGGGTACAGTCTGTCCATGGCACAAGGCACAACACCATCCTGGGGGGGAAGGAGCCTCGCTGCCAAAGTTAAGATGCTCCTTTCCAGTTCCCAGTGCTGCACCTAGGAACAGCAGTGGTTCCTGGGTGGCAAAGACACTGAAGCAACATTGATTCTCTGCAATAACTCTGCCCACAGGGAGATGCTGACCTTATCTCGCACTGATGGAAGCAGGTGCCAGGCACAGCTGCCATATGGCAGAGAGATTAACTGCCAGCATGTGCTGAATACCAGTCACAGTCACTTATTAGCCAAGCAGGGAACATGCCGTGGGCCGCATACACAGTGCCATTCACAAGCTCTGTTGTTCCTTCCCAGCAGCTCCTTTGTTACTTATCCAGCACAGGTGCTTAAAAATTAGATTTTCTCTACATGAGGCCTGACTCTGCCTAGTTCTAACAATGGCTTTGTACTGCTCCCACTCATTTCCATAGCAGTAACCTGTCCTCTCACACCCAAGGTTCAGACTTCCTGATAGGAAAACACTGTTAGGGTGGGAGCACAAACACAAATGTTCCAAACTTACAAAGAGAATTCTTTTTTTTTGAGGGGGGAGAGCAAGATATTACTTTACTACTGTTATGTAAGCCCACACTAGTCTTACTCTCCTGGTGACCTCCACAGGCACAAGGCAGAGGGCACATTACCCACTGGTATGCCCAGAACTTCTCACCAAACTGGCAGAGTTACAGCTCACAACAAGGAGAGACCAAGCCATGGACAGAACAGCAAGATGAAATCCTCACTAGACACTGTTAATTTAATTTCTAGTTTAATTATTTGTTTCTTTCTTCTCCAGTCCAAATTCCAGCTCATTAAATGGTGTTCATGAGAAACACCAGAGATACATCCTCTCTTCTCATTTACTATTGTTCTTTGCAGCACCAAGAGCCAAAAGCAGCTCCAAACTGTCTTGAGGTAGCTCAGAGATGGCTCAGCTGTCCACAAGCAAATGCCTATCTTGTAGGAGTTCATTACATTTACAGCTACTGGTGTGATTAGAAACCAAACTATTTTTCTAACCCATTCTTAGTGTTTTCTCAGGAATTCCTAGGTCCTTTTAATTGAGCTGTTTTTTCCTCCTATAAAGCAGCAGTTTCTTTCTCCAAAGAAAACATTTCAATGCCAGCCCAGCACAATGGATAGCAACCAAGGGAAACATAAAGATGCACAAAACTGCTATAGATCACAAAAGCTTCAAGGCAACATATACAGGAAGAAAATGTAAATGAATTAGCAATCCTTATTAATAAGCCATTTCAAAAAGCTGGGAGTAGAACCACATCAGAACTGCCTCAGCCTCTCACCAAAGTCCTGCAGTGATGCTCTGGGACAGTTCAGGGGCACACACTCTTGTGCAGTTCCCATTCCTGGAAGCACTACCACCGTCAGATGTTTTGGCAGTCACCCCGATACCAGCTGCCCCAGCACCCCTCCTCCTTTCAAACACCCGGTTTCCCTGGGAAGCCAACAACATTCTCATGATTTTGGATCTTGTGTTCAAACCAGCGCAGTGACATCAGTTCCAGCTCCAGCACAGCAGCTGTGGAATTATGTGTGCCATCCTCCAGGACATCACCTCAACCCCTGCCACTTCATCTCTTCATTTCCTGCCAAGTATCATACCAATTTCTTCCACATCAATTTCTAAGCTGAGACCTCTTCTCTACTTATTTCTTTCCTGCTTGCTGTTGGAGATTGGAATGATGGTGAAAATGAGACACACAGTGCCACTTTCCATCCTCAGCTCTCTGTCCTGAAAGTCTCCTACAATGCCTATTTATGAACCTCTTCAGCTGCTGTCAAGACCCTCTGTGATGCAGTTTCTGATGTGCAGCACTGAGCCTCACTTTTAGTTGAATCCATCATGTGTCTAAGGCTGTTTCTGCTCTTGGCAGCCTGGCAAGCTGAGGAGTCAGCATGAGGGGAACCCCCCTGCTCCCATAGCCTCAAATCTGCACCATCAGTCTCACAGAATCAAAGAATAGTTTGGGCTGGAAGGGACCTTAAAGACCATCTAACCCCTGCTACAGGCAGGGACACCTTCCACTAGACCAAGTTGCTCAGGGCCTTGTCCTGCACATTATTGTTCAAAATCCCTCTCTGAGCTCGTCTGGATGCTGGAAAGTTTTATAGAGTCTTCCCAGAGCCTTCTCTTCTCCAGGCTGAACAACCTCAATTTTTTTCAGCTTGTCTTCATCAGAGAGGAATACAGGATTTTCACACAAGTCAAAAGTTCCTGAACCCCTACTGTCTGCTTGGGCTGACACAGGAGCTGCCTGCCACATGGTCTGCACTTGTTTCACAGCCAGTGTCTCACCTTGACACTGCTGAAAGCATTACAGAAGCAGTGACCCCAGCCCTGATGGGAGAGAAAGGCATAAAAGGACAGACCAGAGGAAGGCAGGGGCCCTTGAGGCTACACCCCAAGCTGTTTACTGGCAAGATTCCAGGCCCACTCTTTCTGTTCCCAAAATAGAGGGAAGTCTGTCCCATTATAAACCATCAATAAACACCAGCTTGGGGACTTTTCCCCCCACCAAGCAAAGCCTTTCAGTCTGTTGGGAAACAGCTTGCAGTGGGTTAACTCCCTCTTTGTCAGACCAAGATGGGGTCCTTGGAGCCTCACAGGGTGTCTGCAGGGATACAGAAATATAAAAAGGTATTTGTTTTTGTAAATGAACTGGAAGAGAGTCAGCTCCTCCTACTCACCCTTCATGCTGTTCTTTCTGGCTCTATCGTGCTATAAATGACCAGCTTCTCTGATAATTTATGCATAATTGGGACTGATTTCAGAAAGTGGCCCAACAAAAGCTGCTCTGAACAACTAACTAATTTACTGATTTTTTTTTCAATTAATATAGTAGCCTTAGGAACGAGCAGCCTGTGTTCCTCTTTTAGGCACAAGATCTCTAGCCTAATGGAGAGACATCCAGAGGTTAAGCAGCATCTCATCAGCTCAGCAGTGGGAAGAAATATGTTCCTACACTCATGTACCTTATTTATTTTTCAGAAGACCTCTCCTAATCTGGAAATTTTAATCAATTTTCATCTGCTCAGTAATTTCCCTTTCTGTGCCTCCAGATTATCCCTTTCCTCTTCTCCTGGAAATATCATTCCTGCTCTGATCTTTTCCTCGGTTAGGTGTTGGGGTTTTTTGGGGGTGGAGGAGGAGGGAAGGGCTTTTCTGCTCAAACCCGTTCTAGGAGCTGATCAGCCCAGGCCTCCTGTGTCTCCATGGAGTCCAATAAAGACAGAAACAAATGTAACACCCCAATGTCCTGTGCCTTGGAATCTGCAGGAATTGTGCCAGCCATGAGAGGATGTGCAGAGGAGGAGAGAGAGATTATGGCTGTCTAATTCAGTGTGCTCTGAGCAGGCAGAGCATGGAAGCCACCTCCATCTGATCCACTTACATTTCTGCACTCTCATTCCTTGTGGGGACTGGACACGAGTGGGTCACGCTGCTGTGAGTGGCACAGAAAAGCCACTCCTGCTTGCCCCCTGCTATGTGCATTTCCCCCTCCAGGCCAGAGCACACAAGTTCTTGCTACTGGACCACCCAGCAGAGCTGTGACTGACCCCTCCAAGGCTCACTTGGTGTGCTGAGGTGCACCTGGAACCGCACCTGCCTTGAAACACCTAAAAGGATGGGCCAGCCTGGTTTGGACTGGGCACAGTTTGTCTTTTGTTTAGCAGACCTGGCCTCGGTTTGCGCTGCTACAGTATGAGCGTGATGACATTTATTATGACAAGGCAAGACTGTGTACAAGAACCCTTTTTCACAGACCCAACCCCCACAATTACAAAGGTTGGGTTAACCCAAAAGCTTGCCTTTTCCTTCACAAATTCACACCAGTAGTGGCGCTTAAAATTATTCTAACTGCAATTCACACGCCCACGTCTATTCTCAGCTTCTGTTTCCAGCCTTGAGGTTGTCCAGATTGTCCCTTTGTCCTTTTAAGACCTCTGCACTAACCACACTAATCCTCATCAAGCAATCAAATCTCCCCATCTGTGCTTTTACTCTTTCCCTTGGCACCACGGTATGACTTCTCTATTTTAATTAACTCGAGCCGGATGCCTTGTCAAGACTTAGCTGCTCTGATTTCTCATTATGTTATCATAATACCATTTAGCAACACCACCTTTCTCAGCAAGGAAAACTAATTCCAGCCCCTTGAAGGCAATGTAGTGGGACACAGAGTACTCACCAGGGCCCACAGCAATATTTGGTTTCATTCTAGTTAACTTGCTGCATTTCCCTCCTAGTGAATGCATCAGTTCTGCCTACTCACAAAAGTACACTTTAAAATATGTTTTCTTTTATTTTTGATAGTCATGATCACTTAATTTCAACTTTTAACCCCTCTGAGCACTGCTTGAATGCCAACCACACATACCTCATTAATAGCACTTTTAATTTACTCATTGCCAACAACAGTTGGTAGTACCCCACACCAGTGTTTGCCCTTTTCCTGCCAAGCAATTCATTACTTCAAATTGCCCTGAATCTATTTCCTATTTTGTAGCCATTAAAGGCCTGAAGTCCATGAGTCACTTTGCAAATGAGAAGGAAGACTTTTGCTTTCATATCCTTCCAAACCTTCAACACCTCAGTCTCTGTCCCTTCCTCAGGCCTGTTTCCATCTCTTAAATTGCTGTATGATTGCTGCAGGTGCTTGTGAGTTGCCATTTGTGCACAAAGCACCAAGTCAGCACCAGGGAACTGTTTCACAGGAACTCCTCATCAGCTCCTTGGTGAAACTCCCTTCATACACACCAGCAGAATTAGACAGTCTGTGCTACACATCCCCCCTCAGGCTCACATATCCAGCTTTGTAGTGGCTGTGTGACCCTAATGGGCCATGAGTTGTCCTCTGGGAATAAGGAGCACTGAAAAGGCTGCTCGGAGCTCGTGGCAGGAAGATGAGACTTGTGTCAAGCATCCAGCAATTTAATGCTAGGCAGCATCAGCAAAATGCAAGGAAGGTATAATTTGGACAAACAGCAGTGACTTGGAGGAACAAACATAAGGCAGAATTCTCTGTCACTCTCCAAGGAAGATGCCTCCAAAAATGGCCTCCTATGGGCTTGTCGTAGGCTGAATAATCAGAGATCTCTTGCAAAATTCCTTGACCAAAATCAACATTGAGGTTATTTAATGCAGTTCTTTAAATGTTAATAATGTTAGTTTACATCCTCTGAAAGTGTTCTGTGTTTTTCCACCCTTAGGAAACCCTTCCAGATGTAAATATTTTAAGCAGAACAGGTGCAAGAAGACAACTGAGCAGGATGTAGCATCACTGCTCTCTCTTTTGACAATGAACATGTACGAGAGTCTCTCAGCCTAAAGTTACAGGTCTCAATTTGTTATTTTTGAATGAAAAGCACATTCAACAGCTGTTTTTGTAGCTCCCTCACACAGGAATACAGGATTTTGAGCGTATATATTCAGGGTACAGGTTGACAATAAAAAAAGACAAGGATTTTTAATGTAGGAAGGCTGCCAAGTTTCAGGAATTTAGATGACTTGAGCTTGCCCTACATGAATTGCGGAAAAGAGGGTTTGTTGATGAAGCTCCCAGTGAAATTCACAGCCAAGTTGTTTCCGTGTTGCCCTGGACGCACATCCAATGTTGGATGTGCAGGGCCATCTAGTGGGAAGTCTCTGTGCAACAGCAGTCCAAACAAACAGCGTTTCACAACAGCTTGAACAAAGACATCTTCGGCTGTCACATCTCAGAAATTAATTTTACTAGTTTTTCTCTCCAGATGGGATGCTTCCCTGCTGAGACAGTACAGCATCCCCAGGAGAGTCTGTGGAACAAGGAATCAAGCCTGTCTTACTGCAGGATCCTGTGCTACAAAAGGGTGCATTTCCTAAAATTAATTTCTTTTGACCGATAACTTCGGGAAGACTTTCTCAAAAAAAGGAAACAACAACAACAACAACACCCCCAAAACGCTCATTTTCAATTTTTCTTCTCATTAATGCAAATGTAAAAAAGGCTCAGTCACACTATCAGGCAGCACTGTGTGATGGAGCAGAAAGGCATCAGTTTATGTGTAACATTCCATCTCTGGTATTGGATTGTATTAATCAGATAGTTGTGCTGGCTGAGACTCAGTAATTTTTCACAGAAATATCGAATGTTCTGAGTCAGATTCTCTGGTCAAATGACTGTGATAACCCAGGGAATACTGGCGTCCCTTCAGATTAATTCCCCCATCTGTGCAGTGAGGAGGGTGAGAACATCACTTTCAGGGTTACCTATAAATTCCACTGTGAATCTGGAAAACAACTAGGTTTTCCAAAAGCATGGTAAAATCGCTCATATTTAGGTTTTTTACCATTTTCTCATGTTTTATTTACTATTACATTAAAGCCTGTAAAAGCATTGCTGCTTAACAAACAGGTTCCCCCCCTCCCCCCCTCCCACTGATTTACATATGAAGTAATAGTTCAAGCCCTGTAACAAAGCCTTCTTTTCTGGGACCTTGTTAATCAACTGCTTTTGCTAAGATGTTTACCTGCCTGCAATGCAGCTTTTCTGATTTCTAATTAAATTGGAGTTTCTTTTCCAGCCTTTCCCCCCACACTCCACAACCCCTGCCTCCCACCATGGAGCCCCTTACATAGCCTGTCTCTACCTAGTTTCATGAAACCCTTAAATAAAGGCAGTATTTTCTGAGGCCTCTCTCACTTTGTCAAGTTAGGCTAAGCCTGGCTAATAGGTGTAGAAGTTCTTCAAAGGGAGGGGCAAATAGGCAGGTACAAAGAACAAGATTTCATAAATCTTTCTGATCTAGAAATTAAGCTAAAAAGAAGCTACAATATTAAGATAAATGCTCTTGTTAAAAACTCTTCAAAGCTGTGCAACCAATTATTTCATACCATGAAATCTGACAGTGACTATTTACTTCTTCTTTATTATTAAATTAAAGAACAATTATATTAAATGAGAATATGCAGAGTGTGAGAGTAGAGTTTGGACTGTTCCCTAACCAACCAGCATCTTTCTTATAAGTACAATAGTTTAATATATGAATACAAATTATGCCTAATTCAACCAGAAAATTGAAAAAGCCCAAAGAATTAATGGAAACAATAAATCCTCACATTTGCCTAAACATTTTTTTCTGCCTAGAAATATTTCAAATTAATTTTAAAAAATGAGAGCTATTCTTCTGACTCCTTTTGCCCACACTTTCCTCCTCTTCCTCTCTTACTCAAGTACGCTGTGTATGCACTGCCCACAAAGCAGGGCGAGGTCCAGAGAGACCCTGGAGCTGCTCTGGGGCTTTTTGCAAGCGCTCTTGCTGCAGCCCCAGCCCCAAGAGCACGGAGGCCCCAGCTGGAGGTGCAGGAGCTGTGCCTCCTCTCCCTGCCTCCTGTCCTCGGTAGTGTCCCTGCAGAGCTGGGCTGTCACCAGCGCGTCCCCCATGGGGGCTGAGCACAGCCAATAACCCACTGCTGGGCTGCTGAGAGCAGTGTCATTACTCCTGTTTGCTTCAGCAGTGGGTCTGGTGTCCCCCTCCACACAGAAAGGGCCAATGACTGCCACAGTCTGACAGGCACATCACCTCCACTGAAGGCTTTTGCCCACCTGTGAACAGCCACAGGGGAGAATTCGGAAATAAAGCACACGTTACTGATATGCTTGCACACTGAAGGGATGGGACAGGCCAGCACCTTGATAATCAGAACTACATCAGACATTTCATCTGGAAACAGCAGCACGCATTAGGTAGATCAGGCAAAAAATTCACAACTTCAAATACCTGTTAAGTGTCAAAAAAACCCATTTGTGGGATAGGCAAAATAATATTATTGTCAGTGAATCTAGAAGCCCTGATCAGAATATCTTGGGGGCACAGTGCCAGGAACACAGACTTACCTGGGAGCCACTGCTGGGAAAGCAAGTGATTCCTGTCCACCTGGCTGCTCACTCCTCCCCTCACTGCCACAGGCTGCAGCACTTGTGGGAAGAAGATCACAGCAGTTCACAGTTGGTCTCCATCCTGACTCATACTTCTCTGGATATTACCTGGGCTCTTCCACTATTCAGGTATTGCAGCACCTTGTTATTTTAGGTAATTTTTAATTACTGAGGCAATGCTTCCCAATCTGGAGCAGAGTAACCTGGGTTTGATCCATGCTGGCATTAGGGAAAACATCTGTGAAAGCAAAGAGCCAAAGGCAGGGAAATCTGCCTCCTCCAGCCCTGTCTGGCACTCCTGTGACTGCTTTGCAGGGTGTCCACCAGAGACCCCCTGCCATTGAGTGAGGGGATGCAGCAGCATTTCTTGTACAGAATTTCATACTAAAGCAACAAATGAAGAAATCAAGGTCTGTCATCCTCATACCATTTCTGTCTAAACACACATACCTACATGTGAACCCAGACTTCATTCTTGACTGAGCAGCTCATTTAATGAGCTGAGGAAGAAGTTAACTCATTTTGTGGCTGTCCACTTTGGGATACCACTCTGTCAGCTCTGAAAGAAACTGGCTCTTTGAGACACTGCCAAGTAACTTCACAACTATAACTGTACAGTCAGCAGCACTCCCCACTTCAATCTCATACACCTCCCACTCAAACTCTGCAAACTCATCAGTCACCTGCTGCTTTTTTTTCCCCCCACAGCAAAATCCCAATGTATCAAGGGCTTTGAAACACCTTAAAGTGTCTGATTTTCAAGAAAAGTTAGACTCCTTGTAAGGTGTTTCAAACCAGTAACATAGAAACAGAGGTATTAAAAATAAACTACTTTTTTCAAAGGTGCAGGTTCTGGAAGTGCATTTTAGGGCAAGAAATTGCCGTCTCCAAGACCAGGCTGAATGGGGCTTTGAGCAATCTGGTCTAGTGAAAGATGTCCCTGATCATGGCAGGGAGGTTGGAATGGGATGATCTTTAAGGTACCTTCCAACACAAACCATTCTATGTTTCTACAGTCTCTGTATTAAAGCTCAAGAATAATTTCTGAATCTCTTTCCCCAAATCAAAATGTCTATTTCACAGGCTTACCACCCTCCTCAACACACAGCAACAAAGAACAGAGCACCCACCCCACACAGACACATCCTGGCCCCACTGGTCTTGGCTCCAGGCTGTCTGCACTCCCAGCAACTGTTCCCATCTCCCAGCCCTGCACTGGCACTCAGCTGCTGGCTCAAAAATAGCTTCTGCACATGTGTTAGAGAAATGTGTAACAGATTAATATGCCTGAGTCCTGCCTGGGCCTATCAGGTGGCTCAGAAACATTAATAACCCCTCTATGAAAAATCAAACTGCTGTGAGAGATTGTTTTGTTGGAGTGGTGGCAGCAGCCAAAATCATGAAAGGATAAACCCAAAGAATATTACTCAGCAAATCACCTCTCTCTAAATAGCCTGCCAGCTAAAAGACACATAAAAGATCATATTTTAAAACTTGCAGGTAGTTAGTGTAACTGCAGACAAGTTGATGACCTTGGCATTGTCAGTACTCATGATCCATTAATGGAGCATCTCGTCAGATGCTGAATCCTTTCAGTTTATCTACTTTATTCACTGTTACTACAAAAATACATTAATGGTCATATTTCACTACCATAAGAGCCTTGCTTGTAATGCCATACTCTACCACAAACATCATTTGGTGATTTTGAGGAACAGAGTCAGAGGTTTCACCTTCCAGCTGTGATGGCAGGAGCAGCAGGCAGGAAGCTTCTGGAGTTGGCCACTACCACCCAGGATATGGAAGGCAGGACAACAACAGCCACCAACACTGCCAAGATTATCTCTAGGTCTTCTAGCCTACTGCATTTAAAACTGTGTGTTTTATTCTCTTTTAAGATTTACAACTTGCCACTTCAAAATGAAATCTAGCCGTTACATTGCCCCTAACAACATAAATCAAACACAAAGATTTATTTCCAAAAGGTATGTTCCACCAAGTAAATCAAGCAGAAGCAATGCTAACCACATTGTTACCAACTGCACTGCTGGCAATTTCAAAGGCTTCATCTCTCATCCATCTTCCAAATGTTCTTTTGTTTGCCTGTATTTAAATACTGACTGGCAGACCAGTGGGATTTTACATACAGCACAGGGCTACATGTCACAGTTCACAAACTGGCTGTGGTGCTTGTTTTCCTCAAGGACCAGCCACCTCCACTCAGCCAAGAGGTTTCTTCCCTCAGAACAGGACTTGTGATTTGGTTCCTGGCCTCCACACGAGGACTCCTTTACAAGATCCTGTGACAGGTGTGTCTTCTGCAGTGTGAGCAAGCCAGCTTCTGTACAATGCACAATTGTTTATTTTACTGGGATATGAAATAAAAGCATAAAAGCAGTGAAAGGGAGCAGTGAAAGCAAGAGTGAAAGGGCGCAGCAGCCTGTCCTGCTCACAACTTGGTGTGCCAATGTTCCTCCATTTAGACCTGAGCCTGCTGTGTTACTGCATTCACCCTCACTCACTTCTCTCCTGTTTATGCCGTTTTGCTTTTAGGCGCCCTTTGATCCCAACTTTATTGTTTGAAAAGCTGTCCCATTCGAGCCACTGAAAGAGCTGCTGCCTCACTGATGGACTGTGTGTACTATTTGAAGCTGTATATCTATGGCCACTTACACTATCTATCTCTTTTTTTGGCTTCCTGACTGAGTCTTTAACAAAGCCTTCAGAGCATTCTATGTATTCAGGCAGAGAGTAGTATAGAATTAAGCAGAGAAACCAAGTTACACAAAACAGTAACAAAATATTTCCTATAACCTTCCCTCAAGGCATCACTACAGTACCTTCCCCAGCAGCAGCTGACAAAATTTTGCTTATAGACTGCACTGGGATGGCCGTGGAATAGCACATTTTGCCATCCCCATGCTTTATGCTGAATAATTATTTTGTGTTTCAGAGAGCAGTGCCTATTAATGAAGTTCAATAAACTGGAGGTATTCTTGCCTCATCTGGACAGGTGTCTATGACACACAGGCATATCTGGAAGGAATAAGCTTCTGAAAACATGCCTTGTATTTAAACATTTCTCTAGTCAGGTCCCTGAGGTTTCTTGTCCCTCCCAGGTGTTTTCCCTGGTCTCTAAAGCCCTGGAGTTTTTAATTTGGTGAAACAATTCTTCCGACATAGCTCTTTATAGCATATAATGCAGTTAATTTTTCCACATTGATTTTATAGATAAATATTTATTACTCAAGAGCTTTTTGTTTAAAGCAGAAAGCTTAAGGACAATCACTACTCCAACAGAAGCAGCTGGAGAAACATCTTCAATACTTTCTTTTTTCCTCTAAAGCCCTTTAAATTCTTTGGGGCAACAAGCAGTTCACAATCAGTCATCCACAGTCCCCAGCGTAGCAATAATGTGACTGTAATCAGTCCCATTCCAGAGGCACTTGGGACTCCTTCCTGCCCCTGATGGCATCATTCTTGCTGCTGGGAGGCCTGGTTGGCAGGCAGGACAGCCAAGCTTTTGAATACCCTACCTGCTGCACCTCATCGTGCCCTTGGCAGCAAATATGGCCACACCAGTGCCTCACAAGGAAGATAAGCAGGAGACATTGAGGCAGAGCATCCCTGCAGAAATCTGTGGATAAAAATCTCTTTATTTCCTTTGCTAAGTACCGATGTTATTAACAGCAATTCACAATTCTAAAATTTGCAGTGTACACTAGCTCACCAAGCAACTGAGAAGAGAGTAGCAATTAACTTAATGAAAGCCCTGGGAAGGAGTCAGATAAGTAGCAAGGGTTGCTCCCTTCAACCTATGGCAGTCTCCTGCTAGCAATCTGGACAGAATATCCCATTACCAATTCTCTTCGGCATGCAAACCCAAGAATTACTGATAAGAATCCATGAATAATTAAGTTTAACTTGATGTTAGCAGAAACTGGATTGGGGATGTTAGACTCTTCATTAGTTCACTGGCAGGAAATAGCCTGGATCAAATTCATTCTGTAAGCAAGTCCTTGGAAACAAATAGAGCTAGCTCAGCAAACACTTTTGTTCTGAGTCTCAGGGTTAAAGAATCTGCTACGTTATTCCATGGCACAGAATTAAAAAATAGTATAGACTGCTTTTTGTGAGTTGCTTATGCTAATAGTTGTCTTTAATCACTGGATGCAAACATTTCCTACCCACCATGAGGAGACTCAGGCTTCCATGTTCTGGGAGACTTGGCCAGCTTAATCCAAAAACCCTGTTTTTCTATACTGCCCCTCATGAAGGTTTTGCTCCTCCTTCCCCCAACCCTCCTCATACCAAGGATCCCTGCCACCCTACTCTTCCCTTGCCAGGGACTGTGCGTTCCTTAGTCCCTCTTCCTTCAAGGGCCGTCGTCCTACTCACCATGCCAAAGGCTGTGTCCATCTGCTGAATAGATGGCAGCTCTGCCATGTGCCCCTCATTTACAGGTTTTTGATTTCCCTTCCCTTTTATGGCCACTGATGCCCCAAACAATTCTGGATGGGCTGAATTAATCAGAATTATTCAGAGAGGATGATTAGGTTCTCCAATAGCCAACATTTTGAGCCAAGATGATCAACAACCGTGTTGAAATGGCCTGAAATGATGTGAGCAAAAAGGGATAGTTGAGGGAACTGCAAGTTGAGGACTATTTAGGAAGTAAAAAAAACTCTACTGTAATGCATGAGGGCTACCACAAATCAGCTGCTATTTAACATACTGTACATTTACCAGTGTGTACAATGACACCCTGATTTAGGTCCGTGCAGGTTATGGCCATGGATAGCAATGGCCATGGATGATTGATGGATTTAAGCTACTTCCCATGAGGGAGGCAAATAAAAGGCTCTAAAGCTGGAAACTTCTGTCCATATGGGCGTCTTAAGTAAACGTCCTAAAACCTGGAGTTCTCTCATCACAGAAGATGCTTTACCTGAATCTCCAAGACAATTTTGGGTATCTTGTCCAGGTCTAGAGTGATCCCCTCTAACTTCTCCAGCAAAGGGACAACAGGTGCCATTTTTTAGAAATGAGGACACTACAGGAGAGCTTTCCCAGTTCCTGAGGAGTAGAAACAGACTGTTCTAGAGACTGCATGTATGGAAACTATCTGAAATGATGTTGGAGGTAAGAGTTCCTCCCTGCCCAGATTAGTTTCTCCAATTCCTAGTTTATTGAGCTTGATTTGAACATGAAATAGACTTTAAGTGTAATTCTAAGTGCTCTCTGTTCCCTACATCCTTCTTCACATGGCATGTTTGGGTATATCTTTTCTGATGTACTTTTACCTTTAATGCCTACACTTCAGAGTTCAGAAAATCAGCTCAAAAATTGTATGTGTGAATTACTTTCAAATAGAAAATCTAAGCTCCTAGTTTTGATCAGACAATACCAACACCACCCTGGAATCAGCACCAGAATCATAGAATCATTAAGGCTGGAAATAGACCTGTAAGACTATCCAGATCCACTGTTAACTCAGCACCACCACGATGCTCATGGTTAAAGTGTATCCCCAAGTGCCACATCTTCATGATTTATGTACACTTCCAGTGATGGGGACTCCACCACTGCCTTGGGAAGCCTGCTCCAATGCTTGAAAACCCTTTTGGTGAAGAAATTTTTCCTAGTATCTAATCTGAACCCTTCCCTGACACAACTTGAGGCCATTTCCTCCTGTCCTGTCCCATCCCTTGTTACCTGGGGGCAGGGTCCAATCCCCACCTGGCTGCAGCCTCTTTCAGGGAGTTGTAGAGAGTGAGAAGTTCCCCCTGAGCCTAAACATCTCCAGCCTAAACATCCCTGGCTCCCTCAGCTGCTCCTCACCAGACTTGTGCTCCAGCCCCTTCCCCAGCTCCATTCCCCTCTCTGGACACACTCCAGCCTCTCACAATTTTTCTTCAAGTGAGGGGCCCAAAACCAGTACTTGAGGTGTGGCCTCAGCAGTGTCCAGAACAGGGGGATGGTCAGTGCCCTGGTCCTGCTGGCCACACTGTTGGTGATACAAGACAGGCTGCTGTTGGCCTTCCTGGCCACCTGGGCACAGGTGACAGCTGTGACTTCTGATTTTCATGTCTATCAGCGCTTCTAACAAGCCTTGGTGTTACTTTGAGCAAAGAAGGACTTCAGCATTTTACGGACCTCCTGTTTCCAAAACAAAGGGGAGGCTTTCAAAAGTGACATCACTGCAGAACAATGAGGTCCTACCTGAAAATTTGGTGGCTTTGTATACCCCTCATGAAGAAAGGCTTCCTCCTATACTAACACAGATATCTCATGCAGAATAAAACCCATCAAATCTATTTCTAATTGATGTATTTCTTCTCACAATTGTTCTTAATCTACTTGCCAGAACTACTAGGATTCACCCCCAGTCTCTTCTTTCCTCCCACAGTCTCTTTGTGAAGTCACACAAAGGCTTTCTACTCGTTGCAGGTTGGATTTAACCCATGCCCCCCAAGATGTAATTTTCCAGCCTCTACCATCAGGGGCATTTGAGTGGTTTACTGCCTGACACTCAGAGCAGGAGCACTCTGTTCTGCTGGCTTTAAAGTTAGCAGGCTGATTTTTCAGCTTTAGAAGCTTAGACAGCAGAAAAGTTTAAGCTCCTTTCCTCCCATCTCCAAGATTCAGCTAAAACACACAATGAAAAGGAAAATGAAAACAGGTAGCAGGTTAAGGCTTTTGTGATGTGGGGACAGAAGAGATTAGCCCTCTGGCTGATGCACCTGCTCCAGTTGTGATGGAATGCTCATTTTGGGTTCATGCAGAGCTGCAGATTTTCTAAATGCCTCCATGGACTGGACTTGTCTGAAGTTGCTCTATCTCAGCCATCCAAGAGCTGCCTGTTTGCTGCCTTAGAGCAGCTGAAGTAGCCACTACATCAGGAGGGCATCTTCCCTGCAGATACACCCGTCTGCAACAACTGCTGTGTTATCCCGAATGCGGTTCTAAACTGCAGCTCACAGGAGAGCTACTGAAGTGGGTTAAGCCAGTGCTTCATGGCATACACTCTGGCTTTTAAGAGGCTCCTATCATGCTAGAAGCAGAGGTGTTTCAACAAGCAGGAAGAAGGCAGGGGGCTTGAGAGGCTGATGTAAAGGACTTAGATAGGAATTAACGGGACAGTTAAGATAAAATCAGATTGGGAGCCATTCAGGGGAGAGGGCTAGGGGAAGGATGCCAGCTTTACACTTTCATGAAATTAGAGCCCTGGTGTTTGTCATGATAGTAAACTCACCTATATAACAAAGAATGATGTTGTAACGTCAGATATTGCCTTCACTGCACACTGAAGCAGAAGTTAGACTGACCATAAGGAGAATTTGGTAAATGATGTTTGTTGAAGGCAGTATGAAGCTAACATCAGGCACTCCAGCCTTGGGCAGCTGAAATAGTCACTCCTTCCTCTCACACCACTCTGCTCCCACATGAAATCCCTTCTGACTTCAGCTGTAACACAAGCTCTGCAAAGGGTGGCACAATCCATTAGCTTGCATACACTGCCAGTGAAGCATCACACTAACCTAAAACACATTCAGATCACTTTTCCTGAATTCTAGTCTGAAACAAAACAACATGTGAGAAGTAAAATTAATTTGGATGTATTCCTCCCTAATTAATAAGCAGTCATATACAGAAACCAAAATGCTGGATCAGAAGCTCCTGAGCTTACATCCTGGGCTTTTATTCCTGAAGCAAAGGAGGCATTTCCATGGCATCAAGCAGATGGCTGAAATAAGCATCTTTCCTATATCAAGCTCCATGTGGAAGCTTAGGATCTATGTAAGGTACGATAAAGCTACAAGCTGGAGGAATGAGGGGGTGGGGATGAAGGAAGAAGGAGGAGGAAAAGACAGGGGGTGGAGAGTAACACTGGAGAGCAGCAGTGGTCCAGCCCCTCAGAATCTGAAAAGCATCACCGGAGCCTCTGAATAAAGACCAGCTTCAGGAGCAAGGCTAGGAGACAGAGGATTTCTGCTCAGTAATAAAACATGGTAAGTAGGATTTTTGTGATCTGCCTCGTTTGCTGTGGTGCAATGGCATTTCTTTTGCTCTGACACGGTGACTCTGAGTGACTATTATTTTGGGATGACTGCTTGTTTTTGAAGCATTGCTTTTTACTTCTTTTTCCATACATCTGACAAGCCTGTGCCTGTATTTATAAAAATACACATCCCATCTCCTTTTAAAGCAATAAATTACTGAGAACCACCAAAACTGTCAGTGTTAACACTTTGCTGTCTGGTACCAACAGGCTGCTGGGGTCAGGGAAAAAAAAAAAAAAAAGAGAGCCCTGTTTTCTTCTCAGGTATGCAGTGGAAATTTCTGCTCTGCTGCCTTCTCTTAGCAATACAGCAATGATTTGGAAGCTTCCTGCACAGGAGTTAAAGCTGCCCTTTTACATGATGTAATTGGAACATTTCAAGCAGTTACGTTTCTTTCAGCCTCAGGTATAGAAGAAAACTGAGTGAGGGGTGCAGAGGTTTTGTCAGAGAAGGAGCCTCCTTTTGTCATGGTCTCAGCCTTCTTCCTGCCCTGCCACACACCCCATGCGTGGCTGGGGGAAGCTGTGGCTGCCCTGGATGGGGCTGGGGGAAGCACTGGGTGCTGCTGTGCCCCCAGGGATCCCTCCTGTCAGCATGCAGCAGGACAATGTGCTGAGAGTAGAGACGTGGTTAATTTTACTATGAAAAATCCTGAGCTCCACAAAACAGTTGTCAGGGCTTAAAGGAAGGTTCAGACTTCCCTATAGCACATTGCTAATAAGATTAAGCATTTAACTACACATCTTTCTAGTATTCTGCTGTGTAGTGTAAGATTTTACTTTGTGTGCTCAGTGGAATGAGGGTTGAATTAAAAACACACCAATGTGCTTTTTGCTGGTTCTTCATGAGAAAGCCATTGCCTGACCTAAATGTATATGCAAATAATTAGGCATCCTGGGTTACCCAGGAGAGACAAATGATTAAGGGGAATGATACAATACAGCCACTAACGATGATGAGAGGAGTACTCCTAAGGAGAGGCATGATCTCAATGCAGGTTTGTGTGTCACACAGGCGTCTTTAAAAATAAACATTCTGCTGTTTCCTGAATCACGACTGTCCCTGATTACATCCTCCATCCTTTCCACCCTATTCTTTTCTCCTTCCTAATGGAGATGAGATAGTAGCAGTGTAATCACTTTAAGGGAGAAGATGAGCCCTGGTTTAAAATCCTCTTTGGTTTTTACCAGAAGAACTGTTACATTTATTTGCTTGCTAGAAACAGTTTTACAATAACTGCAGTGAGAACATCACTACCCTCTGGCAAGGAAGCCGTATTCTGCTTTGCAATTAAAAATAAAATTAACAAAATGGAATATATATTCATGATTATTACTAAGTATTTCCACTATTAACTTTCATCTTCTGAAATAGAGTTAATGTTTTTGCCTGTAAATAAACAGTCTTATTCCAAAACTACCTCCCTCACACACGCTTTACTGGGAGCACCAGCTGTTCCTTATGCACTGCTAATTGATTAGATACTAAATACTAAAATTATTGTTGTTCACTGACTTTAAAAGTAGCTGTGACTTTCACCACTTCATGCTTGCTTGTTTTTACATTTTAGGACTTCCAACTCGTGGCCAGTAAAAATCCTCCTAAGGTTAAGAAACAGGAAAGCCTTCCAGAGTGCTTTATTCTTTTCCCCTTTCCCATTAAACAATTTATCAAGAAATATTTAAAAAAAAAAAATTCATACTAAAATTCTTGAAGCATAATGCATATCCATATAACCAAACCAGAGAGATGCTTCTGGGAAATTAAATTATGCTACAATTTCTGATGGAAAAGCAGGGTAACATTTTCAAAGGTACCTCTGATACTCAGCATCTTAACTCTGATTGATATGAAGCCACTTGTAGAAAAGGAATTTTGGACTCACTCCAGACTTGTATCCGAAAACATAAAAGCAGTACAAAGTGAGGTTTTCCCTTCTTTTTGAATTACAAAACCTAAAAGACTATCCAGTGTTTATCAACTTTTTCATTTAATAAAAGGAAAAGGCTTGGAGGGAGGTGAAATTCAGATGCCAAGTGACATGCAGAACTCTGCTTAACATGAGACAGCAAGGCATCATCTCCACAACCTGCCAGTTGTAAGCGTGATCTAAAGGTAAAGACATCTAAATGTAAACAAAGAACACTCCTATCTCCCCTTCAAAACCACTATATTCTGAATTTTATGTATTTCTATCTCCAAGAGAGATAATTGTACATAAATTACACATCAAATGTGCAAGTAAGAGAGGTCCAAGATGGATAGCTGAAAAGATTTTTAAGTAAATGAACCTCAATTATATTTTTTCCTACCTGAGCAAGGTTATTTTTGAACCAAACTTGCTGAAGTTGGAGACTTCATCTAAATATCCTCTTTGTAATAGTATTACTTCTATCCATGCAGCCTCACTGAAACAGATACTTCTACTTTCCCAGCAGGATGATATTCTTAGAATTACATGCAAGAGGACTGATATTTTACCTTTTCTTTGAAGATAACCTAAACAAACCTTTCTACTCTGTTATAAGCTAGCAAGATATAACAACTTTGACCCAGCCCAAAACACAAAGCAAGGCTCTCTCACATTCTACCACCAAGGGAAACTTGTAGATGGCTGGCAGAAAGTGTTGGGGGCCACAGGCAGAGGCAAGTGGGACCCCTCTTTTTGACTCACACAACAGAGGCAATATCTGGACAGTTTGAATCCTGTCTCCACCCACTTTCTTAATGAGTATCTAACTCCACTGCACCCCTCTTTGGCCTTTGTATGTTGGCCTGGACATAGGTAGGATTTAGGCCATCTGAATATGGCTCTTATTAACCAGAACAGTTACCTAACTCAGTCTTGTTCAGGTCCTCGTAACCCAGAACCAGAAGCAATTGCTTTGTCTGTCCTAAAATCAAGTCTCCTCAGCCCACAGGTATGTGTTTATCTTTCCATTCTAAAACTTTGATTTACTTTTAGATGAATCACAGACACAGTAAAACCTTCTGGTTTTATGAGAAGTCTGTCACACACCCTGCACAGATGGTATATGTTTGAGCATGAAGTATCTCTGCATTTTATGAGCAATATTATCCAAGTATAAAGGGAAACCTTATTTCCATTATAGTATAAGCCTCAAATCTGGTTCTAATTGCTTGCCTAGACACCTGTGAAATCCTAAAAGTGAGCAGCTGGTCTGATCAAGCCAGATAAAAAGTACTGTTTACTGTAGATGGGAAGCCTCAGTGCTGCTGCCGCAACAAATCTTATTGTAAAAGACAATTAAACTGTAGCCCAGTGTAAGATTCAAGGATGTCCTCCATTTAAAATAATTCCATAAGCAATTTTGCAGATAGTAAAAAACCGTTAATTTATTATTAATGAAGAAAACACTGAGACTCTCAGTACACTGACTGCTGGTTTCCACAGGTTTCTGTTCCTTACAGCATTTTTTTAATTGCAAATTATATTTCCTTTGCAAAGGTGGAAATCAGACCCTCATATATCTTTTATCCCTGTGGAAGAGGAGATATACTGCAAGTCCAAGAGAAGAATAATTGAAAAGGAACAGAGACGGGCACTAGTGTAGCCGAGTGCATGGGTCAATAAATCACAGAAAAATATACTGTGTTTTAAATGCCCATAATAATTTTTCATAGAATTTTGATTAGCTTTACACAACCACTGGAGGGTACCTTCTCCTTACAGCACTTTCATCTGTTTCTAACTTCACTGGTACAGCTTCTGGGGTTAGAGATAGAACTTGTGTCCCTGCAGAGACCGAAAAAAAAAAAAAGGTATCATGGTATAATCCATTGTAACCAGAAGGGCTAAAAGTATTAATAGATATAGAAAGAGAGAATCATCACATAAATATTTCTGGTCTGTTTTTAGAAAGAAGTTCATTGATAGTTTATGTCACATGAGTATGAAGAGAAACTCAGAGTATGGGAAGTTACAAAACAGCAACTAAGATTAATATTTTAAAAATCTGCAGACTCTGGTAGTCTGCCCTGAAGAACCCTCAAAGAGTTGACTGAGGAGGTCCTCCATTTCTTGTTGTTCATTTTAAGTAACATTTTAAATAGGGAAGTTTTACAAAGATGTGACAGTCTTAGAATAAGCAGGATGACACAATAAACTAGATACTAAGTTTAGCATGAATACTGATGGAGTATTAGAGAAAGAATATATGGGAATAAATAGAGACATTAAGTAATTAGAATATAAAGTTGGTGATTCTATCTATCTATCTATCTAATCTAATCTAATCTAATCTATCTACTAGATATTAAAAAAACCCAACAAACCAAACCACAAAACCCCCACAAAACCAAAACAACAGCTAACACTTTTTTCCTCATCAGAAGAAACTGAAAAGGTAGCATAGGCTACCATCAGTGTATTTCACATTGTTATACTACAGACATTCTCAGTAAAAATGTTACTTGGGCCATTTTGGCTTTCATGTTAAAACTGTCCATCTAATCTATAAAAAAAAAAAAAAGACAGAAGAACAAACCTTGAAGTTTGTAGACCCAGTTATCAAACTGATCATCCATTGTGTTTATTATCAAGGAGATACAATTCAGATCAAACATTACTTTATTCCAAAGATTAATGTCATCCTAAATTCTTACCTTTAATATGTTTCATACTTGACAGTAAATAAATCCATCCCTGAAAGCCTTTTTAATGCATCTGCAGAAAAGTTCCCAAGTATGCAATATCCTCCAAAAGTGACCTTTGCTTAATACTCAGAATGGGCAGAAAGAGCTGCAGGACTTCAAAGAGTCCTACTTAACATTGTTGTAAGGCTTGCACTTGCCAATGTCACAGACCTCTAAGGAGCTTCTCGGCAGCATCAGGAGCTTCCCACAGGGACATGGATCTACTTCTACACTTGCAAAGGACTGAGATGTCAGACACTTTATTTCTGGGATATTAATAACTGGTCTTGCATCAGCTGTTTCTGATTGTTTTCATCACCCTGCTGGAGTTCTGTACACTGAATTGCTTGTTGATCACACCTTGCTTTTCAGAGGAGAAGTGTAATTGTGTCCCAGTGACCTATTTCTAAGTATGCAAAACAAGCTTCCTGCAGCATCAGTGAACTCCAGATACCTGTCAGTGTAGTAAAATGTTTACTGGCTTTCATTAAGAGTGTTCTGTAACATTCACATGTAGTGCCAAGTGTAAATAAATGTGCCAACATCTCAATCACACCGATAGACGCCCATCTATCACTACCCACCACGTTGTCCGCTGCATGTCGAATATTCACACTTTGCCTTTACATTCTCTACCTTTTGTCACTGACCTACATTTAGTTGTAAATATTGCTAATCACCTGCTAGTTTGCAGCTTCTGTAAGAAAGGGGCTGTCACTGATCTGCCTGCTGGAGAAGTGCTCCCAAATACACAGTCCCGCATCTTGTGGGTTGCTGGTCAGAGTGTGGCTGTTCCCAGAAGTGGAAAGCTTCTGGAGGCTACAGACAGCTGTTATAGTTCAAAATAGACTGAAGACTGCTTTTAAGGTCTGTATTAGGAGTACAAAGGCTTGGCTTGGTGCTGAATTTAAAATCTCCTGTTCAGTGTCTCCAATTGTTTAGTTATGTCCAACCAATTCAAAACAAGATAAATCAATAAATGAGGTTTCATTTAGGAGAGATCCAAACACACTCTTTCAAGAACAGGACTTTGAGTTATTGTGCTGCTTCCCACCAAGTAAAAATCTGGTTGCTCTAACAGCTTTTAGGTAGTGCTTTCTTCGTCCCTGACCTAGCTTTATGTAACTCCATTGACTTACTCAATATTCAAGTTGATGTATGACAGGAAAGGGTCAAATGTTTCTACAAAAGAACTGCTGGAAAACTGAAAGTGGCATGGCTAAAATAATTAATGACTAATTAGATTGATGAAAACAAAAAACAAGTTCAATACTAAACTATATATGCAGAGCTTGAAACTGGCATTGATACAGGTACTAGAGTATTTTTAGAAAAAGCTAATCAATGCACAGTGCAGATTCAGTGTGGCGATTCCTCTGCATGCTACACTGGTCTTTGTAAATTGGAGATGACACTTTTGTCATGACTAACAATGATTTTCAATGTGGCATTTTTGATTTTTGACCGTAAAAGTAGCAGTGTAGAAAATGATACATTATGCTCAGTGGGAAACAAAATCAGTAATTCAGTTCCTGCATGCTTCCGGGGTGGTACCAAGGTTTATGGATTTTCTGTTCACAGATAATTATTTTAATATAAAGTGAGTGTTGTGTGTCAAAAGTTTGCTCTGTTTTCTCAGGAGATTTCCCAACTTGAGATCTTTGTCCTCCTCTAAGGTACAAACGAATGAACTGCTGCCTCCCTGATGCACACATTTGCATGTTGAAGTTTCTCAGGCACGGCTTTTTGTTAATACTTCTTCTACCTTCAGAGCAGAACCTTTACCTTGTTAAAAGCCATCATGATGTCATAATTCTCAATGCAAATCTGCTAATTTCTAACAGACAAAATGTTCTCTGAGCCTCAGCTACCAACCCATAATGTGCACTGTTTTCTCCTTGTTGGATCTTCCAGCCAACACACCTTTAGTTTCACTCAATCTGTTTCTCATGCGGTACCATAACTCAATGATGGAAATGTCTGGTGACAGACAAGCTCAATTTTTGGATGGTTAATATTCCTTCCTTTGTTCTCCAGTTGCTTTCAAAATTTGCAAGTGCTACCCACCAACCTCACAATGGTTGTGTTCTTCTGTTTTCTTTACAGAAACAGATGTGAGGAAGCAGTATGGAGCTCAAGAGAGGAAAGACTTTCATAAAATCCAGTGTGCAACATGAGAAAGTGCTACCAGTGCATACAGCTCCTACCAACAAAGATGAGATGGGCAAAGACAAAAAGGCAGTTCTGGAGGGAAACCAAAGCGAGGCGGAAGTCCAGCTGGCATGTTTGGCCACACACAAGAACTACAGGTTTTCTACCAGAGCAGCAAGGAATGGAGCTGGTGATCACAACCTGGAAAAATCATCTGGCTCCTCCTACAAGCTTGTAAGGAAGAGTAAAACCCATGACTGTGTTACTGAGGCAGACAAAACAGAGCACTGCAGCCCCAGCAGCAGGGCTTGTGAGGAAGGTTTTTTCGGAAAGGGCAAGGGCCGACTTGTCAATAGCATCAGCTTTACAGGGATATCCAGCTCCAGCAGTAAGAAGGAGTGTGTGGTCAGTCCCAGCCAGTCTGCATGCAGCAGTCAGATGATAGATTACAGGAACTTTGTACCACAGATGCCTTTTGTACCAGCTGTCGCAAAAACCATTCCCAGGAAGAGGATTTCGCTCAAGAGATCTAAGAAAGGGCTCAGAGATATATTTCACATAAGAAAAAATAAACCAGACAGCCTCTCATTTCTGGTGGAGAAGGACAAGAACCTGTCCTCTCCAGGCTGCAGGAGTGAGTTGTCTGGACGTCTTGCAAAGTATCTTTTCAAAACTGGAGAAACTTGTGCAGCTGATTGCTTGTCACAGGACTGCTCAGACAGCGAACTGCAGTCTGACTCCTCCTATGACTATTGCAATGCCCTGTGTGAAGATGTTGCCTCTCTGAAGAGCTTTGACTCCCTCACTGGCTGTGGGGAAATCTTTGCTGATGAGAGCTCTGCTCATCTGGAGCTGGAGAACAGCAAAGACCTTCTGCTGAGGCGAAGCAAGCACAAAGACAGCCCTGGCATGGGCTCCTTCCAAGGAGGGGTGGAGCAGCTGGCCTCTCCTGGCCAGAATGAGACAGCGGAATTTGCAAAGTTTTGGGACAACATCAACAAATCAGTAAGGCTACATCAGAGTGCTCTGTTTGAAAAGAAGTTACTGAAGATGCCTGGCTCTGACATAGAAAAGGATAGAAGTCAGGCTGCTGTACTGGTTACAGACCCCCAAGAGTCACCTGATAAAGAATGTGACAATTCCAAAGACAGCTCCATGGAAACAGAAACACCGAAAAGTGAAAACCAGGAATCCACATCTACAAGTGATGAAGGCTACTATGATTCATTCTCTCCTGGACAAGATGATGAACTGAAGGAAGCTCAGACCCCTGGTGTCCCAGGCAGATTTCCAAGAGACAGCTACAGTGGAGATGCCCTTTATGAGCTCTTCTATGACCCAAATGAAGTCAAAGTAAACCCTATCCTTGATGATGATTTGTGTGCATCTGAAAGTGTTTCAGAGCAAGCCATTGAAATCCCCTTGTCCATTTACAGCTTTCATGTTGGAGCTGAGGAGAACATGGCTTCCCAACCGACTCTAGATATCATCAGCCAGGGTTTTTTCCACAGCACATGGAAAGGCAAAGAATGCTTGTTAAAGCTCTGTGATACTGAGCTTTCACTGACCATGGGGATAATAAACTGGCTACGAAAACACTCAGGACTCATTTCCTCTCCTGATTCTCTTCAGAGTCCTCAATCACAGCCAGAAAAGTCTAATGATTCGTTGATCCTGCCCAGTCACAGTCTAGAGCAGAAAGGGAGCACAGAAGCTCAGCAGGAGACACCACCCAAGGGTGAATCTAATATATTAAACGTATGTGTGCCTTTGGAGGAAAGCAAACATGCAACCCAGGCCTCTTCAGTAAACATTGCTGGAAGAGACCACAGCCTGAAGTCCTGCCTGAACACATCTAATCTGGATTTCCAAGGAAGAGAAGGGAGTCACCACAAGGACTTATCTACAGTGCCTGGGACCGTGGAAGTCACCAGATCATCAAGTTATGCACCACAATTACAGGCTAACAGAGACACTCTGCAGACATCTTCAACTGAGACTGAGAAGGTAGCAATTTCATTGGGATGTGAGACATCCGGAGATAAAACCCCACTGCCAGAAAAGCTGAACAGAGAGAGTGGCTCCCAGAGCATTGAAAATCCTTCATTAGATGATAATCACGAAGTAGAATCATGTTACTCCTACAAGACTGCTGCGACCTCACTCCGAGATCCCCTTGAGAGGGAAGACAGAAATAAACCAATGTATCACTCTCTCTCTATCTCCTATGACAAACCACGGCAGCCTGTAACCCTCAATCACTTCCAGAGCTACATGAGCCCCACACCAACAGAGAGCAGCACTAACATAGTGCAGCTTTTAGAGCACTGTGTAACACAGGTGGCATCATTAAAAATTAGCTATGAAAACAAGCACCTGGAAGACAAATACATTGGGAATGAAATGAACAGTATCATTCAGAAGATGTCTCAGTACAAAAACAAGTTATTGTTGCAAAATGAATGCAACTGCGTTGCTCAAAATCCAGAATATCCCAGTATTCCTAGCACAAACCAATACAACTATGAGACAAGTTTCCAATCTAGCAGTCTGTATCATTTAAAGCAAAATGGGGAGCAAATTTGCTCTGAAGATCAGAAAAGCAGAGCAAAAATCCCAGATGAGGTTACTCAAAGCAAGATAAATTTTGAATATGCCCAGCTGAATAATCAAGCACTCTCCTATTTAAAGGACTTTGGTCTCAGTTCAAGTGACTCTGGCCCTGAGACATCTCTTAGTAGACCAACGTTTTTACCTCTCTTTAACTCCATCTGCCCCGACATAGCTGGTACCTTCTCACAAGCCTCACACAGCACGTCTGTCTCTCTGCCTGACTCACTGCAGCCCGAGGAGGCCAAGCAGTGCAGCCCAGGGCCCTGGAACTATGCAGAGAACCCCTGCCATGGCCTGGCTGGAGGAAGTGTTCTGTCCCCTCTCCTGGAGGCAGTGGCCCGGGATACAACAGTGACAGCCAGGAACCACCAGTGACACACCTGCATGGAGAAGGTGAGTGCTCAGGGGAAGGGTAAAATTAAATGTGAAACAAATAACACCTGTTCCCCTTTCACAGAAGTACACTTAGCAGTGGAGTCTGAGGTATTCAGGGTCTGTCATTTATGCAGGGGGTTGTGTGAGAAAGCCAGGATCTGCAGTGTGAAACCACAGTGCGGGGGTGCCCTGTCCTGCAGTTGCACATATATGGTGTGCTCTCAAGCACAAGGGAAAAGCCACAGTACTCTGCTGCTGCTCCTCAGTGCACCCAAAGGATGGTCTTCCTCCTTCCAAGCCTGAAGTCTTTCTTCAGAAGTTGCAGTTGGTCTCTGGCTGAATTGTGCTGTGGCAGAGCAAGAGCTGAAGTCAAGGCATGCTCCACGTGGAAGGCTTGACAGGCTTCTCAGGAGAGGGATTACAGGGTCTGTGCTGCAAATCAAGCATTTGAAAATCCTTCAGCCACACTCACATCGTATAGGGAGATCCAGAATCTGCCTTGTGCTGTGGGTAAGAAACACCTTTGCTGCAAACCAGAAACAGCAGGTGAAGCACACAGGGATTGTGCTGGCTCAAGTTTACCTCTCACATGAGGCTTTAGGCCAAAGCAGGTACTATGTAACTCTGTGTGAGCTGAGAAATCCTCTGGCCTCCAGCCGCTGAGAGGACTTTACTGCAGATGCAGGAAAAGAGTAAATTCTCTATCATGTGCCCTGCCAAAACTGATAGATTGGCCGGGCTCTGCCCAGCCTGGAACTCTGAGAAGGCCCCTTTGGAGGTGGTGGAAGACAAAAAGGAGGCTGCAGCATGGCCCAGGATAGAGAATTAAGGAACAGCTCACTATTGAACAGAAGGATACAGGGAACACAACATTTCTCTGGCTCTTGCTGCTCACAGCAGTGTGACTGCTTTCTGGTCATCTCTAAAGGCTTCCCAAGCAGCACAAACCAAAAAGGACAGTGTTTCTCTCTGTGTGAGGCAAGAACACCCTTACATTTTTAAGTCTGGGTAGATTCAGCCACCTGCTTTTCTATTTACATCATTGTGAAAATGACCTTGCCCGCTAACAAGTCTCCCATTACAGAAAGGGATATTTTTCAGGGGTCTGTATGGAGTTAAGTACCAGAGACTCTCAGTCCTCCTTACCCTTGACCAATACATTGTTTAGTTATAACAAAACATCAGTAGATTAGTTCATCAGTAGATTAAGTCTTTATCAACAGAAAGAAGTGATCTTGATTTTTTCCCATTTTGGTTGCAAAAAATACTGTATTTGTGGCAGTTCTACTGATTAGCAACTTATCTTTTTGTGTCACCAGAATTATTAGCAGAACTTGCCATCCAAGTCCTTAGAACTACACATCTCTTTTAGATATTTCTGAAATGATAGACTGAGTACAGATGAGGCAAGTTTTGTGCTTACAGCTAGCGTATGTATGGAACCATGACTAGGCACAGCCTCTTGGGGTTAGAAGAACAGTATAGAAGAATAAAAGTATAGAAGAGCAATGTATACATTGGCCTGATACTTTTATTTTGCTATGAATATTAACCCACAGGGTACTGCTAGGAATATCCCTGCCTTTACAGGCTAGGAATGCAAAGGGATTCTAATTTTGAGGAGTGGATTTCTGATAGAAACAGAGAAGGGAGCCACGGCTGTGTGACTGTCAGGAGTGGTAACAGACTGTATCTTTACACTGAACAAGACATAACAGAAGTAGACATTACTGGGCTTGGGGCACATTCTTTGCATTGCATCAAGTGGCAGCTGCTGTGTGCCACCACATGCCAGCACTGATAATACCTGCCATGGCAGGAATGTGAGCAGGTCACGCTTTCACCTGAGTCCCAGAGAAAAGACAATTTAAGCTTTTTTACAAGAGGGAACTGCTGATTTTTGATAAAGGTTTCTCAAACAGTAAAATGAATGAAATTTTAGAATATAGATGGGATTTACATATCCATAAAATAACTTTGAAGACTGGGCTCATTCTAAGGAATCATTTAACAGCAGGGTTGCTGTTTCTTATAATTTTTTACAGAAAAAGAATTTAGACAATTGTTAAAATGTCATTTACCATGGTTAAAAGAGCTGGCCATGGGGACAAACACTGGCATGTGGCTGAGTTTCCCTACCCGATATTTTTTTGCCTGCCCCCATTAACAGATGGCGTACAGGTTTGCCGGAAATTTTAAATCTTTGTGAAGGTGACTCAGGAACTTTGCCTTAATCATGGGGGCGGTAGTGCAAGGGAGGCAATGTACAAACATGGTGTCACCTCCAACTCCATGGAGACAGACAGCACCGAGAAACACTCCTACGCTGGACATGACTGTGCAAACTGCAAGAGCTTATACACAAAGAATGCTCCAAAATGCCACACTTGGGAGCTCTGAGACAAGTGACAGATCCAGAGGTGGCTCCTCCTTTTTCCCTCAGAGCAAACGTAGCCCCTGTTCCTGCCATGGACTCCCAGGTTTGACCTAAGGAGATGGGAAGAAGGTCACCTTTCTTGCCATGTGTTGCAGGGCAGAGGAAAAGCCCTTATCAAAAGTCATTAAAATCTCCAGGTTTTGTCATCCCATCTCAACATATCCCAGGACCCACAGTCGCAAACAAGCCCATCCTCTCTGCTCCAAAGAGCGTGCAGGGTTCTCCTGGGCCATGTCTGGTCTCTCGGGCTTTGCTACCCTGACAAACAGACAAAGGACTGTGATGAAGAATGGCACAAGCAATGCCAGTCACAGCTCCTTTTCCATTTCTCCCTTCCCTGGCCTTTCAGAGAGAAATCTGCAAATAATGTGTATCTGAGCCCACCAGGAATCTGAACCCTGACTGTAAAGGAACCCCAGGCATCCTCACATGGGAATATGGAAGGCTTATGTAGAAAGTGGGAATTACGGATAAAAAATTGCAATGAAAACTATGATTTTAATTCTTCAGTATCTAAAGGTTAGTACTTAGGAAATGAATTTAGTCCAACCCCTGAATACAGGGAGGATTCCTAGATCTGTACATTCATGGATCATAGAAAACAAGCTGCAGAAGTTTGTGATTTTCAACCAGATGTTTTTCAATAGGAAACTTCATCTTCAGAAAGGAAGCACAGTCCTCAAGCAGTGCATTGGGAGGTCTTTTCCTGACTCTTAAAATATCTGGAACTGACCAAACAGACAACACTGGATGTCACAGCAGTTGGACACATGTAGAACAAAACATTCTCTGCCAACAACAGCATTTCAGACCACTGAGCCATTTCTACCACTTAATGGGGCTTAAACTGCATCTTCCATTAACTGGTAGATGTGGCAGAGCAACAAAACCTCTTGTGCCCCCAACAATATGTGCTCACTTCATTCAAATGCAGAACTGCCACATTATGCATCAGTTGAAGATTTTGGATGTGTTTCAGTGATAGCCCTGAAAGGAGTGCATTGCAATAAGCTTGCCCTCAGGTCAGAAAAAAGTACATAACTGTCAGTCAAACAGGAATTGCTATAATAGATAGGGCAGCTGTAGATAAAAGAAGACAGCATTGCATATGTGATTGCTGTTATCAAGGAACTGAGATTGAGAAGCAGATAAAATACAGCCGAGGCACTGTGAAGAGACAGAGGAATGTGTAACTGAAGGGCTACTCACAATCTAGGCAATTCCTGTAATGCTTTTTATTCCTTCCTGGTTCAACTTCACTCTCTCTTAAATAAGGTTGTATTTCTCCCAGACAGATAATTTCTCTATCTGATAGGTATAGAGAAAGCGGCAATATTTGGACTTGATAAAAAGGAAAAGCAGAATGAAGTCTCATCTGCATATAGGCAGTTTTCTGTTCAAGCAGGGTATTATTTCTCAAAATGGTTAGAGAAATACCTTAACAGATGAAAAAATAAAGGCAGAGCCTCTGTGCACACAGCAGGGAAAGTGTATGGTAGCTTTTGAAGTCTGGTGTAAGAAATCCTCCTGTTTCCATGCTCCCTTCGTGGCACAGTAAAGGGATGGTCTCTCAAGCCACACCGGATGGAACGTAACAAGAATACAGCGCAGAGACAGCCAGGACATTTTCTGCACTAGAAATGCCTCTGGCTCTGAAACATACACCTGTGTAAAGTCAGTTGCCCAGACCATGTTGCAGTGGGTATTGAAATCTCATCTGACAGCCCACTGGCCATACACATACATACAGACACACACTCCTGTTCAGACAAATGCATCACAGAGTACAAATGTACTGTTTGTCACATGTGGTACCACAGAAGCAAAGAGCAGGGACACAGAGGTGACAAGTCACTGCCTCTGCTAATACATTTGAATGCTAGTCACCATGTGCCCAGATACTTGGGCTAAATGCTAAATTAAATGATTTTCTCCTTCATTAAATGCCATTGCTTCTGGACTTGGCTCTGTCTCACTGTACTGTCTTCGTGGTACTTTGTCATCAGTGCTCATTCTACCCCAAATCAGAATTCTATCAGGAGGAAATGTTCTTGCCAGCGTACTTGCTAAAGGAGGGTTTTTCCACACAGTTATCAGCACAGATAATCTCTTAAATGCCAGATGCACTATAATGTGTTTCATTTTAAAACTGAAGAAATTGATTTGCTGCTTCACCCGCTATTGCAGCAGGATGGTTTCCATGGATACAGCCTTATAGGGACTCTATTTTCCCCCTGTTGACAACAGTACAGAAAGCTAAATTCTCATCTTCACTGCACCAGCATAAATTTGAAGCTAGGGGAATGATTCCCAGATTTAACCCTGAGAGCAGAAGTTGGCTCCCAGTCTCCTTCAGCCTTGAATCTGAGATTTTGAAGGGGATGGCAATGGAGGGAAAAAAGCAAAAGAACAGCAGCATGGTCTGAGGGACAGGACATATGGAACACACAGTGCCTCTGTATGAGAAATGGGGAGAAGTCAAGGAAGAATGCAAATACACTAACTCAGTCAGAGGTTTTGTGTCTTGCCTGGCATTTAAGTGCAAAAATCCAAGTCAGATTTGGGATGCAGAAATTTGGCTACAAAATTATTTGCATGGAATGGGGCTCTTTTTATTCAAATGAATCAGTTGTTACCATTCTGAAGAAAATCTGCTTCACTTCAGGTCAGGAAGAGTGGGAAGAAGGGGGAAGTGAGAGCCTTGTATCCAAGGCAGGCTTCTTCTTTCACCCAGGAGAGAATCTGGCCCCCTCTGGAATAGAGAGAAACTGAATGCCAAGGAGATCCTCACCTTGAGAACGGGCTGTAAGAGCCTGATGGCATTTATACTCACAAGCCAGGAAGTAAGAAAAGAGTAGCATGAAGAGCCTGGTAACCTCAGTTTTTGGATCTCAAGTGTAAAATATTTCATTCCATTTCCTCCATCAGAAAATGCAGTGGGGCAGAAACAGAGGCCTACAGACAGCTCTCTATTCTACCTCTGCCAATGGGCTGCAGTAGGTGTTTGGAAAAAGAGTGTCAGAAACAGGGCAAATGGAGAATTTTGAAACCTGAAATAATCAATCTCCTATCTCTGGCAACCAGCACTCTCTGAGGTAGACCTTGGCTCCTTCTGGAGTTTGGGTTTAATGCTCCCTCCCTTTTCCAAACTCCCTTAAGCATGGGAACTTCAAAGCCTTTTAATATTTGTTATGAACTTTTCATAGTTTAATGTCTTTAAGGCACCTCTTAAAATCTCATGTCTTTTGTGCTATGCTTATCAGTTACGCTTTGCAAAACTTCAAAAATACTCCTTTTGAGTTTTCTCCTATTCTGACATCTGTTTGTTCCTAAAAGAGGCACTGTCCCCTTTGTGGTCTAGCAACGCTAGGGAGATTACAGACCTTTTGTGATTCAGGGCAGAGGCCATGCCTCAATATGTAAGTCTGGGGTCTCTGTGTAAGTGAAGACAGAGTTCAGGGAGATGGGAAGCACAGAAATCCCCAGCATCAATAGATTTTCTGTATTTTTCTAAAAAATCCCCACCAAACAAACAAACTAACCCAACTCTAATCCAACAAGAAAACCCAAAACTCCAACCCCAAACCACATAATTTTAAATCTGGCTAAACTAAGAGCAAAAAAATGACCATCCAGTGAAAGGTATGAAGAACTTTTCATGAGCACCGGAGCTCTGGGAGCCTGCACTGTTTTAATGAAATGTCCAAAATGAACACAGTTTCCCATCAGGTCTTATGGAAGGCTGTTCTGTTTTAAGCAAACTCTCTTACTGGTCAGTTCTTCCAGAAAGATTGGACAGTGATTATCTGGTGTGGCGAGTTTCTTCTGTCACTCAAATAATGGGGACTGCATCTCTTTTACATTTGAAGGTGAGAAAGATATTCAGAGTTCTTGGACAGAAATAGAGCTCAGGAGAGAGAGACACAAAGAAGTATTGTATCTTAGGGTTTTCCTGTGGAGTAAGGATATATTCTGAGCTTCTCTCTACAGGCATGTGGCAGGCCAGCTCAGGGAAAGCTTAAAAGATCTCGTGGCAATTAATAATAGTGTCAGCCAGTGGTGACAACTACACAAATGATACCAAGGTACTACAGCAAGAAATTTCTGTCTTCTCACAATCAGCTATCCTCCACTTTGAGGTGATTATATTATCCAAGGGGAAACTGCCAGTCTGCAGGTCAAGATACAGGACAAATTACTGGAGATCCATAAAAAGGAATGTGCTCTTTTTCTTACAGAGAATAAAGAAGGGGTATTTCTCCATCTCCTCTTCACTAATCTTCTCCAGCTGCAATACTTTCCAAATCAATTTCTTTTTCCTTTCATGACAACTTTCCATCTAACTTGCCCCAGACAGTCTCAACTCCTCCTTGTCACATGCTTCACATTCTTTCTGCTCCCTCTTGAGACTGAGCCTACTTCAAAACCCTTTTCCCCTTCCCATATACCTGTGAAGCTGACACCCCCTGGCAGCTCATTGCCCCTACCAGACAATTCTCCCCACCCTCAAAAGCCTAGAAACCCCTCTTCAGGCAGGTAGTTTCCTCCCTAGACTGCTAAATTCCCTACATCCCCACCTCAGTGGTCTGAAGCAGTGGGGAACATCTGGGAAATGAGTTCCACGTAAAAGAAGCAAAGCCATAATTTAGACCTGGCCATTTGCTACCATGGGCTTCTCTCCCTCTCCCTGTTTCATTCTGCAAAGGAAATGTGCAGACTCCCCAGACTCCAAACGTGCAGCATGTTGTAATTGATTATGCACAAAATGGAAACAGAGTGCTCAGCACCCTGTGAGCACACACAGTGCCACACCTGCAAATGCCAGCCAAGCTCTGCTTAACTCCCCAGAACTGAGCCTCCTGTTCTGAGTGTTGCTCACGCTGCACAGCAGCAGACGATCACTGAAGGGCATGGGAGCATCACAACCTGTGGCCAGGCAGGATTAAGGAATTTTGACACCCCCCCAACCCCTTTGTTATATTTGTCCACCTCACAGTCAATAGAGGGCAAAAAAATCAAGTCAAGGTGGCTTTGGGTCTGTGATACAGAACCAGGGAGCTGCAGAGAAATCAATGGGAAGAGAAATTCTATCTGACTTCAGTAGGATGGAGAGGGACCCTGATTTACAGCAGGAGACATTAGACAAAAGATTGCATCAGAAATTTTCACAGCTCCAGCTTTTCAAAGAGATTGTGCCCTCTGCTTTCAGCTGCACTTTTAGGAAAAATCTGATTGGGTGTCAGCCTTAATTAACCCTAATGCAGTTGCATTTCTGAAATAAAGGAGGGTTGTATTCCACACAAACGTTGAATGGGGCTTCTCAGCAGCAGAAAAAACACTGAGGAAAAGGAACAGCTCTTCCATCCATGTACTTTAAATAGAGGATGCTGCAATTTATGGCTCTTGGAGAAATAAATGTTCAATTTCCCTTCCTTAGCCATTCTGTCTTCCCTTGAACATACAGGCAAGTATGGTTTTGTTCTAGAAAAAGCCCTAAGTAGACTGTTGCTATAGCAACCAATTCTCTGAAACCCATCTATAATTAAGATGGTGGTCTAACCACCCAAAAAATACATCCTGCAAAACCCTCAGGTTTGTTGCTGCCCAAATAACAACTATGTGTTTTTACAGTGAGTCCATCTGATCAGGGCAAGTTTGGTTAGGTGGGATGGCACGAGTGATTATGTCTTTGGAAGTAGTTTGCTACTAAAATAGCAAAAGGATGCCAGGAAACAGCAGGGATGCAATGCAAGGTGCTTTTTTTAGCTAGATTTCTTAAAGCTTCAATCAGTAACAAGATAGTACTTGAATCATTTCATGTCTCAAAAGTATTCTTCAACTATAACCTGTGAAATTTTGAATAATACTTACAAATTTAAAAATGCCCTCAGTTTTTATTTTTTTTTCACAATTCAAAAGCTGTTTTACTTTAAAATCATGCAATAAAACTAATTAATAATTTTTCTGTTAGAAAAAGGTATGTTAGTTTTCCCATTAGTGTTTATGAAAGGTGATGATGGCTAAACTGTGTGATTGAATACAACCCTTGAAACATAAATTAAGAATGGATGAGGGTATTTTTAAAATGACATTTGTTGCTGAGGGCTGTATACTGTGAATGATAGAAATGTGAAGGTTTTATGAGATTTAATAGATATAAATATATGAACAGACACTTAAAAGGAAGATTTCTGTCTGTTGCCCCCTTGACCTCTGAACTTCAGATTTTATATTATTAAAGATAAATATACTCACCAGTCTCTCTAGGAACAGTAATATCCTTGACCTACAGTGGTTCAATAAAATAGCCCCCTACCTGTGCAAATATAAAATGCTGGGGCAGCTCACTGTTTCTAAAGTAAGACTAGTGTGTCTTGCAGCATGTTGCAAACTTACTCAATTAAAGGACCATTAAAGCCTTAATATTAAAAAACAATCCAAATAAAAAGCAGGCTTTGAAAAGTAATCCAGAGCCCAGGCAACTTTCTTTTAACTGAATAAAATTTATTCTAAATATTTATTGTTTATACTTTACTCCCATTTTCCTACTTTTTGTTTGTTTTCTTGGGAAAATGTTTTTTTTTTCACTCTGTTTTCTCAAATTTTCAATCAGCCATGCTGATAGACTATACATTTTATAGACCAGTACTAACCTCAGAACCACAAACTGGAAACCACCGCTCTACAGTGTACTTTCAAAAATTCTGCATTTCATGATCAGAAAAGAAAGGTTCCACCTTTCTAGTCCCTTCCCAATAAAAGATTCTTCTTTCTAGCTTGGGTTCTACCCCTTATCAGTCACCACTGCCCACCATGACACCGTTCCCATCCTGCTGCTCCTCTCTGTGCCTTAACTGCATTGTAGGGAAGCTGTATTTTTGTAAGGGCAAATCCTGTATCTCATTTTTAGCCTAACAACCAGTAAACAAAATTAGCAATTTTTATTGATTGAAACCATTAGAATTCTGCTCTCAGTACCTGTGGGATTTCCTCAGAAATCCACTTACTGCCATCTCATATGTATTCTATTTCCCAGATCAGCAGGGTAGCATTCTTCCCTGAACTGAAATGTGACCTGTGTCAAAAGTTATGCTGTCTCCCTTTATTTGATAACAAGAAAATGAAATTTTCTAGCATTATATTATAGCATTAACCATTATTGGATACTATTATTGCCCTAATCCTGAATAGCAAAGTGCCCTCAGATGTGTTTTGGATTATCTACAGAAGGACAATTGAACTTCCAAGTTACCCACACTGGCAAAACACCAAACAACCCCCCAAAGAAAACAAACAAACAAACAAACAAACAAACAAACCCACCCCACAACATACCCCCCCAAACAAACAAACAAACAAATCAACCCCAACCCTAAAAACAACCCACACCCCAGTTTCTCCATTCCTTTATCTAATATTATACCTTGCAGTCTATCAAAAGGAATGGAAAATGAGGGAACTCAAATGTACATAAATTATCTGGCTGCGCATAGACTATAACTAAAATTTTTCATCTAGGAAACACAAAAATCTTTATGTTGAAAGTCAACAGTGAATAATATATCCTTACATTTATCCATTTTATATACTTCAAGCTTTGGAGATAAATTCTTGTAAGGTACAACCAGTCTCTTGTAGAATTGCACTGTAAAGTTACTTTTCTAAAAGTATCTAATGCCCCCCAGAAGAGGCTTGAGGATTAAGGGCAGGAGACAACCAGAACAGCCCAGCTGGGCTGCATTTCACCTGTACTGAGGGCTAGGTAAGCCAGCAGTAAGCCATCAGCAAAGGGAGAAACACAGTCTCCTGCAAGTCAGCACCTCTTGGCTTGGGAAGGATGCACACTATACACCAGCTGGCCCTTTTGGCAAACCAGGAGGCCACTGATTGAATTTGGAAATTGAGGTAGTGGCCAGACCTGTGCTGAGCTGAGCTGACTAAGGCAGGAAGTCAAAGGAAGGTTGCAACCTGTATAATCTTAAAAAAGGCAGTGAAGATTTTTATGAAGTACTCGTAGCTGGGAAAGCTACCAGTAAAACATTGACAACAATCTAAGCAGCACCATTTGGTCACAGGCACTTATTTTGTTAGACTTCCCAAGGTCACATACCTCTTCCCTGCATATGCCCCGGATACACACACAGTGTATAAGACTGCCAACAAAACATCTGGGTTTAGGTTCCATAGATTTCTTCAAGAGCTGACAGCTCTCCACGATTTGGGCTTTTCAGTGGGCTGGGAATACCTGGATAGTGATAAAAACAAAATATGGGCTTTCATGAGGGCACTGCAGTAGGACCAAACATTTTTTGCATGGAAGAGTTTCCATCTGGCCTGGCCTGCTAGAGCAGCTGAGAACCACAAGCCAATGTTCTGTGAGAGCAGAACACCAGACACAGCACATTCCCACGCATTTACACTGTGAGGCACCTTAGCCAGCCCTGCGGGCGCAGTCTGCTTAATCCTCAACCCATGGATCACGGAGCATTAACTGTCACTGCAAATCCACCGGTCCCCTCTGACTCCACACAGTGCTTTGCTGGGAAGCATTGTTCCCTACAAAGCACAGGCTGTGCACTATCCTTTCACATTCCCTCTGCACAATCTGCTTCAGTGCCCAGCTGTCCCGTCGCTCTCCATGCTGGCCTGCCTGTGGGATAGAGCAAGCACGGACTCTGGCCCAGGAACCACAGTGCTCCAAGCAGCCCAATTGTTTCGTCACTGGCCAGTTCTATTAATAACTGCACTGTGAGTCACTGAGGTTTCTGATGGGATGCTACATGTCTTAAAAGAGTGAATGCTTCAAATAGCTTCCAATTAGCTAGGAAATGTGTTCTGGTTCTTTGCCTAGAAGGACAGAGACAAGGCTAGCATTGTTAGCAATGAACTGCCACCTCCTAATGTTGAGTTCCAAGAATTAGTGGGTTACTAAACTACCACTGACCTTCTTTCATTGTTTTTCTTAATTACTCATGAAGCTTTTGAAAATGCTATTAAAAAGATTTTAAAAATTAATAGAAGATGGGAGAGTATGTATTTAGAATGGATGAGTTTATTTGCACCGCTATGGCAGCAAACTATTGTTAAGTAAAAAAAGGGACAAGATTCCTAAATATGTTCTAGACTGGCTTCCTCACTGCTCTATAACAAACCAGTTCAAAAAACCAGTCTTTAAAAAAAAAACAAACCCGCCTTTAGGCAATTGTAGACCCTGGGCATTCTCCATCAGGATACAATGCCAAATTTTCTTCCTTCTATTCGTCAGACTCAACCTCTTCACAATCCTGTGCTACTGCCCTGCTTCTGCCTCCTCTTTTACCTTTCTTCACCCTGGTTCCTTTCTGCAGGGAGGGGAAGAGACACAGACCTGAAGGCCTCTCCTGCTCCAAGGAAAGAGGCTGCAGAGAGAACAGGTTGTTATCCACCGCCCTCTGTCTTTCCTTGGATGCTGTTTGGACACTAAGCCACAAGACTTCAGGAAAGTCTTCCAGGAAGGGACTCACAGACCATGTTCTGCTGCTACTGGTGCACCTGCTCTCCTCTTAACTATGTCTCTTTGCCTTGAAGCAGAGAGAGTGCCCTCATCTTCAGCCTGGCCAGAGACATTGTTGTCTCAATCCTGATTTTCTTTAATCATTTCAGGAAATCTGTAGAAAGTATTCTGTTACCTAATGATATGGCAATCATCCATAGCATAGAGATCAATAAACTTCCCCTACCAGCAATTTATCACTCAATGTATCACACAGCAATCCACTGAGTGCTATAACTGAAGGCACAAAAATTTAAAGGGAGCACAATACAGTGATGAATAATGTCCCAGTACAAACCACTTCATAGGTGGAAAAAAAATCCCACTGTAAAGACTGCTTTCTCTAGCACCTGGGAAAAAAAACCCTTAAGGCAGTCAAGACCTAACTATTAACAAAATAAGTGGCACAAATACTGAAACCCTTGTTTTGCTGTGCTCTCTTACTCGAGATTCCTGACTTTTTACAGGAACTAGTTACTTAGTCTACAGTATCATAAATATCCAAAGCAGCATATTCAGCTGAAAAATCTACCAAGTTATTGACGTACAGAAGAGTTATTTGTGTTTTTGAGGCATACTTGAAAAATCCATTTCAGCAAGAATAAATGAATGTGTGTTCATCCAAAAAGTCAGAAAGATTCATCCCTGTAACTTTAATTTTTTTCTTCACATTTCCACTTGTGCAGTTCCCATACTGGAGTATTGACAAAATCATGGGTAAAGTCCCACTATTAGAACAATTAGCCAACATTTCAGGAATGCTTTCAAATTTCTCTTTCATTAATTGGCAGAACTAGTAACTTCCCCAGGTTTAACTGAGAAGTAGAAATAGGGTCATTTATTGGGCAGTGGTGCTACTTCTGCTTCTTTAAGAAAACTCAGTTCTACTTTCCTGGGATCACTGTTTGATCTCTCTTCTTGAAAGCTTGAACATTTAAAATTGTTATTGGTAATAGGCTAAACTCCCTTCTACTGAACCACTCTGAAGATCAACCCAGTGTAAGGGAAAAACATAAACCAATCAATGCTGGCTAACAACAGATCTGATTTTGGCTAAAGGTCAGGCTATTCTTCAAACACAGTCTGTTAAAATGGGAAGGGGTCACTGGTGAGACTGATTTTTGGTTTGTACTCCACGGTCAAATGCTTCTAAAGTGGCAGCTCTGAATCAGTTTATAACTTGGTATTATTTCTTAACTGCACTTCCATGAACATAAATACCCAAGAGTATGAAGCACACTGCACGACGACCTTCACTGTGTGTCTCGTGCCTTGGGAGCTAACTAAAACCAAAATCATCCTGTTTTTATCACGGTTCCAAGTTTGGAAAACATCTGTCATATCAATGAGGTTCACTTCGAATACCAAACGAATACCAAAGCATGAAGGCTTAAACTCAATTTGCAGCAAAATAAATTAACAGAAATGACAAGGTTATGGAATTTCTTTATAGTAATTTACAAGGCTGAACTCACACCTTCCATAATTCAAGAGTACTTCTGAGTAATTTTGTTCTCATAAATGAGAGAAGAAGAGAGAGTTATGATCAGACAGATATGATAGACAGAAATAGACTCCTGTCAGGGAGTTATCAAGAGCAAGAAGGTCCTCCCTGCACCTCCTTTTCTCCTGGCTGAGCCCCCTCAGCTGCTCCTCATCAGACAGGTGCTTCATCCTCTTCCCCAGCTCTGTTCCCTTCTTTGGACTCACTCCAGCCCTCAATGTCTTTCTTGTGAGAGGTCCAATACTGAACCCAGGATGCAAGGTGCCTTAGCAGTGCCCAGCACAGGGGGACAATCATTGCCCTGGTCCTGCTGCCACACTATTTCTGACATGTGAAGGAATTGCAGTAAGCTACATACTGGTAGAACTGAGGTATCATATGATATCACTTTCTCATCTTTATTCTCCAAGTCTTTATTAGAAATTTTAGCCATAAAACATAGAAAATTTAATCTTGCTTACTGTAGTTTTAACCTCTTAAGTGACTTTCTGAAGAGGCTGCAAATGGAAACTTTGAATAAGACACATTATTCAGTTATGATGTCTAAGTAGCCACTTTTCATCTTTTAAATAAAACAGACTGCTTGCATACTGCATAGACCTAGGCTTTTACACTGTATGCCCTTTTAGCTGATTCATCTGCAAGAATACAAATGCTTACTAAACATAAATTATAACTGTGTAAGTACTCTGCTTTATCAGGTAGAGTTCCCTCCCCCAGAAGGTCAGGAGCAAGAAGAATGCCATATTCAGCTAATTGTGTTGCAACTGGGCAACCTAATTTCCCAGATACTCCAACCCATTCTATATTCACATAGTTTAATGGACATGCAAGTTTACAATACAACGTGTCCTAATTTTTGGACTTGGGGGGAAGGGCTGCAAAACAGCCTGTGCTGGGTTATGAGATGAAAACAGGTCAGTGATTCAATATTTTTGTACAAAGCACTGAGTGAACAATGTTAACTGATGGTAAAGGTGATAGTAAGTGGCAGAACAGATTCTTAGGATTGATTAAGGACCATAAATCCACTGGATCCTCTCTTCAAAGACTGCTAGTGTGGAAAGGGAATACTTGGGTGGCTAGGAAAAAGCATTCAGCAGTATAATCAAACTTTGGCAACATCTCTGTGTCACACATTCATACTGGCCAATTTCCAGCTGGCAGAGCAACTCTTTAGGGTCTGAAACAAGAGGGCACAGAGCAGTCTACACTGATGACTGAAAAAGAGGAATGCAAAGATGACACAGAAATACTGTCTTCTCCATTCAGTGCAGTGCTGGGCATAGTTCAAGTGTTACTGAAAAAAACTCAGCTGCACTTGTCCTCCTATCTTTTCATTCCCCACTGGGTTGAGACTGCTTTTAGAGCAGAACCAGTAATCCTGGTAGTACCTTGCATGTTCAATTTTATCCAAGCAAGTCTGCCTGGATCCAAGACCTGTTGCTACAATACCAGACTCCTGGTAATAACTGTTGACAAAATAACCTGCCAGACTTGCCACAGAAATGGTGTGTTTAACATTTAGCATTAGAAGAAAGCTTATGGTGTCTCAAGAGAAGTATGTCAAACTACATACTTTGTTTACAGAATAACTAACCTAAAATGAGGTTTCCACCTGGCAGAAAAGCCAAGGATGACTTAACTTCTGTAGCCCTCAGGACTACTGCAGTCTGAAGGAGGCAATCATTTCTCTTCAAGAGGAAGGGAAAGGAGATCATCTCTTGGCACAAAGTCTGCCCCACTGTTCACAGCCCTTGTCATCTGTTGTACCCCATCACTGGCAATGCAAACAATTAAATCTGGCAAGAACCTAGGGGTTACAAAACCCAAAGGAAGTAATTTGGGCATTTGCATTTTGCCTACCCCGAGATATTTACCAAGGCACGTCCTAGACTGACTCACTGCTTTTCCTTCCTTTTTTTTTTCTATAAGAGACTGCTATTGCATAAAACCCATAAAACCATACAGGCGGTTCTGAATAACAGCATCATAAAACTTACAGAACTTACTACCGCTCAGGAAAATTTCTGTATTTATGTCACAAATACTGCTAAATATTGCACATAGAAAGACTTCCTTCTCCCTTCCTCCCCACCCCACGCATGGCTGACAGCTACATTTATCAGATTCACAGCCTCATAGTTAAAAAAAGAAGTTAAGTTCCAAAATTAAAATCACCTCCTTCAGCAATGTGAAGAGAGTCACTTATACTAGTTAAGATGTAATTTATATTCATCTCTCTCAATATGTGTATGACATACACTGAACCTAAGCAAGTTTTCAAAATAGATTTTTTTAAAGTATACTAAAAATGGGAAATTCTTAGAATATTTGCCTTTTTATCCTTTCAGAGGCAACTGAGTTTCTTTAACAACGAAAACCCTGATCTGTTGCTGGAGTTTGACTAACAATACATAAAAGGGCAAAAATACATTGCCAATACTTTAGAATCCTGAAGAAACTGTCTTTTAAAAAACAACTACCACAGTGGATTAGTTATAAACTGCAAGCTTAAAGTATTCAAAGACTTTAGCATTATCAGTGCTTTTTCTTTTAGGCCTTATCAGACCATGAACACTAAAATTTGTCTTGTGTTCCTAAATTTAAATTTTAAAAGCAGATCCAAAATTCTGACTCAGCCTATATATTTCAGCTCTACATATTCCATTGGGTCAGACTATCAGGCTATAAAACAGGGAAATTCTAATTACATGAAGAAAAGAAAGGGAGGAATAGTCAAAACCATCCTGCTATTGAGCTAACTGCAGGCAACAAGGAGGGCATTAAGTAGATCAGTTCATCAATAATGGAATATGGAGACTTTCAACACTAAGTAGGTCAGTGGTACATATTTCTGTTTTACCCTTGGATAGTCATGCAGTAGCCTACTCACAGTGAACTCACATTGCCTTCCTTCTCTTCTTACTAGACAGTCTTCAGCATCACAAAATTCACCAAATCCTCCCGTATCTCTAGAGAACTCATGAGCTGAAAACATGTGGGGATTGAACTTTGATAGTTGAGGCTGTTTTCCAGGAAGGTTGCATTGAGAGGTGCATTGGAATTGTTTATTCTCTATCAGCTAGGGGTTTGTAAGGAAACTACCCCATGTGGCTGCTAATAGGTACAATTCCCCATAAATCCAATCCTGATTTCTGTATTTAATGGAATGCCTGCCATCAGCAGATGTTGCAGAGACTGTCACATGGGACTTTTTCAGCTATATGAGTGGGTTCTAAAGCAGTACCTAACATGACTACATCATAACATATTGTGGTACCTATATGAAGCAATACTGATATTTTTACTTTTGTGTTACTTTTGGTTCTTTGGCTAAGAAAATACCAGCAGAAGAATGGCGATGAACTATTTTGAAAGTCCCACTTTTCTTTAGAGGCTGTAATAAATTATTTTTCATTATTTCAGGTAAAGGAAATTTGCTCTTTCTTCCTCTTTTTCAAATTGTTGCCACAGGGACATAAGTAGAAAACTCCCAGCCAGCCTACCAGATACTTGCTGAGTCTGTGCTGAAGTTATTTTAAAGCTGATAGAAGAGGAGCTGTCCAGTTAAAAGCCAACATCATCCAGCCCTGCAGGAGGGTAGCACCAGTGAAAATGCAGAAGCAACTGTCTATTCAAAATTTGTGGCAACCATGGCATCTAATAGCTTCTGTAAGGATGCTGAAATCTGCAGCAGGATCCTTGCTGGCCACAGTAATAACCAGCCAGGAGATCTGAGAGCCAAAGGCTGTATAGAAAGCCTAACAGATTACTGACCCCTGAAAAGATTTAATAGACAATATTTTACTGTGACTAAACTAAACAGGAAAAACAAAACCAAATAAAGTTATTATTTCTCTAGGACTACACAGATGGTGACAGCTCAGTGTGGCATACCACTCACAGGAAAACTGAGGGATTCAATAACATAATAATTCTGAAGACCAGGTATTAGTCAGTCTGGTAATTTCAACTGTTAAATAACACTTCTTATTTGGGTTAGCACGGGCATCAGCTAATACAGAACACATTAGTTGTTCTCTATTCCTAAGTTTCACTGAGAGGATCATGAAAAAAAGTCTATTCCTATCTCCTAAACTTTACAAAACATTCCTTATAACCTCTTTTAAATCAAAACACTGATTTGAAAATGCATCTAAAATTAATAAATAGAACATAAAAAATTTAAGTCTAATGTATTTGCCACCCCAGGGTGCTTTTCATTTGTTCTCCTCACTATTCTTAACTGAACAAGTAATTTACGTGAGTAATGAAAATAATATTTTTGTGCAGCTTTTAATCTATTATTCAATAGCTAAAAGGAAAGTAAAAGTCATCCTTTCTATCAATAATTCAGCCTCGGTGCAAATGCAGCCATTCAGCTGCCCCCCTCGCAAGGGCCTCATGCATTTTTAATGCATTGGCTCTTTGTTAGGAGGTCGAAGATGTAAATTGTGGTTAGAAACACAGTTACCAGGTGAGGGAAGGTCAACTGAAGAAAATATTCCTGTTGCAAGTGAAACAAATTAAATTGGCAGCAGTGCAAAGGAAAACTGCACAGTAAGGTCCTCAGTGCCTGACTTTGCTGAAGACCAAAAAGATAAAGCCCAGCTGCCAAGGCTGCCCTGGCTGGTAAAGAACCAGGAGCTCTCAGCAGTGCCAGTGAAGCTGAACAAACTTCAGCCAGGTTGGCCTGATGGTGTCATACTGTATGTGACCCAATTCAGCCTCTCCTCAGGTGCTGCTTTTTACCCTTCCTGGATCCAAACCCACACACTGGGACAGGCACTCTCTCCAGAGCACCATAGACAGAGGTCAAGGATCTGATGACAGCAGTATTTCCCTCAGAGCCAAATTTTTACTGGTTTGGGCGGCACTGCAATCTGGATACCTGCCACTAAACTTCAGACCTGGGCTGCCTTGACCAGATCTCACCATCTAACCAATCCACCGGGTCTCTTCAGCTTTACTTCCAGTGAGGCATTTTTAGAGAATTGCTCTTTAAACACCACAACAGTTTTGAAAGCCCCAGAGGCACGGATGCCCCAGAGGCACGGATGGCTTCCTTGGTCTACTTTTCTTGCAATGTGTGAATCAAGCAGCTACAAGAAAAAGAACTTCCTTACTGAGGCTTTTTTGTCTGCTAATAGCTCCCTCTGAGAGTGTAATTTTCTCTAATAGTATGGTTGTCTTCTTTGGAAAGGATTAGCATGTCAAGAAGCCTCTTCAGGAGGACTCCACAACCTCTGAGCACAGGCAGGCACAATCTCCTCTCAAGGACAGCACAGAAAACTCCTGAACTGATGCTAGAGTGCCATATGAACTTCTAGACCTCACCCCAGAACTGGTGCTTGTGACCCTGGCACCAAGCAGCTGCTGGTATCTTTGCATGCCTTCCTGTTCTGTCAGACTGAGGGATTCTGGTAGAGATTGAGTCCTGCTCACAAGTTTCTGAAAAAAGCATTCCTTTCCTGGTATGAGAGGCTCTCCCAATCAATCTTACTCCTCTGCTAAAGGGTCGACAAGTCAGCTGAAGCTCTGTACTGGAAATTGTTCCATTTTATTTTTACCTCTTTAGGTTTAAACTCTGCATGACCCAGCACATTTTATGGCAGAAAAAGTAAAGGATTTGCCTTATTTTGATCCTATCATGTCTCAAAATGAAGCCAATAAAATTTTTATGTAAAATTTGGCAATTTCTCTCTAGCTCTATTTATTATTTCTGTCCAGCCTTCTTCAATAGGAGGAAGTGATATGAATTTCTTCCCAAGAGTGGAAGCATTCATTTTACGTCTGGAGTTGTTCCAGATACAAGGCTTGTTCCCCCGTGTGTCATATCACTGCTTCTTGTAGATTTCCATTACAGTGAAGCTTAGCAAAAACTTATACAGATCTATGTAATGGTTGTTTACTACAAAAACACAAAATGAGCCTTATAAATGCACTAAAGAGGTAAAAATGAGTAGGATTTTTTAAGCTCTAGCACCAAGTTGACCATAGAAGACATTCAGGCAAAAGTCAATTGCAATTTCAGTTTTGCAGGAGCAAAGAATAAAGATTATGTAACCATTTCCTGTTGCTGCCCGATGACATATTCCAGACCTCTGATTTTCTGCCCCTTTACCCTCCTTCTCCCCACATGTTAAGTGCTGTGTAAATCAGGATCAGTTTCGGGGCTGTACTCCAAAGGGCTTGAAATGATGTCTAGAAACGACAATGCAAAACAAACACTTGCAGATGGAACAGTAGAAGGAGAATGAGAGTACTCATTGGCCCTTCAGAAACAAAAGTGGCATCAAGGTTTTCGTACTTTTAGGAATGCACTTCCAAACACAAGAGGCCTCACAGAGCAAAACATTACATTTCTTCATTGGAAGTGTAACAAGGAGACAGCGCAGACTCTAATGGTCGACTAATCATAAAGAAGAATCGCTATTTAAGTAAACCAGGATACAACTGATAGGCAGAGATTGGCCCTCAGAAGCCTTGGAAGGGGTGTCAACCACCAAATCATGGATGTTATAGAGTAAGATAAATGAGGGAAAATAGACAAAGCAACAAGTATTTGGGTTTGCATAATCAGACAGAAAAATACTGATTTCAAATGACAATATTCTGAGTAGATATGAACAGGCAGGACTGTGCTTATCAAGGCCAGAAAAAAGGGATATTTTGATACCTTAGAAGTAATGTAAACTGAGCATGAGTTACAGCCTTAGACATATGTATATATATATATATATATAAGGATTTTATGCACAGAATAAAACAGATGCAGACACAGCCTGGATATGAGAACAGACAGAGAATTTTGAGTCAAAGAGCAGTGCAGTGACTTGCAGGATAGTGGGCTGTACCAGCAAAAGAAAAAGAGTTGGCTCAGGAAAATTAACTGTGAACGTACTTAGAGCAGTTTGCTACTTACTATTGGTTGCTGGGAGCTTATCGACTGACCCTAACTTTAGCAAGTCAGCAAATATACCATAGATGTGCAACACAAAGATGACACAGGATTCATTGCAACCCAGACTGAGTGTGCCCTGCAGACACAGCCAGCTTGTACTTGGCAATCAATGAGCCAGATGCAATTTTAACACTGCTAACCGCCTGTAAATGATGCATTTTTTAAAAAACTGAACCATTTGAGAGACTCTATTGCATTCATTACCATTTCAATCAACAGCAGCATAATGCAGCACTGACAAGATTTAAATGACTATCCAATATAAATAATCTGAAAGGCTCGTGATGGCTGGGGAAGAGATTATTTACAGATGATTTCATTATAGGCTTCCTATTTGGCTAAGATTTTGCACATGTGAACTTGTTCCATGCTTCAGCCATAGCTGTGTAGGCAGCTCTTTCAGTGAGAGAGATAAGAAAAGAAATAAGGTTGAGGGAGGCATAATGGAGGCATGGAAAATTGATTTTCAGACTGACAGTGACCTTGACTCAGAGGTTGAACGCGAGCTGTGAAGCAGACAATGAGGACGGGAACAAGCTGCAGACAGGAAAACAGCAAACTTTGTTTGGAATTAGAGGTTACAGACAAATTCTGACAGCCTGTCCCTGCCCTCATAACTGAGTGCAGTAAGCATGTGATATTTTAACTTGCAGGGATTGTTGGGTATTTATGAAAGCACAACAGAGTTCACACACTATATCTCTCACAGCATTTCAGAAGGATGCTATTCAAGTCACTTGTGATGAAGAAAAAGATGAAGAAAAATTTCTGTACAATGCATCAGTTATTTGTCACATTCTGATAATTCCATTTGTTCACATGCTCATAAAATATTTCATCTAACTCATTTTCTGCTCTGAATTTTTTTAGGATGGGTCTGAAATCACCCAAAATTTTACAGAAAGAATATAGTCACAAAGGAAGAGAAAAACACTGGTTTCTGATAAACCACACATGATGCAGTTCAGAAAAGCAGGAAAGAGTGGCTAGAGTGGTCTAACATTTGCAGTTTGTCACTGAGTTATGGGGTCAGACAAAAACTTCAGAACTACAGAACAACCAAGGACCACATTACTACTATATGACTGTTTCTCCAGCAAGAGACAACTAAAGAGGCTGTCTTTATTTTCTTTCTGAGCCTCTTCTGTTGTGTTGCTCAGGGAAGAAGGAGCTGCATGCTAGGCTAGGTCCACAATCAGAATGCTTTGTCAGCACAGATATCATGTATTATAATGTTATGCTCTGTATTATGCTGGCACAGCATTCCAAGGCAGATGCAGCTTATAACAGCAAAAAAAGGTTTTTACAATATAACTTCTTGATTACTTGGGAGTGACAAGATGGTTTTTATGCACAAGTGACTTCTGGCAGCATTACTATTTGTCAGGTCACACCCCAGGTGCTGATCTGTGCATAACTGTGCCATTGCAAAATCTGTAGAACAGTCCTGGCCTTTGAGCCATGGATGAACCTCTATTCTACCTAGAAAACACTGCTTTGGCTTCTTAAAGCCTTTGGAGTGGCATATAAAGGCTGGAGAAGGAGAGGGAATATGCAGTATATTTTTTCCCTGTCTAAAGCTCGTTCTGACACAGACTGAGAATTTGAGTTCCACAAGCAAACAAAACTATAGTGTTCAGAGATATAATATTACAGCATCAAGGTCCTCTGGCCCTTGCACAGAGATCCTTTGAGCTCACAGGGCACGAGTATGGCTGAGGTATTTCTATGTGGGTGGTCAGTCTTCAGCAGGACTGTAATCCAACCCACTACTGCCAGTAGTATTGGGAATTTCCTACAAAATGTGTTTCTGAATAGAGATCACAGTACTTATTTTTGTTAGCATGCAGTAGTGTGCTCAAGGTGCCATTCTGAAATGATACACGCCCTGAAACTGAAGTGACTGGAAAATAAAACCCCTCAATTTTTTAAAAAATAGGGCCAATTCATGATTAGTTTTTTAAAACAATACTTTTTTTATGGGAAAGGAGTTTCTGAATATCTCCATGGCAGACCATTAAGATAGAATATCTGCCTGTTCTGTGCATGCTGGTTATGATCAATTCTGGTCTACTGTAAAATCCTCTCAGTACTGAGGCATTTTCCCTGATTTCCTGGGAACACTTTTTTGCTGTTCCAGTAAAACTGAGTTTTCACAAATAATATTTAAATTTACGAAAAGCAGCACATTCCCCATCTGAAAATCATTCCATATAAAATTCCCAGCTAACATTCAATCTACATAACCAGCCAGAGCAATTAGCTCTGTGTGATAGCAGAGCTAACAAATAACCTTGGCATCAAGGTCACAGCAGTTCAATGGCCAGGCTAGACAAAGAATGCTTCAGGGCATTCTCTCATGGTAGAAACAGTTCTTGCAAAGGGCCTGCCTCAATTTCCCATTCCCAGTGTCTGCTTAAGTTAGTCAGCTTTTTTATTTTTTTTGGGGGGTGGGTGGTGGTGGTGCTGGGGCAGAGGTGGGGGTCACTAAAGTCTTTATTAATCTCTTAACTGATGTTGTTATTAAGCTTCCAGTTCAGACTTCTTGACTTAGAATGAGCTTCTCCTGTTCCTCTTCAACTGCAATCAAGCAGCCTTTTCCCCTAGCTTGGAGAGTCCATATTAGCCCAATGTTCCATCAGATACGTGGTCAACTTCACTCATCCAATCACTCTTGATTCTAAGACCGACATAACAGGCTTTGCCCACATGAGAGAAGGAGAAATCTTACAATGCAGGATTCAGAATCCCAAGCCCTTAAGGGGACAGTGGCCCTACATTCTAACTTGCTCCTGACATTAATAACTCCCAAGACACACCTCTCTAGCAAAGGCTACATCAAATATTTTTAAACAGATTTCCTTAGGCACATGAGCAATTGATTTTGCAAAACATCCCCTTTGGCCTTAAAGGCCCAGTGTTCAAAGTATGTACAATGAGGCTTAGAAATTCAACTGATAAAAGAAAAAGTCACACCAGAAAAAAAAAAAAAAAAGAAAAACCATCAAATGTGATTGAAAGAGGAAGGAACTGAGAGTTGGAACATCATTGAGTCTATCACACAGTTTTAATTTGCAGATAGAGCAGAGATATCATGAAAACTTCATCAAAAAAGAGGACCAGCTCAGGAACAGTGTAGTTTAATAATGCCAGTAAGGACTGAGCTGATAATCACTCATAAACTCTAGGGAATCTGCAGATGAAATGACAGAGCTGCTGCCTAGGCAATACTAAAGAGTCAGGCATTCTGTGGAAGAACTGGACTTAGTAGGGATGCTGTTATCGGAAGTTACAGGCTGCAGTTGCCAGACACGCAGTCAGGACCCGAATATCCAGCTACCAGACCTACCCATCACGCTGCTGCAGCCCTCTCCTCTTCCCCCGACTGCTCCTGCTGCTCTGCTGTGCCATCTCGTGCTCGCCAGCTGGCACTGCTGCATGCCACGGGGCACCTGCACAAGGAGTACTTACTTCACTGAAGTCCTTCATGTTGAACTTTCTGAGACCTGAGCAGTGTACCCCTATGCTCAGTGACACAGCTGTAAGCAGGACACGTGAACCTTGAATCTGCACTGTCAAAATCCTTTCTGTATTCTTGTGTAGGTCGAGATGCTCACAGATGTTTTCCGACTTTCAGTGATTACAGAGTTTTGGGTTCACTGCAGTTCAGATCGTTAGGTAAGAAATGGTGGACATTTCTCCCAATTGCTACCAGAGCCATTGCACTGTCTGCTGTCCTTGTCCTCTGGGCTGTCAAGCAGCATGTCCCAGGGCCCAGAGTAGGGAGCACACATTAAGAACCTCCCCATCATTTACAAACGTTGCTGCTGACATGTAGTATTTTGAATAACCACGTGACCACCTCGTGTTTTTTACTTACCTCATTGTAAAATGGATGACACTTGTTTATTTCTCCACGGTGACAGAGCTTTGGCATGATTTTTCGCAGCAGATGGGGCTTTAGAGATCTGCGATCGACATTGCTTTAACAAACTGGCAGAAACACCTTTCTGACGACAGGACACACACTGGGAGCTACGCAGAGTACATTCAACAGATGGAAGCACAGCAATCCAAAGAGCTGAAGAAGGCCCTTTCATTTAGCAGATGTTCATATAAGTTGTCCAGGTGTATTCTAGACCTCTGTTTTTTTTCAGGAGTTGCCGACATTCAGGTTACATGGGGACTTCCGGGTACCAAACCTCTCGCTTTTGGCAAGCATCTCGAATGACTTGGGAGTGGCAAAGAAACTCTTCCTCTAAGCAAAAAATTGTAGAAATTATTTAACTTGAGAGTCAACCTGACAAACTCCTCACTGCAGTCTACCTGGCCTCATCAATCCTGTCATAGAAAGCCCAATCACAAAATACATGTATTATGCAAAAATTCTGCAGCTCGGACCCTGCAGCCTGAGGCTGCTCGAGCAGAGCCACACGGAAGGGACGTACCCAGGGCCTGGAGCCGGAGCTCAGCCGCGAGGGGTCAGTGCTCCACCAGCAGTGCTGCGCTTGGGCTCCGCGGGGAAAATCCGCTCGGCGCTGGGAACGGACACGCTCCGCAGCTCCCGCCGGCACTGCACTGTGAGAGAGAGAGAAACGGGTTCATCAGTGCCTTCTAACCCGTGGAAAAACAGCCTCCAGAGCAAGGAAAACAGACTGTAGCAAGCTGATGAATATCACAAATTCCTGTGCTGGCCTGCCAAATACCACAGCAGTATTTGTATTTGTGGTTCTCAAAGGATTAGGCCTCCTCCTTGCTTGGGAAGCGTGCCTGGGTCAGCAGAGCAGGCAGGAATGCAGCTATTCCCAGCACTTGGAGCATGGGCACAAACTGGGGAGTCATTTCTGCTACTGCCTAGGGACACTGACAAGCTGCTTGTGTACAGGAGACCCTAAGCATCAGTTTCTAAGAGTAACCTTGAGTATTGAAGGAGTACAAATATGCCTTATATTTGTATTTCCAGTTGCATGAAATGCAAAGATAATAAGGTGACAACAACTGTTTTTTTCTTAAGTAAGTCGCCTCTAGGCACATTCTAAGATTTTTCTGGTTTCTGGGGTAAATTTTATCAGTTGAATTTCTAAACCCTGTTGTACATGCTTCAGAGCTTTCACTGAGAATTGGGTAAGAGCAAGCTCTCACTGAGAGAGAGATGGCTTTGGTGACCAAGTCCCCTCCGAGGACCCCCTGTCCCATACATCAGGCAGGTTGCCCTCCACTTCCTGCCCAGTCACAGTTCTGGTGCCTGCTCCTCACAATGGACAGAGGTTGCAGCTGGCACAAGGGACTCGAGTACAGCAAGAGCCACACTCTGAATTGCATCTATGAGAGCCTGTTAGTCCCAATACATGAGAGAGGTCTATCTCAGCTGATCTGATAATATTTTTTAGGAGTACCTTAGGCAGGTGCTCAGCAAGAGGCATCCAGGGGAGGAGTAGACATATTCTTTCCTCTACTGCCTCATTCAACCTGGACTTCCTTACATTCCAACCCATGAAAAGAGTCATTTAGATGAGCTTGGAAAAAAGGACTCTGCCTGCAAGAGGACAGAAATGACACCAGAGAGAAACAGATTGATCTGTCCAAATGTATTTGCTCTCTTTTAGTGCCACTGCTGTCTGTGACAGCAGCAGAGACAGAGATGTCACAGGAAAGGAACAGGACAACAACAAAGAAAGGGAAAGCTGAGAGGTCTGGGCTGGATAGGAGGGGCAATGGGAAAGCTGCAGCTGGTAGGAGAATACTAAAGCAAAACAGAACTGATTGTAGCTTTCTGCCTTCAGTTCCTTATTTGAGGTTCCTCTGCAAAAAGACTGGGAAACCATCAAACTGTATCATTGGAAAGAATAATGAAAAAACAGAACAACATTTTTAGAAATAGTTGGGGCTTTGGGGATTGCTTGACTTATCTAATGAAAATTCAGAAGTCTACTGACAAAACTCATGCTAAAAAGGCACTTGCAGGAAGATGCAGATGGCATGTAGTACGAAGTTGACAAGTTACTCTAGGCTAGTTTGTCTAAACAACAGGAAAATCTTATGTCATAGCTAATCTGGCCCTGGTTGCATTCTGGTGGTAGCCAGTTTTTATTTCTGGTTTTAGTTATTTTTCTTCATTCACTCACCAACATATTTTAAATAAAAACCTGAAACAAATATGTGAACATTTAAGATGTTTTTGCTTATATTGCAGGTGCAACACTGAAGAATCCATTTGTGGATATGGATGCACCCTCCCAACACAGTATAGCATGATACCAAGACCAGAATCAGCGATTTCTCTCTAGAGGTCTCACCAGAGGTTCTGCAGCAGAAAATCACACTAATCTGTTGGAATGACAGGCCCATTTAGGAGCTCTGGACAACCACACACTCTTGAAGCCATATTTGCAGATGGCTGGTAACTAACACTTGTTTTTAGAAACAAAAACAAACCCAAGTTCAGTAGGATTTTGAAAAAAATCATGCCATGATAAGGTTTAAGAAAAAAATGATAGCATATTTCTGTCATATTGTGCCACACAACAATTGAAAATATCACTATATTTTTAGAACACAGGTATGTGCAGAATGAGCTTTCATTTGGGAAGCTGTCATGAAGAGGTAATTTTTTTTTTCTGTTGTACTAGTTTTTCTTTAATTTTAGAGAAAAGCTTTATATATTTTATGGCAACCAAGCCAGAGGGTTCTAGACTGCAGATTACATTGGTATGGCAAGATTTACTGCCTAGGAAAAGGTATTTTTAAACAAAAAAAAATATCGGGAAGCAGAATACAGTATGCCCTATACTGTCCAAAGATGTGTTTATTATAGCAGAAATTGTGAGTAGAATAATATGTGAAAATCACCATCAAAAGCATAAATTATTTGTTTCAGTTTTAAATGAGAGAAAAGATGTTTTCAGGATCCATGATAACAGCTGCACTTAATCTTACATGAAGTCTTCCTTTCCTAATTGAAAAACTGTTTCCAAAGTACTGGATAAGATGCATTGTTAACCCAGTTTTCAGTTTTTTGTGGCATTCTTGTGAACAGTCATTTTCATACCTCAGTTCTAATCTGATCTTGGCTGTTTTATATTTTCAGAATAAATTGAAAAATCCAACTATGCTTTGTAGATGAAACCTGATGATTAAATGGTCCCTTGTGGCCATAGTGTATTTGTAGAGATCTTTACAACCTCTTCATTAATATCTTGCCATGGACAGTGTTTAGGGGTAGTATCTTTGCCCTGAGATGTGCTGTTGTGGGGAAAAGTGGAAGAAGGACAGGAGGCTGGGAACTGCAGCAAGGGAAAAATACCTTAGATTAGATGCCTGAATTTTGATGTCAAAAGTTAATTTCTACCTTTGATCATTAATAATGTAAAGAATATATAGCCACAGCATTTAAGAGATGTCTGCATATTGCAGAGTCTGGATTTTAAAACACAAGATATAGTAGGACTATGAAGCTATAGAATGAAATCACATCCCCCTAGCTATGGAACTTTCTCAGTATTACTCTACACTTATGAAGAGGAGAACTTCTTTCTCCAACAACCCAAGACTTCCAGCACAAATCAGCTTTGAGAGTGCAGTCATTTTACCACAAGTATCTCCTGAAAATATAGATTATAAGTGTCTAAGACTTTCTTTCATGGCACAAAATGGTATTTTTGAAGACTGCTTCTGAGTTGCCCTTCAACCTACAAAAGGCTGAAATGCTGAGCAGCTCATCATACAGGCATTTTTCCCTAAAATACTCAGTGACACATTAGAATTGAGCTAATCAAATAATAATAAACATAGGGCTTAATATTCCAGCAACAGAGAGTCTCTACAAAAACTAGCTGTTCCTCACACGAGTGATCCTTTTCCTTTTGCAATTACTACAGTAGCCTCCTTCACTGCCTTCAGCTCACCAACATCTCTTGTAATGAAGAACCCAGAACCTCGAGGGAGCAGAGGCAGAATGTCTCATCCTTGTAGCATACTGCACATGTCTTCCCTGGATTTCAGGGTGAGTACCTGACTTCATGGAGGAAAATAAAGGCAACAGGAAGAAAAAAGTCATCTTGCTCCCATACAGCAATGGGACAATATTTCAAAGGAGACTATTATTTCTCCCACCCCACAGGCACAGGGCAACAAATGATTTGTCTAACTTTACTTACTTCCCTAAGTGGTGTCTTTCTCCTCCTTCTGCTGCTCTTCTCCCTCTAAACTCAGCTCATCTGTAACAGCTAACCAGTCCCTGCTGCAAACCAGAGGGAACAAACGAGTCAAGGAAGATAGGCTTTTAGTCCTCTTATGCAGGTCCAGCACTGACATAAACTGTCCAGGTCCCTCTCGATGGGATCCCTTCCTTCCAGCATGTTGGCTGCTCGACATATCTTGGTGTCACTGGCAAATTTGCTGTGGTTCACTTTGGTCCCGCTGTCCATGTTAAACAGGGCCAACCCCAAAGCCAGCCCTGAAGGAATGTCACTTGTCACTCTCCAATTGGACATTGAGCTGTTGACCACTCTTTGAGTGTGACCATCCAGCTACTTCCTTATTCACTGAGTGGTGCTTCCACTCTCCATTTAAGAGCAAAGAATGTCATGTGGGACAGTGTCAAATGCATTGCCCAAGTCCATGTAGATGCGAGTTACTCTCCCCTTGTCCACTAATACCGTAGCACCACCAAAGTTGTCAGGCATGATCTGCCCTCAGTGAAACCATGTTGGCTGTCCCCATCACTTCCAGATTTTCCATGTGCCTTAGCAGATTTTCCACAAGGATCTGTACCATGACCTTGCTGGGAACAGAGGTGAGACTGACTGGTCGGTAGTTCTCCAGGTCTTCCTTTTTTTTACCTTTTTAAGAATGGGGGTTATGTTTCCCCTTTTTCAGTCATTGGGAACTTCACTGGACTGCTGTAACTTCTCAAATATAATTGATAGTGACCCAGCCACTTCAGCCACTAGTTCCCTCAGGACCTACAAGTGCATCTCATCAGATTCCATGGACCTTTGCACCTTCAGGTTGCTTAGATGTTCTTGAACCTGATCTTCCCCTCCAGTGCACAGCTCTTCATTTTCCCAGTCCCTGTCTTTGCCTTCTGTGACTCAGGCAGTGTGGCTGGAGCACCTGTTGATGAAAACCAATGGAAAAAATGTCTTTGAATAACTCAACCTTCTCTGCATCCTGAGTAACCAGGTATACTGTTTCCTTCCAGAGAGGGCTCATAGCTTCCCTAATCTTTCTTTTGTCACTAACATACCTATAGAAGCTGTTCTTGGTGCCCTTAATGTCCCTGATCAGATTTAATTCTGGGGTTTAGCTTTCCTAACCTAATCTCTGGCTGCTTGGACAATGCTGGTGAGGACAATTTCTGTGGATTCCTACCAGACTACCTGTTCTTTCTTCCATCCTCACTGACTTTATTTTTTTGTGTTTGTTCAGGAGCTTCTTGTTTATCCATTCAGGCTTCCTGGCTTTTTTACCGCCTTTCCTCTTTTTTGGGATGCATTTCTCCTGAGCTTGGAGGAGATGATCCTTGAGTAGCAACCAGCTTTCTTGGACCCCTCTTGCCTCCAGGGCTTTACCTCATGGTACTCTACCAAGCAGATCCCTTAAGAGGCCAAAGTCTGTTCTTCTGAAGTCCAGGGTAGTGAGCTTGCTGTGCAGCCTCCTCACACTTGTACTCAGACACTCAAAGGTCCTGGGTTCAATCCATGCTGCCAAAAGAACAACTGTGGATCTGCATTACACACTATGGAAAAAATGCTTGTGGGTAGTCTGTTCTAGTTCTCCCTGTGGAGTTGCATGGCTGCTAATGCAAAGTTGGGAAAACCTCAAAAATCTTCGGGGCTTAATTAATTTCCATTTAAAGAACTAACAGAAAATTTCCCTCTTCAAGGTCATCTTGAATAAGATGTTTACCAAGATTGGCTGTACATAAGTTTAAAGGAGAATCTTTAAATTAAACTTGTTGTATTACCCAAGCAACATCTCTTTAACAAATGAAGACATGCCGGTGAAATTAATGCAGATGTTAAATATTCCATGTAAGTATTCAATTTCTCATGAGTATGTAGCTGTGAGAACAGCTTTCTTCAGCCAGCACCCAGCCTAACATACTGTCATTCCCCTTTGATGTTAGATGGAGTTTTTTTAACTTTTCAATGGTTATAACAGAAAATTAAGATAAATTATGAAAACTTTTTCAGGTTTTTGGGGGTACAAAACTTCAGAGCAGCTTGTATGAAACTGTTCATCAACTTCCTGGCCTGTTTTTGCAAGAATGGAAGCAATGACCAGTTGTGTCCAGACAAAGATCAGAATAGTAATTAAACGAGTAATACCTTTGTGCTGAAGACAACCTTCAAAAAGGAAAAAAAAAGTGTTTTCCCATTAAAATGTAAAAAAATGTATTAAAATGTAAAAAAAAAAACCAAAACAGTTCTGGAAAAATTATTTTAAGAAAACTATATTCTTCTCAAGACATCAGTTCTTGACATTCCTTCTTTTAATGCAGAGTTCAGTGGAATTTCAGAGGTATTTTTGGAGCTCCCAGCACAAAGCCCAGGTACCTGAACACCCTTAACAAACCCACACTTACCGCTGTGAGTGGAGAGGGCACTTACCCCTTTAGAAAACTGCAGTGCAAGTAATCTCATACTAGTAAAAATGTCTGAAAAAATGTAGGAAGAAATTCCAGGCCCACATGAATTTTCAGGTAAGTGTTCCTTCCCAAAGCAAAGTATTGAAATGGCAGTCAGTTATCCCAGTCAGATGTAAAGGATGTGAACTTAGGCACAATCCCAGAGTAATACTTTGCTTCACTCACAATATTCCATTGTTCTAAGTAAGTTGGAACATTTGGTGGCACAATATTGTAAATGTTTACCTTTTATAACAAGTCCACAGAATGCACAATAAAGTTGAAGGTAAAATGAGGAATATTGAAGAGAGAACAATGTTACATATTCTGACTTCTAAGTAATGAAAAGAATAAAACTCCTGTATTGACAACGTATATGCATGGTACATATGTATGTATATATATATATAAAATGATAAGTGTGTATACACACACTTGAAAAAAGGATTTGTTCAAGAATAACTTAAGTTCAAGAATAGGGAAGAAATCTGAAGCAGGTACCTTTTAAAAATCTGAGTAGCAGATTAATAAAATTTCAGTACAAACATGGTTTATTATGTAACTAAGATACATGCATTTATATGCTGTTTAATGTATTTTGTTAACTATTTTTCATATATGTCATATCTAATGTACATACGCTTTAGGTATTATATTTTAGTTACCATATTCTATGTTACGTATTAAAGTCACTTGGTTTCAATGTTATGTTTGGTCTCTAGTCAACACTACATTATTGTTTTTTATGACACTAATGAATTACTATTTTCCAGCTCTGCAAATTCTTTATTCAGAAAAAAACCCCCTCCTACTGCTAATATATAATTTATTTTCTTTAAATCCTCAGCCTATATGAAAGGCTTATAGAGGCAAAATTCACTGGTTCTCTAATTCTTCTCCTCTGTGTAGGACAACCTGCTTCATCAATCAGTACTGGAAGAATCAGAATATTAAGATCAAAATACTGTAATCTTATCCTGATAGTCTTATATTGAATATTTAAATGGATTCAGTCATAAGTATCTGTCACTTTTAAAGTCCTTTTAACAATTTGCTTAATGTTAGCATAATTGTATCCCTGCATTAAGGCTTCTAAGTAGAAAATTGCAGAAAGGGAAGGAAGGAAGGAGCCCGGTTTTTCCATGATGGAACACCGATATACTGAAAGCTGGCACAATCTGAAATACAACAGTAACCATACAAATGCAAGAAAGTACTAACACATATTCTTCTCAGGGGTCCTTTAGAAGGTGAATCTTGAGCAATGAAGAAGGTACTGACAGGCATGATAACGAAAATGAAAGGAACTTGACTCAGCTGATAATGCATTAAGAAGGAGCACCTTATTTAACACTTACGGAACAAGGAAAGGCATGTTGCTATATTCACAGAAATTAGCAAAACACCATGAACTCCAGGGGTTGTGCTAGGGATGTGCCAGATAACAACCCACGGTGCCCTTCGGTACCTGCTGGCTGAGCACGTGTTGGCAGCGGCCAAGCGGGGCCGGAGTGCTCACCGGACGCTGCTCAGCAGAACCCTGCTCTGCTCTCCGACATGTGGGCTCTTGGGGCCCTCCCGTGACTCCCGCCCACGGAGCACTCACCCGATCACACACAAACAGCTTCAATCTCTGTCACACAATTCCTACAAACAATCAGCCTCAACTGTTTCCGGCTGAGCAGCTTTATGCCTCAGGTTCCAGCTTCTGTCACTGCACTCATCAGCCAGCAAGCATGAAGCACACACCCTGAACCTGGTGCGGTTTGAACGCAGTAACTCGAGAGGCTCTGCGAAGCTGTAGAGAGCAAGGCTCACACCTGACCACTCACCACCCTGCGGGGATGCTCCTCCGAGGCAGCCCCAGATCCTCGGGCTGCAACACCTGCCTTGAACAAAACTACCCAGGTCCGTTCCACCACGGGCATTTACCCTCACGGCACCTGTGCCCGATCGCTCGCCTCTCACGGCACCTGTGCCGGCCCCTGCCTCACGGCACTTGTGCCTGTCCTCCCACCACGGCACCTGTGCCCGCCCGTCCCTCACGTCACCTGGGCCTGCCCGCCCCTCCCTCACGGTACCAGTGTCCGTCCTCCCATCACGGCACCTGTGCCCGCCCGTCCCTCACGTCACCTGGGCCCGCCCGTCCCTCATGGCACCTGTGCCCGCCCCTCCTTCACGGCACCTGTGCCTGCCCGCCCCTCCCTCACGGCACCTGTGCCCACCCCTCCCTCACGGTACCTGTGCCCGCCCCTCCCTCACGGCACCTGTGCCCGCCCCTCCCTCACGGTACCTGTGCCCGCCCCTTCTTCACGGTACCTGTGCCCACCCCTCCCTCATGGCACCTGTGCCCACCCCTCCTTCACGGTACCTGTGCCCTCCCGTCCCTCATGGCACCTGTGCCCGCCCCTCCCATCACGGTACCTGTGCCCTCCCGTCTCTCACAGCACCTGTGCCCTCCCTTCCCTCACGGCACTCCCCGGTGGGACGCTGCTCACACCCGCCTCACCCCACGAAGTCCACGAAGCCCCCAAATCCCAAGACACGAGGCAGGCTAGGTAGGAGAGGAGACTGGTATTCCTGGAGGTTGGGGCTGGGAAGGAGCCTGAGGGTGCCGACCTTCTGCTCCCACCAGGCTCTCGAGAGCAGTGGGGGTCGCAGCTGCAGCCGAGCGGGGCCATCTCCCACCTCCCTCCACACTGCGGGGAGGCAGCTCCCTGCTCAGAGCAGCGTGGGGAGAGGATGTGGCTCTTCCATTGCTGGAGGATAAGAAGGCTCTGCAGAAGGATCTGAACAGGTTGGATTGATGGGCTGAGGTCGACAGCACGAGGTATGAGATGGCCAGGTGCCACAAGTTGGCCACAACAGCCCCCTGCAGCCCTACAGGCTGGGGACAGTGGCTGGAAAGTGGCCCAGAGGAAAAGGCCCTGGGGCTGCTGGTCAACAGTGGCTGAACAGGACCCCAAGCATGCACAGGTGGCCAAGAAGGCCAGTGGCACCTGGCCTGTGTCAGCAATGGTCTGGTCAGCAGGACCTCATGTGCTGTGTCCAGTTCTAGGCCCCTCAATTCAGGAAGGACATTGAGATGTTGGAGTAAGTCCAGAGAGGGGAATGGAGCTGGGGAAGGAGCTGTGAGGAGCAAGTCCTGTGAGGAGAAGCTGAGGGAACTGGGAGTTTTTAGCCTGGAGAAAAGGAGGCTTGGGGGCACCTTAGGGTCGACTCCCTGACCAGGTTGTAGGCAGATGGGGGTCAGGCCCTGCTCCCACGGAACAAGGGACAGGATGAGAGGCCTTAAGCTGTGCTGGAGGTTCAGGTTGGACATTAGGAAGAAATTCTTCTCAGAAAGGATCGTTACGGATGCTGTAATGGACTTCCCAGAGAGGTTGTGGAGTCACGGTTGCTAAAGGTGTTTAAAGAATGGATGTGGCACTCAGTGCCACAGTTGAGTTGATAAGGTGGCATTAAGTCATAGGTTGGACTCAATGATCTCAGAGATCTTTTCCAACTTAATTAATTCTGTGATTCCCAGGATATCATCAGGGAGTGAGTTCACCCCACAGCCCCTCTGCAAGGCTATGCAGGGCCCCCTCAGGAGGGCAGTGGGGGATTGCTCTGTAATGCCCCATGAGGGCACAGTGCTGGGCTGGGGTGAGGCTCTCAGGTGCCAGCAGTATCTGTGAGAGTAGATGTTTTTAGAGGATCCTGGGGATCTGCCAGCAAACTTCAGGGCCCTGCTTAGGGTGGGACATGAGGGCTGTGTGAGGTAACTCAGGGTGGGAGAGGCTGGGAGACCTGAGGTAAAAGGGCATGAGTCTCTTGGGCAGAGCCCCAGCAGCATGTGTGAAAACATGCTCACTTTCCCCCTCTCTCCTGGCACAGCAATGATTTCAAAGCTAACTCAAACAGTGAAAAAAACCATGTATTTACTGCCACTCCTCCACACCAAATCCCAGGGCACTTGTAATAAGTTCAGAGTGAGGATGAATGCTTGAGCAGGTGGCCAGAGGTCTCCCAAAGAAGAGTAATGCTCGCCCAGGGTGTTTACATCCTGCTATGAAACTAGAATAGTCCCTTTCATGCCAAACCACAAGCTGCTGGTTGAAACCTGAGCTGAACTTCCCTGATGATCAGAGGAGCCTGGCTAACTTTCAGCACAGTCAGTTTTCATTTTCACACCTCTCCAAACTTGCTGGGACAAGAACCAAATGTATAAGCACACCACGAACTCCTATTCCTGGGACATTGCTGACCCAATCTCAAACAGCATGTGTCAGAATATGCTAAAAAAAGGTTGCTTTCTCTCAAAAGTTTTCCTGATTTGGCTTTTTGAGGCTTTTGTGGTTTTTGCTACATAAACTACAGTTTTGGCCATCTGCATTTAGGTAAACCATGTTTAACTCATAGAGGCTTTCATCTGAGAAAGCCTTGCATGTTTCATTGGACTCAGTTTCTTCCCTTAAAGTAAGGCAGATGTTGCTTCAATGCACACAAAGGCTGCAGATTCCCCAGAACCATGTGTGGAGATCTGCTCATCCGCTCATCCTGACTTTTCACCCGCTGCTGTTGCTGGGGTGTCTGCATGCACACTGGCTGCCAGATTAACTCCAGAGCTCCTCAGTGGATTTTGCACAGCCTGAGCTAGGGCTGGAGCTTTACTGCTCTGGGCACACACATTAGTTAACCAGCACCATCTTGGGTGCTTTTACAGCTCACATCTTTAGTTCCATGCAGACAGATGTCTGCTCTTTATATCCCAGTGGAGATTTTAATGGATGGCCATCCAGCAATGACTAACTCATGCAAGAAATAGCTCTAAATACTTCTGTGCATTTGTGAGTAATTATAAAGTGCTACAAAGCTCAGAGTAGTGTGCTGGGAAAGAGTCCAGCCAGATGGAAATAGTCTATCAAATACCACAAGAAGCCCAGTTACCTAGAGTGCATCTCTTCCTTGTGCAGATTAGAGAGGTTTTTCTGCTTTCTTAGATGCTGAATAAATGTAAGCACTGCTGCAGAATTGCCAGCAGGTTCAAAATGATCACAAATATCATGTGCCCTTAACTTTTTGGGGGGGATTTTTCAGACAGTTGAAGAATTCTGCTTAGGGCTCCCCTGTAGCTCCTTTTAGGATTTCTGGTAGTCAAAATGCATTTTTTACTCAAAACTCCAGTGCCTTTAGCCCTACAAGTAGCAACAAATCAAAACTGTGATCTTTTAGCAAAAGGCAGTGAGAAAGGCAGGAAAGACAACAGCTTTCCAGCAGGTTAGCTGCATCCTGTTTCCTTAAGGCATGTAAAGCTTTGGTAATGAAAGGGGAGAGAGGATGCAGTCAAGACTGAACGATGAGAGGTCCTGGAATTTCAAGAGAGCCATGAGGTAGCTCCGGAAATACTGGAAAGTGTATGGAGGACCAGTGCTGCTCATGATAAAACTAGTATCTCTGAACAAGGGAGATACTGTCTTAATGCTTCCCTCTGCACAGCCAAGCAACTTTTGAGGAGCCAGGGCTCTCATTTTAAGTAGATTTCTCATCATCAGAACTGTGGTAGAAACAGAATATTCTGAAATACAGATTCAAGAAACTCCTTTCTGGTGGCAGGAGGGGAACCATTACCCTCCCAGTTCTGAAACTTGGCTTGTGGTCACTGGGCGCCTGACACTGGTCACTGTGAGCAGGAAAGGACAATGCTCTGGCAGTTAATAACGAAGTGGTCCTCATCAGGAAGAGACAGGTTTACATTCTGTATCATGTCCTAAGCTCTCTCCTACTGGAAGGGTTTATTCCAGTCTCTCCCCTGTACCTAAACCATAACAAAGAAAAAAAAATTCTTCCAGTTCAAGAAAAAAAGCAAACAGAAAAATCTCCATTGTGCTGATGATAGAAAAACTTGCAGTGAGAGGTGGCATGATCTAGAGTTACTTTTTGGAAATATTCTAGACACCATTTATATTGGTGCCAGCTTAAAAGTGTCTGATTCCTACTGTTGTGGATAGAGCTGAGTCTGATAAAGGGAATAATCAGTCATGATAGGACTGAAATGGGCTATACCCTGTTTGAAGGTTTTATTTATATAGATTCTGGACAGTTTGTAGGAGTTTAAAATGCTGTTTCTTGCCATTTCAGTGGGCCCTTTGACTGAGCATTAGTAGAACCTGTGACCACCAATTACTCACCTAAAACCTGCTTATATCAGCTACATACCTGTGGTAAGTAGTGTAAATGTATATAGATTATGTACATATAACTCAAATTGTACTCTACATGCAATTAGATATTTACTATAAACCATTCTGAGCTGGAGCTTTACTATGATACACAACCATGAGATATCTGTTTCAGCTATACAAACCTGCTGGGGGAACACCAGACCCGAGCAGTCAGTTGGGTTAAGTCAAGGTTAACTGCATTCCCAGGGCTCTAAGATTTAATTAAGTTAGATTTCTGGAGCCTGTGAAGGTGGAAGTGTAATGTCAATGCTGTGCTCTCTTTCCCACTTCAAAAATACACCATTGTAGAATCTGGCAAGCAAAGCATAAAGTTTAAACAATTCACTCATTGTGTGATGACTACTTCAGCTAGATGATCAGGTAAACTGACATCTCAATAATGTTATCCATTTGTTCTTCATAACTGAACAGCTTCTCAACTGCTTTACGTCATGTTCTCTTGTGTCTGAAAAGTCTCTTTCCTTACATTTCAATTCCTTGGCTTTTAGCAGCTTGCCCTTCAAAACTCCCATTCTTCTGAATTTTCTTCAATGTTAATAACTGGAGGCTTCCTCTCTACAGCCTCCAGTTATTAATATGGAATTGTGACCATTTCAATGTCAAACATGTTTGATCTCTTGAGTACCTCAGGCTGTAGCTACTGAATGCTACAGTAATACTGAAGGTTATTAACAGGCCAGGAATAAGTAAGGATGGATACAAAAACACTGGCTTGAAGATTTTAAAAGTTGCTTTCTGAGTTCCATTTGCAGAAAATCTTCTTACAATACACTTAGAAACACTTGGGACAATGAGGTAGAGGTGAGGATAACAGAAATAAAACCTGTGGGGTGCTTTGGAGTTTTATTATGAATTGTTTTTTGTTCTAGTTTGCCTGTTCAGGTTGGTGTTTTGGTTTTTTTTGGGTTTTTTGTTTTGTTTTGGTTTTTTTTTTTTTTTGGGTGGGGGAACTTGTTTGTTTGTTTGAGGGGGCAGAGTTGGTTGTTTTAAAATCTTGGGATGGGGAAGTACAGTCCTATCTAGAAGTCTTATAAGCAGCTGCTCTTCAGGCTGAGCAGAACTGAGTAAGGAATGGGGTATTGGCTGCCAAGAGCTTACATGCACTCCTCTGGAGTGTTATTTGCTTCTGCTATGAGTAATCTTTAATTTAAAATAGCAAAACAAAAAAGCTGGACCCATTCTTCTAATACTACACTTTGTACTAACGAAGCTGAGGGAGCTGTTCAGCAATTATATCTGGCAAGAAAAGCTGTTTCCAAATGTGAATCAAGTCCAACACAAAACAAAAATTTGACTGTAATTACAGTCTGTGAAGGGAAAATTACTTACCACAGTGTGGTGCTAAAATTAATTCTTCATAATTGCAAAAATTTCTCATCAAGATATAAAAAAAGTTGCTATTTGGAATACTTATTTTATCTTAAGAGATTCTGAACATTATGAAAACAAGAAAACCCAGTATCTGGACACTGCATGCAGACTGCTTTTTAACTCACCTTAAGGATTCCAGATCAGGGCCCCTTAGGGCTTGGTCCATATGATGAGTCTATATGATTTACCTTCTTAAAATTACTGAGGTCTGCTATCATGGCTTCTGCCCAGGGTAGAAATGCTAGGAATGAAGGTGAATGCTGACTATGTGAAGGATGTAGTAAGTGGATCTTATTTTAACTATCATTTCATTTGCACTCCCAGGGCTGGAAAAGAGCTTAGGCAGACTTGTTGGTTCATATCTCATTATTCAAATCATATATGACAAGGATTAGAGAAGAAATACCAGGATTGAAAACATCTCTTGTAGAAACTTCTCAGTGGTCAGAATCAAAAAATTGGGAGACAACGGAAAGACTAAAAATAATATGCCTGTGCCGGTATGTGGCAATGTCATGTCCTTCTGGGAGCAGACTAAGAGAAAATACCTTAGTAATATATGCAGTTTTCATCTGCCTCCACCCTTGTAATTTTCTCAACTGACAGTGTTCTACAAGTTTATAAGATGGCTCAGTCATCTGCTTCTTGACATTTTTTTGGTTTGACTTCTCCTTTCCTATAATTTTCTATGTCAAGTGTTCTTTAACTGTGTTTAAAATTGGCAGCAACAGTGAGCAGGCTTTTGGCATGGCCACAATTGCTTTCAAACAATGGTAGTAGTCTTCTCACCCCTAGGGACAGGAGAGCAGGTGAGAGTGGTGGAACTTTCCTCCTTGTGAACTGCTTTGCTTTCATGCTTAGGGGTGAGGAGTCCTGGCTTGTCCCTGCGGGAGGAAGGTTGCCACACAGGGCTGCTGACATCTGAGTCCATGAGTGGTACCCTAATCACCTGCAGGTGGGAAAATGTAGGGATTGCTGCTGAGGATTAATCAAAAGCTGTGTTATGTCAGAATAAGCATTGTGTGGGAATTGCAGACTCATGTTGTTGACAGCAGAGGGATATGGCGAGGAGGAGTGAGCATCAGGATGTTATCCAACTCCTTTGCAGTTGCCAGAGCCAGCTTGCCTTTCACATCTGTACTCAGGATTGCCTGCAGGAAGAGAAATGATGTTCCACTTTATTCTAGCAAACTATCTCAAGAGGGCTTGGCTCTCCAACTCGTTGTATTTTCTCCTTCTCAAATTTTTGTGAACATGAAAAGAGAGGGAAATAGTGGCAGCTGTACCCATCAGAGGAGCCAGGTGAGCCAGAAACCTTGCAAAATATATCAGACAAAAGAAATGTGTATGATTTCTGCATTTCATTTGCTGTTTCTTGTGGATGGGCTGTATATGGGTGTGTAGCAATTTTGTTTTTACCTTTAGTTTTCTGAAATGCCCATTCTAATGATAAAATGTATGACTCAGGAAGCCCTATTTAAGTCACTGAGATTAGGTTAAGGTGGTGTTTAATATGATTAAAGATTGTGAAATTGGATGGTAAGCATTTACTGAATAAGTGCCATGAGATACTTGAAGGTGGTCCAAGATGATGGAATCTTTGAGTGTTAGATCCTCTGTATGTTAAAAAGGGCAATATTTCAAGATACTGGAACTCTTGATTAATTCTTCAGCAAACCACAGTGATGTCTTCCTTTACTTGAATAGCCTCTATGTGGTGGGGGAAATAATTTGTAGAAAGTGTAAATTTCTGTATGATGTTGCCTGTAAAGTTAATCCTATTCATTAAAATAATGCCTTTTAGTTGTTGATGCTGTTGAATTTTGATAATTGAAACAATTAAACCTAAATCTTTTCTAACTGTCACTAAGTGTAGGCTAAAGGTCCTTGAAATTTTTCTTAATGTAGAAGTTTGAGCTGTCACAAGGAACAGATGAGCTGCTTAATGTTTAATTAAAAATTACTTAGTTAATCTCTTGCATATTTTCTTCATGTTTTGGCCTATGGAAGGGCTGTTCATTATTTCAGAATGTCTTGGCTCCAGTCCATCTGCAAGACCTCATTTTTCTTTTGAAATTTGTAGTCTTCACAAGCTTGGCATCTGTGATATTACAAACAACGAATTTCTGTAGCTGGAAGTCTCTGGAATTAAAAAACCCTCCTCTGTAAGAACATATTTTTTTTTTTTTACAAAATTGGGATTTCTTCTGAGGAAACACAGTTGATGTAAAAAAAAAAATTCAAAGATAACAGATTTTTCACCTTTTTATTTCCCCCCTCCAAATGAACTGAAGTCCTGATGCTGAGGATTTGCTCTTTAAATAAATGGGACCTTTCTCTCCTCTCTTGGCAACAGCAGGAGTATTCTTGTGCTGTATGACAAGGCTAGCTGGTGCTATATTTGTCTTGTAGCTGTACACACATTTGTAAGAGGTTCTTTAATAAGACAAAGGCAGAAAGCCAATACAGTTTAAAGAAAGTTTATTCTACTACAGCCTGAACTTTCTGGGTTGGCTTAAAGACAAGGCTACATAGTTCTGGAGGATCAGGGAATATCATTACTGATATGAAATTAAAACTTTCCTGAGTTGCCTCTGGAACGATCAGGGCTTTGTGGAGAAGGAGGGGGGAGTGGGGGTGTGACATGACAGACGTTTTTAAAATGGAGTTCAATAGATGTTTGGGTGCATCAGCAGTAGAGGAAAAAGGAAGACAAGAGGGTGAGGAAGAAGATATTAATAATGCTGGCAGTAGTGTTGTCCATGAAGAGCTGGATTTGGCACAAATGTACCTTACCCATTTGCCTGAACAATATAAGAAACTGAAATTCACTCTGACAGTGTACCTGACATGCTGGCTGTTGTTGAAACTCTGCAAGGTAAGAAATTTTAGTACAAGTCTGTAATATTTTTAGTTAGCTTCCTATGTGCTTAAAATACAAATTAATCAAAATCTCTGTTGAAGCATTTGAGAATTCATTATCATGTACAATGCAGTTTTCTTCATAGTTTATTAGTAGCAGGAGCTTAGTAAATATTGCATTCTACCCAGAAACAGGTGATCCAACAAGGGAAAACATGCAGGGGCTACTAATGGAGTGCTATACATAGCAATACATCAGTAATTGCTAGCCAGTTTATCTCTGTATACTATTACGTAATTGCAAGGGTTTCAAGATTTTTTTAGATTAATTTCTAGGTGCAATTTCTTGTCATACTTTTCACTCATCTCTTGTGTTTACATTCATCTCTTGTGTTGGATGAGCACTGGAATGCATTTTAACTCTGAAAATGTGAACCTTATAAAAGTAAAGAACTGGTTGGGAGTTTGGAACATTTTTTTCAAATATAATGGATTTTTTTAAGTTGTGGTGGGACTTATTTTAAATTTGATCTGGCCACATCTAATAAAAATACTGCTGCCTAATGTGTTACTTGATAAGGAACCAACAAGGCAATGGACCAGGTATAAATGCTATAGTTCATTCCATTTTATTCCTTGCAGAAAGCTACTGTAATGTTCAGATCCAAGCAAAGAAACACTGAATTCTACAAAAGTGATGAGATTTAAGGTTTTAGGTTTAAGCAGAGAAGCACTGAGACATTTGAGCTTCAAATGCTGCTGGTTACAATGGTGTAACAAGGCTGTATGAGTGAATTTAGAACGTCCAATAGGTCTTTTATTTCTCTGTTTCTGCATTCAAATCTTCCTGTCATTTAGTTGATGGGCAGATCACCATATAGACCAAAACAACTGTCAAGGCAATATTTGCTGGCTGTTTTTCCTTCAGAAGTACGTGGCAGAGGAGGTCCATGATGATGGTGGGGTGGAGACCACAGGAGTGGGACCAGGTGGTGTCTCAGCAGCAGCAAGCCCTCTCTTCCATGTGCATGGCAGCTTTGCACATTGTGTTTTTTGACCGCATAGCTATGAAAAATAAAACAAAAATGTAAACTGAAGACTACTGTTACTTTTATGTGTTGGGTTGCTGTATAACTTTGTTTCCATGTGTATGCCATATTTGTAATCTTTGCTCTTGTCTGGATGTAGCATTTGTCCTGTGGTGCCAATTGCTTGCATTAGGGGGCAGATAGAGACCCTTTCATGTAACTTTTATTTTTTCCACAGGAATCTTTTGTAAGGCTGACTGAAAAGGGGTAGGAATCCACACAGCTTGGGGGTGGAGCAAACAGCCCTAGGGCCGATGCCAGAGCCACCTTGTGAGGCAGAGACCTGGTCAGCACACACTTCCTGATGGTTTTGAGGAGTGCTGATCCAGAGTGGGGAAGGTTGCACTGTGTCTGATTGCTAATTGATTTGATTCTCTTGTAGTTTGACCTATTCGCAACCATTGAATTTGTAGGTTTTAAGAGCCATACCTGTATTACAGAATGAGGCAAAACCTCATATCTGGCTGCAAATCTAGTATTTGGTCTGGGTGTGTGCAACAACTTTCAGTCCCTGGGACTCACTGCCTGTGCATAGATTTTTTTTTGTAGATTAACTGCAAAATGTGCACAAAATATTGAGTGCTCTGAACACAATGGTCTTGCACAATGTGCATGAGTTATCCCGTAGGATAAATGGTTGTTCCATTCTTTGTGAACAGTTTCTTAAACGACAGGAAAAAATTTAAAAATACGTAAGTTAGAAGAGATGTTTCTGTCTGTGATTTTACGTGCTTGCATATAGTATTATATTTGCACAGTGCATACAAGTTTATCAAGTTAGGAAGGAACAGTTCTTGCTACAATAAAGCAGAGCGAGGAGAGGTAAAGTAGCTTCTGTTAAAATCACAGATTTATTCAGAAAGCTTTCTGGGAACCTTACAATGCCCCAGATAAGCCAAGAGGATAACTAAACCTCTGATTTATTAATGTTTTTTTCTTGCTGAGCTTTCTTAAACATCATTCAGATTTGAGATCCCACTTTCTTATTTCCTGACACTTTTCCATGACTTAAATCCCTTCCAAGTCTTTAATCCATTGAAAAAGTGCTAATTTTTTTCTTCTTCCTCCGACAACAACAAAAGCCACACAGTGTTGCTTTTTCTTAGGTTCTGCAACTTGGCAGAACCTAGCAATCCTGCTGTAGTGGGAGGAGAGGGAAGGCAGCAGTACTGAAATGGTGCTGTTGTGTTACAGAGGCACCCTTTGTAACAGCTTGTGTACATCCTCTATACATCCAAATATTTCCAGTTCTTTGCTACAGACAGGGCCCCGGGTGCTCACGACTTGGAAAATGTCAGGGACTCCCTATAATTCCTTATCAATGCTCCCCCAGAAAGAGTTACATGTCATTTGTGTTAGGGGTGTGGAATGAGCTGTGGAGCTCACCCTTCTGTAAAGACACAAACATAATGAGGAGAGACTGTGTTTAGCAGGTGAGAAACCAATCTGAGTGTACTGTCATGCAGTTTGACATGAATTTTAGTTACAAAATAATAAAATTCCACCCATTTGTAATGGGAACACAGCCTGTCAGAGCTCTTTGTAGACTGCCATCTGGGAAATTTCCCACTCACACTTCCCTGAGGGAGGCTTCCATTTTCACGGGTCACCATGACTTGTGGGGATGAGGGAAGAGACTTCACATCTTTCTTTAATTCAGATTTAACATAAATTAAGTTGAATTGATTCTTTGTTTCAGTAGTTTACAATACTTCAGTAAAATTCTGTACCTCTGAATATCAAAACCAGCTGGCTAATGCATGTGATTTCCCTGTTATACCTTAAGCATTTTCTGTCTGCTCACCTGGTATTTTTTTACCAGTCTAAAGTCTATAAAAAAGGCAAAATAATGGTGAGACAGGTCTGTAATTCAATTTCTTGTCTGGTCTCTGGATTTTTGAGTACTGGGTTTTACAGAACTTCAAACTGCTCTTGCTATCAACTTTTGCATGCCATGTAAACCTGTGAGAATGGATCCCAAGTGAAAGATTAAATCGTTGTCCTATGATTTACAGCACAGGGGCTTGATTCTTAGCTATTCAACAGATGTATCAGTCTGTGTTCATAATCTTGCTGTCCTTGGCTCAGCTCATTGCCTGTAAAAGGGATAGGAAATTTGTTTGATTTAATTTCTTAATTTATTTTGATTTTTATTTCTCATTATAAACATTGTAGGGCTGGACTATCTTCCTGTAAATATGTGGCAATGGTAAAGGCAGCCTGTGCAACAGTATGGGATGAATCCTTTCCAAGGGAAAAGAGAAGCCTGGTTTTCCTATACTATGAATGAATTTTCTAGCTGTTAGGCTATGATCACAGGGATGTTTAGGGGCACTACCTGCCTTCTTTTGTCACCCTTTTGAGGGAAAAAAAGGTGCAGAAAGGCAATTTTTAGCCCTTTCTTATCTGCTGACTTTTAAAAGATCTTCAGTGAAAGTGTTGCCACTTCTGGAGGTGACACTTGTGTTTTCCATACCAACAGGTTGGAAGCTCTAAGACATATATAGTTTCTTCAGGAGAGGATTTTGTCTGGATTCTAAAGGACAGCCCCTAAAAGAATGGTCTAGTGCAGGAGGAGAAGCCTATCAGACATATCTTCTTGTAACATTTTTATAGTAGTTAGATGCAATGGTTGCCTGCCAAACATGCTGCTACACTGGTTTTAACACTCTCCACGTACTCTGCTGAGAACATTTAACTACTGTAAGTTTTAAGCATGAGAACATTTGGTCTGGAAAACCAAATTTTCCTATGTCTTCTTTGAGTTCTTTTTCAACATGACTTATTATGGTCACAGAAAGGTTTTGACATAGGAAGGAGCTGGACCTTGATATACAGAATGTGGGACATGGGCTTAACCAGTGGACAGTCCCTCTTGGTAGGTCACACTTGGACCAAAAATTCTGTGAGGGGAGATGGCTGACTCCCTTCACAGATATTTTCCAGCTATCTTAAGCATTTGTTGGAAATTGCAAGGGTTTGGTTTTTGTTTGGGTGGGGTTTTTTGTTTGTTTTTTAGTTTTTTGTTTGGTTGGTTGTGTTTGGCTCTTTTGGATGGTTTTTTTGGTTGTTGCTTTTGTTTTGAGTTTTGTTGAGGTGTCTGTTTTTGTTATTTGATGTGCTTACGTGGCCTTGCTGCATCTGCTACTCCTTCCTAATAACTTTTGAACATTCTGGCCAATCTCAGCAAAATTTGAGTGAGGTAGAATTTAACAGAGTTCACAGATGTAGGTTGTCAGGGAGCGAAAACAGGCTTAGCTAATGCTCCTCCTGAGGGAAAGGCTCCTGCATAAAACAGGTCCTTACTAAACGTCCAAAATTTTGTAAAATGATCCCATTTCCACACTGTAGAACTGCAAAGCTGTAGGAAAGAGGACTCTGATGGGTCAGCTGCTTGCAGAAATACATGTTTTCTCAGTAAAGTTCTATTTGTTTAGCTATTAATGGAACTCCACTGAAGCCTACTGTTTTTCTTCAGTCCTCAGAGTAAAAGCTAAGAAGTGGCTTTAAGAAGTGCAACTTGAGACAACTAAAGAGAGATGTTTTGCAGAAAGCTTTAAACATTCCCTTCCCCCTCTCTTTGGAAGACTGACTTTTTAAGCTTTCAGCCAGAATACTCAATCTCCTTTCACTGATTTGGTCAAAACTTCCAATATTTTTATTTAGGGTCAGGCTCTGAGGGTGAGCAATCTGATTAGATACCCTTAACTCCTAAAACATCATAAGCTGTTCTATGGGGCTTGGTTTGTTTAGAGGTAATGTTTCTGAATCCGTTTTCCTTTAATTTATGTTCCAATTTTCTGGATTCCTTTGGGCCAGAAATATTTAAACAATCTGTTTTATATTGGAATGGTACTTGCAAAGATGGGTAGAGCTAAGTGCTGTAGAGAGACAAAGCAATGAAAATGGAATACAACAGAGGGAAACTTGGAATGTATGGAACCTGACAATGAGCTTGGTTCAGACTGGTTTCTCATTCTGGGCAGAGATCCAGTTCTTTATGGGCAGTGTAAACCATTCAGCAAGTGCTGGGGACTTTGACTTCCTCCTCTCCCCATTGCAAAAAGCCAGGAATTGAATTTTTTCCAGTATCTTTAGTATTCATCAAGCCACCTCCTGGATCCAGCTCTGAGCTACAAGCAATGTGTTCAGAGTGCAGACTGTGAAAGACTGATGTGCAGAATAATTCTGAAACATTCTTTATAAACCTGGGGAATGATTGTTAGAAAAGCCACACACACACGTTTTTTAAAACCTCGTTTTCTTAAAATTATCCCACCTTCATTTGCATGGGAGAATGTGTTCAATAACTACTTTTCAGTGGAACTGTCTTTCTCAGCTACCACAGTTCTCAAAAAACACAATCAAAGCTGCATTATTTTCTTTATGCTGTTAATTCAAGCCCAGTTCCTGTAACAAACCTGCAGGCTTCTGCAGCGCTGCAGCTCATGAATCAGGACAGAACTTGCTTGCTGAATTGTGACTTGATGATTAGCTTAAAAAAGTTTGACTGAAATCCTGCATGACTAACCGAGTACACAGGGTGGATTAAGAACCTGTGAGCAGATGACTGAGAATTAGTCACTTCTTGTGCACACTGGAATATTTGATGCTCTTCCTAGAAAGTTTTTCATTATTACAGAAATCTAAGAAGGTGCTTCATGTTTTTTCTCCTCCTGATGTTTTGTGTTGGAAGAAAAGCCGAACTGGTGTAGGAAAGAAATAAAACTTCCCACTTGATGCTTCAAGTGTGGGGCTCTGAAATTGATTATTTAAAAATTTGGAAGAAAATTGGCAAATAATGAAGAATTTGTGCTGTTAAAAGCCTTTAATAACATGTTGCTAGATAGCAAAATATATAAATATCCACAAGAATGCTTGAACAGGGCAGTTTTAAAAGTTAGCTAGATCACTCTACTATTCAGGAGCAAGGAGTGAAATACAATTTCCATTTCTAAATATCAACAAAAGTATTCTTTTTATATGCTTGAGTTTGGTTTTTTTTTTGGAAACTTGCATTTGCACTGAGAAAGAATGTATTTAAGTGTAAAAAGGCTATTCTTTGTAGAGCCATCAACCTTCAATCATACTAACCCAAATTTCTGTAAAGATGTTGTAGAAAAATACAGATAATTAAAAACAAACAAAAAGCAAGCAATTTTTACCCCTTTGTTTCAAATTTTAATAGATGTATTGCATTTTTTCCTTAGTCAAAGGCAGGTTTTTTTCTCTAGCTTTGTTTTTGCTCTTAGCTATGTTTTTGGATTAAATCAGTGAATTTATTGGTAGATTACAGAAAATAGTATCATTTTGATTATGGTCATTGTAAGTGGACTGTCCTTTAGATTCTAGCAAAAGAAAATGACAGGATAAACCTTGGGAGCTCACCTTTTCTATCTTAATGCAATAGATGAAACCACAGTGTTGGGGTTTAGAGAACTTCCAGATAATAGAGGAATCCAGACAAAATTATTTACCATAGTACAGCTGCAAGCTCTGAGCACAGACCCAAGTTCACAGGCAAATGTTGAGCAATGTCCATCCAGGTTTACCACTTCAAAATCTCTGATCCATTCTCTGCCAGCAGGTTCTGCTTCTGCCAGAGGAGAAGAGCCACAGTATGTGCAGCCGCTGTGCTGAACCACGGGGTTTAATGCCCAGATGTGTTATGAGACACTGAAGTCAGCCCTGCTGTTTTCTTTAGCCATTCCAGCCAACTTTCTGTGTTAATATAAGGGAGGCTCATTATGGCAGACAAGGCCAATATAACATCCATTTATGTGGTACAGGTTTCTATCTATCCCCTGGTCAGCATCTGGAAAAGCTGGCCAGTAAGATGTGTTGCAAAGTTGTTTACTAAAACTTCATCTACTGATTAAAAACATACTCTGGTGGCATGTATGAGACAGGAAATTAACAGGATAAAAGCTACAGATTTTTATAGCTCCTTCTGTATTTTCTACCTTTTCCTGGTAATTATATATGATTTTATTCCCTAGAAAGCAGTATGAATGCCCTATATTAAATTATGTGGGGGAGAATGTCATAGTCCTTTTTCTACTTTGTGTGTTCCTTCAGAGCTAAATTGCAGGGAGAAAACTTAGTATTTGGAAAACATTTTGTGAATGTTTCTGTGCTGCCAAAGCAGACAGATAGCTTTCATACTCAGACAAAAAGTTATGGGGTGGGGCAGGCAGAAGGGATTAATGCTGTTTCCATATGAATAAGTAGGGATTTTTTTGGTATTATTTGCTATAATCCTATTAGCCAATAGAGAAGCCTGGTACAGTTTGGTAGCCAGTCTCTCCCTGCTGAAAGCGAGACTGGGCCCTTAAGGTGTGGTGAGAAGCGCGTGGGTGATAAACCAGAATGTGGAAAAAGTATTAATGTCAGTGCTCAGGAGACAATAACTTTCATAATGTTGCTAGTTAAAGTTTTCAAATTGGCATTTTTTCCCTTGAAGTCCCAGCTCCTGGAGGCATGTGACTATGCAAGGGTCTCATTAAAAAAAACCAAACAAACAAATTTTCAGGTGCTGTAACTGCAGAGGAAAACTGAAATACCAATTTGCAGTGGAAAGTTCTTAAACAATGAGTCTTTCATCCTTGGACTTGTCAATCATCTTTCAAGTATTTTAGACCTTGGATCAGCTTGTAAAAGATGCTGATTATAATAGCTGCTGGATTGACTTTTTTCTTTGCTTAGTCCAAATAAAAATTCTAAATGCACGAGTATAGCAGTATTCATCAGAAAAGCACAGGCTTTCATTTCACTTCCCACATAAATACCCAGCCAAGATACCCAGCAGAGAGAGAGTGCAAGGGGACTGACATCAGCAAAATGCAGTGGAAAAAGGGGAAAACCTCTTAAAAAAAAGAGAGAGTGACAGAAAGGGTGAAAAAAAAAAAAGAAAAAACTTGCATTTTAGCTGCTAGAAGCAAGCAAAGGCTTCCAGAGCAAATCTGCACACAAGACACCCTGGGAGCTGTAGTGGTCATAAATGGTGGAAGGTTTCCCATTGTCCAGCAGACCAGTGTTTGTCACCCTCCTAAGATGACAACTGTGTGTTGAATTGGGAGGGTGACAACATATGGTGGTACTCATTTTTAAAAAAGTGAGCTCAGTGTTTTCTCATGAAATTTCCAATCTTACTAAAACCAGGGCTCTGTGTACATCTTTGTTTCCATGGATGAGCACTCTTTCTCGTCCTGTTTGCTTCCAAGTACCTCTCAGTCCTAAGAGAATGGAACCTTTGGTTCCATGGTCCTGTGTTCAGAAGTCCTGTGCAGAGCAATGTTTATTTTGTGTTGGGGACCACTTATACGGATCCCCAGGGGTGCAGCAGCCTGGCTGGAGCTGGTGTTTGTCCAAACCCTGATCTCTGGAAACACGGGTTGTGGATTGATGTCACCCCACAACACTGTCTTCCCACATGTGCTCAAACCCACTGTACAATTCCAATTCAGTAGAGTTCATTTTTTTTCAGACTGAGAAATGTGAACAGTCCTGTGGGAGCACACTGAACTTTTGGGTTCACTCCTGTTCCTATTTCAAGCTTCCAACAGGGCCTTGGATAAACTGCTTCATCTCTGAATCAGTTCTTCATCTTAAGGGAAAATTTGCTTATTCCCACCAGGAAGTACACAGCTCTTTGAGAGGAAGGATGTGCCTGTGTGCCTTGCATAGCAAGTCTGATTTGGGCAGCAGCCTGTAGCTATAACTGCATTACAAAGAGAAGGTGGAAGGGGAAATGGCCTAGTCATTAGCAGGAGAGAGGAAGTTAAATTTGAATGACAACTGCAGTTTTTAAGGTAAAAACCATCCAAAATTAATTGAACATTTAAGTTTCCAGATTAGATTTATTTTAGAGTTGTGTAACAAAAAAATTGTAGGACATTGCCAAGAAGCTTACGCAACAATTTTTGGCTTTTAATTGCCTTTTTTGGTGGTGCTCATGCCTAATTGCTTCTTTAGTAGTCCATTTCTTCCATCCACACACACACGGAGCAACACAACTCTTAGCACGTTGCACAAGTCAAGGAGTAGACATATCTGAAAACCTAATTTCTCTCTCACTTGGCCCAGTAAATTTTCACTTCTATGGAAGTGCCATGTTTCAGAGCACAGTCCCACAAGAAATGCAGAAACAGGTGGGAATATTGGTCAGCTGGAACTTCCTAACAGCATCATTGTCCCAACATCATGGGACTATACCTCATTCTCATTAGTTGTCAGAAAGTCTTTCCAAGAAAGCCAAACACACCTAGACAAGGTCAGGACCTGTGTTGTAAAATACACAGCAGCTGTAAAAAGATTCAGGGACTGATCTGTTAAATTGTCAGAGAGAAGTCATTTTTTTCAGTAGATCAAAGGAGAAACCCCAGAGTCTCAGGGTTATTTACATGCTGTGTTTGATCCGGCAGTTGCTTTGCTTTTCCCCTGAACAGCACTAGGAGTGAATTATCATCAGATGGAAAATACAAGGTTAGAGACAGGAACTACTTTTATTTGCCAGTTCTTCAGGTTAAATACAAAACTCAAGAAGTGGCTATGCAATGGCTTATAGAGATAAAAGTGTGCAGAATCAAAAATGTATTCTTTAGAAATATGACAACTTCATTTGTTTTCAAATATGGGATTCTTGATGATGTAAAATGGTTTAGAAGACATTAGTAATGTTTTTTTCTTTGTTTGTTTTATTTTCAGAACATCAGAGTGAGGTTTCTGAAGCTGTTTTATTTTTTTAATGGTTCACTACTGCCACTACAAAAATGGTAATTCTTTTATAAAAAATAGGGAGTTACATAAAAAGAAATAAGCTGGCAGAATGGGCTAAAAATGAGCATGGAGAAAAGGAGGTAGTTTTGAAGGCTATTTTAGAACAAATGTCAAGAAAGTTCATCGTTCAGGGATAAACTAATTTTGCTTTAAATTAAAAACTATTTATTTGAACAGGTATAGCTTCAAGAGTTACCTGTAATTACAGATGGTTCACTCTCTCTTTTTCTCATTTCTATGAACCCCTTCACAGTTTATCTTAAAGCTCCCCAGACGTGTCATGCCTGTTCTAAGAGAGAGGTTTTAAGTGAGTGTGTTAAAAACAGAGGTTGAAACTGAGGGAAAGGACCTCCCTGAGAAGAACATGCACTTCTCCAGAGAAATGGTGGGGCACTTGCTTCTAGGAAGATTCAAAGCTGCCATAACCTTGGCAAGGTGGTGTACACCTGTATCTTTATTATCTGTATCTCAGAATAGTAAATAAAGGCACATATTGGAATCTGTGACCCTAAGGTTGGATTTACTACCACTGGCAGGACCATGATCCATTTTCAAAGTTCTTCTATTATATTATTTTCTATCTTTCTTTAAAAATAGAAAGCAACTTTTCATTTGGCCTTGGAAAATCTTAAAGAATGTTATTATGTTATCAATTACTTAAGTAAGTTTTTTTGGGATGGACGGGTTTTAGTCCTGTGAGTGAAGGATTATGCATAACCTACAGTGTTACTATAGCTGAGGATCTTCATCCTCAGCTTAAAGATCATAGTTTCTATGAAACCAATGAGGTGGGAAAGGTCCATACAGAAAAAGAAAACTGGGACAATGTGTATGAGGAATGGGGTTTGGGATCACTGTGTAGAATACAACATCAACTTTTGTTTCGTAAAGCACCAGTATTGGAGATAGGCAAAATGTCTTAAGGCAGAACCTTCAACTTGAAAGTTTTATTTTATTTTTTCCTTTCCAATGCAAAGTTCAAGACAAGTTCACTAAAGTTTATGAACCCTTCAGCAGCAGTTGGCTAAGTTACAAGCAAGCCTGAAATTGTATGTGGTTTGGGTGCAAATTAGAATGGGTTTGATCCCAAGCCACTTGAAACACAGCACTTCTGGCCACATGTAGTTCTCTATTTCAGCCTTCTTTTTAACCCAGACCTAGACTTGCACAGAGGGAAGCTGTGGCTGAAAACCCTGTGAATGGTGTCCATTGTACTTTTCACTGGTTTTTCCCAGAAATGGTGAGCATTGTGTACTTGTCCTGGGTGGAGGGCTTGGGTTCTAGTTCAGCTAGAGGGTCATTATAGACATTCCTATGTCTAAACTTCAGAATTTAAGGAGCAAAATGTGCATCTCACCCAGTTTCCCACAGGGAGTTTTCTTCATAAAAGACTTACTCCTGGAGCTACTCCTGGTGAAAGCCAAAATAATTCCAAAGGGTGCCCATTGGCTCTCTTCCTAGGCATCACTAGGAATTTTTCAAAAATTAATCTTTAAAGACTTTTTGACTTGTGGAAGTTGATTCCTTCAGATAAGACTAAAAGTTTTTCAGTTCTATTCTGTGTAGTGCGAGGTCTGGGGAAAATTTCTTTTAGAAGCCACAAGTTGCTTCCTGCAGGTCTCAGGGATTTCTTTGTGCCAGTAGTCACAATTTGAATACCCACCATGATAGTTGGTAATCCAGAATGAGCAAATGTTGCTCCTGTCTGTGCTAAAGACTTGAATGTCTGTGGAGTTGAATAGCTAGATAAGATGTTATTAATAATTATTAATGGAGTAATTAATTGTTATAAATGCTGAGAGGACTTTTAAAGAAGTTTTTATGGACTGAATGTATTTTGCTTCCAAGCAATAATGTATTATTTTTTGACATTGGGTATTCTTTCCTTTTTGTTACACTGAGTTGAACAACATTGAAACTCCAGCTAAACAAGTCTCCAATCTTTCTGAGTTTGTATGGAATGACTAAGCTTTGGCTGAGAGTTTTCTGACATGGTAATGTCTGTTCATGTCTTTTCCTGGCTTCCTTTCTTCTCTGTGAAGGGCAGTCTCATGAGTAAGACTTCTGGGAAATAAATGCCAGCAGCTTTTATATAATAACATGAAGAGTAAGTCTATAGCTGTTATGACAAGGTTTTAAAGAGTTCCCATGTTATCACTTGTTTCAGTGCCAGCTTGTTATAAATGAAATGTCAATTTCATCGAATTAATAATTTGCGTGAGCCAAATTATTAATATAAAAACAAATAAAATTTATTATATACAAATTTAGAACAAATTGACAATCGAAATCAGCCACTCATAAAAGAAAGCAGGGCCAAGCCTAGGTCATTGACCCTGGGTGACACATACACAGCTCTGACCACCAGCAGTTCAGAGAGGTAAGTGCACACCTTTACAGAGTTTGAGTCCAGTTTTTATACTGTTTTTCTTGCTCTTGGCTATGATACCCTTTGTCCTTTTCATTCTTGATGATCTTCTGATTCAGTGCTCAAAGGTACATTCAGATGCTGATATGTCTAGGGATTCTCTTTGTGAACATATGATGGTCCTTCAGAGAAATCCTCATAAGATTACAATGAAGTATCTTGAGCAACAAGTCCATTCATCAGCGATGTCCAAGAGGTAGTAGATTCTATCTCGTTGCTTCTTTCAGATGGTAAAGGTGTTGGGCAAATGTCCAAGAGGTAGCAGATTCAATCTTGTCGATTCTTTCAGATGGTAAAAGAGTTGGGCAATGTGTAATCCTGGGACTGACATCATCTCCTGGGTTTGCCGGCGCTTAATTAGCACCTCTCTTGGGCAAGGTATCATGAGACTTGCCAGGGTGTACCCTGAACACAACTGAGTTTAAACATATATGCTACAATATGTACAATTTGATAAAACATAGTTTTACATTCTGGGTTTCACATTAATAACTTATTCCAATTATTGCATTTTGATTTCTTATGAATTTTGACACATCTACAACAAGCTCCTCTTGGAGAATTCTTGGGATATGCTCTGTATCTAAGATGTTAAACCCTGGGGCCCAAGGGAGGCAGAGTTTTTGGCTTTTCTATTTAGGAATGGGTAGGTTACTTCCCCTGTCACCTGTATGCAGTTGTCACCTGGCAGCTCCCTAATATATTTCATCCACTGTCACTTGAGCGGTGACTAAGAAAACATGGATGTCCAGCCCTTTCTAGAGGCAGGTGCTACTGTTTAGCTGTAATTACTCATCCGTGAACATTTTTCAAGTGACATGACCCTGACAGTTTTTATCTTTATGTAATGATAATTCAGAAAAGAGCTGCCTGAATTTTTCATTTTATGGCCTCTATTGTAACTGACAATAATAGAGGCAAACTTTGGACATGGAATAAATTTTTAGAATTAGGATTGCTCAGTTTAGAAATCTTTCAGTTTGCTGTTAAACTATCCAAATGTGATCTTGATGTATGCACTTTGAAACTGTTTTTTTCCATGGTCTGCGGTGAAATCTAGGATTCAAAACAATTTGACATTAAGTGCCATTTTTAGTGTATTTTGATATAGGTCGACTTCTTTTACCTCTTTTCACTTCCAGAAATTACTTCTATTGAAACCCAAACAAAACTAAAATTGTGATTTTGCAGCAGCATAGGTTATATGTGCATGTAGGTAGTACAAGGTAGAATTTACCGCAACATTTTGTTCACCTTTGGTTGCTACCACTGTCTGTGCTTCTCTTTCCAGACCAGTCTCAGCTTCCAGCCCTTGAATGCCTGACTCCCCTGCCCACCTGGGTGTTGATTATCTTAAAGAATTTTCTTTTTCCAAGTTCTCCTTTTCAGACACAAATACTTCTATACAGGATGTGGATTGCACACATTCTGGTGGCAGATTCTGGACCTCTACAAGCAAAGTTCTCAGCAGAAATGTTATATTCTGCTGGACTTAAATTACATCCAAGACAGTGTTAGTACCTTCTTACAAGATAAACATATTTTTTTTCTCAGAGAATGACTTGCACCATGTACTGCCAAGCACTTGAAGTTGATCTGCCAAGCAAGAAAGAGTTTAGGACTCATTTATGATCTGACACTAGAGTTTTCTAGTGCTCAAAAGTTAGGGAGTTACACCTGACTTATATCACTGTGAAGTCGGAGCATGGTTGGCCATTTATATAAAGTTAGCCTCAGAGAGCTTCCAAACTGAACTTTTTGATTTAAAAAATTCTTCTGAATCCCCATCCAGACTGAGGTTTTCTTGTGGTAGCACCACATAACATGATTGCTGTTTTAGAGGACGTGTGATCTTAAAGAGAAATGGAGAGAATATTAAAGCATACTTTCTAACTGGGGTACTGGTAGGCAGGAATTCTACTCCCATTTTTTTTTGCAGCATGTGCAGATAATTTCCTCTCCTCCCTCTTGTACTGAGCTCCTCTCTAAGTGACTGGTTAGGTTAAGTTAGGTTTTCCTTTTCTGTTTTAACTGTTGGCTTTTCTCTGTCATCATTTAACCCACCCTCTCAGAAACAGTCCTGAATACATAAAAAGCTTTTGCAGTATGCCCTGAAGCATGTCTGCTGATGAAGCACATACAATGTAATTATGGATAGCACGATGCAGCATCATGAAGTGTCTTTGTTTACAACTTCTCTATCAGGAGGATATAATGAACAGATTCACTGAGGAAATGCAAAAGCAGATGCCTTTGGCTGGCTCCTGTTGTTTTCTTTTTGGCAAAGACAGAGGGACAAATCTGCTCTGGGACAGCCCCACTGAAGTCAAATGAGTTACATGAGGCAGAAACTGGAACTTTTTTCTTTTCTTCTTCTTATTTTAATTATTTTTTTTTGCTTAGTTTGTTTTAAAGAACACAGTTTCCAGGTTTCTTTTCCCTGACTGTCACAATTTCTCCTTCTACAGAAAGCCTATGAGAAAAGACTGGCTGCTTCTAAAAAGGTAGGATATCCTTTTAGTCACTAGTAGCTAATTTCCTCAGCTGTATAAGCTATATATATATATATATCTACCAATGGATGTAATAATAAAATTAACATCTAACTACTTATATTTTAAAAAATACTAAAAAGCTAAAATCTTCATTTCTGAATGGGACAGTAAGAACAGATTGTGCTGTGAGAGGGATGGAGTACTAACACACAGCTGTTCTGCTTCAAGGTGAACACCTCTGCATGAGGTGTGCTCAGAGCTGGCCTAGGCCAGTATATGGTATCACCTTGAAATATGTGCTCGTACCTGGCACGTACGGAGGTGTAACACTGGGTAAAGCTTCTGAGTGCAGATGTCTGTGAAAACACCCCATTTCACATGTCTGTGAAATCTTTAGGGAAGAGAAACCTGTGGTAACTCATAATATCATGCATATTTTCAAGTGATAATCTTTAAAACAAGTTTATTAAGGTAAACTGGAATTGCACAGTGTAATAACAGAAGTTAGCAGGACTGCTGCTGCTTTCTGCTTGCTCGTGCAGTGAGCATACTTCTGGGTTTTTTTCTTCTACTGAGGGCCTGAATGGTGCCTCTCATATAAAACCTGCCATTTACAATTTGCCTTTTGCTGAGGCCTCCTTTGTGTTCACACAAGGCAGCTGGCAGGAGTTCTGACCTCCCCGGAGCAAAGCCTGCCAGCACTGGCTAATCAATATTCAGTAGAGTCGGCTGCTCATTGCGAAGCCATTGATTATCTCTGGAAGGTTACTCCCCCTGTGTGTCACTTTTCAGTCTCTTGCCTGTACCTCCTCTCCACCCCCACTCCAGGCTCTCAAGAGGACAGAGTGCTGGGATGGAAATGAGGTTCCCATTCAGAATCTGAATAGTTTGTCATCAGATGTCAAAACAGTCTTTTGAAAGAAGGTGATTTCCTCACTGCCAGATTTTTGTTTATACCAGTTTTGTGCTTTTAATATCTGGGACACTTTTAATGATTGCAAGCTGTGGCAACTGAAGCATTAGTCGTATTTGACTCAGGCAGGTTGCACTAAGCCTTGGTTTCCTGTGACCAAAGGACATTTTTTGCACAGCTGTAGGTGACCTGTCTGACCTCTTGTGTAGAAGGGGAGAGCCATGATTTCATATTCTATGCTATTCAAAAGTAAATGAACAGGGAGACTCATAGAAACGTAAAAACATGGCACAAATCCCTGTTTGCTGGTGTGCACTGCTCAGAGCATACCCAGTTCCTCTTTAACACAGGAGAGGGAGGAGTCCAATGAGGTTCGTATGGCAAAATACCTGCCCATTACCCTAAAGTGAGTTTGGTAAAAACTGTAACAAAGTCTCTCCTTTTAAATGTGAATTGTCCATTTAAGGCTGTATTCAGTCATTAATACAGCAGTAGAGACCTGTGAAATAAATACACACATCTAAACACTTGAATTTATTAGGAGCAATAGAGTCGAGGTATATAGACTGATAGGAAAAAGTTACTGAAGGAATTGTTCGGTTAGTTTGATTTGGTTACTTTAATTATAAATCTAACATTAACAATCACAGCAGAGATTACATGTCAAAAAAGGCAAGGTCAGAGGTCTCAAAAGAGGGGAGTGGACAGGTGGAGCTAAGAGGTAGAAGGGTAAAAGAAAGGCATTTGGCACAGAATGATTGTATTCCTATCTCCATGACACTGATCAGTTCCAATCCTTTCCAAAGAGCAGAAACTGCACTGTGTTGTAAACTGTCTACATTAGCAGAAGAATTGACCTTGCTGTTGATGGGTAGTAATTCAGCGTCCAACTTCCTGTTTGTAATAAGGAGATTGAAAGTCAGTAGCTCTCAAGCTTTATCCTGCTCGTCTCTTCTCAGCTTGTATTTAAGGCGTCACTAAGTCCAAGCCAGACACTTCTGCCTGAATAGGAGTTAGCCACCTAAGTCAGAGCACAGTGGAGGTTACTAAGTCAGTGAAGGTGAGCATCTATTCTTCTCCTGCCCTTAGCACTGAGGGAGGAGCTGTTGCTGCACGGGAAGCAGACCTGCTCTCTGCTTCTGGCTAAATGCTCCTGTAGTGGATGCCACTATTCACTATTGATGGAACAATACCTAGGCCACGCCTGGTCAGAACCTTGCATTGATTTGTCTTGGTTCATCTCACTGAATGGTCTGTGGTTTGTAGGGCGCTGATGATTTAGCCCATGTCTCCGAGGACTAGTTCAGCAGCCAGCACCATGACCATTGCCAGCAATCTGGTCCTGTCCACCGACACATACCAGAGAGATCATGACAGGGATGAGAAAAATGACAAGCTGACATTAACTAGGGTTTTTTTAGCCAAGGGGATTTCCTGTCAGCTCCCCATTTTCCTGAACAAGGCATATGACACAATGGACCTGCCTGACGTCCAAAGAAAGTTCAGGTGTCATTAAGGGGTTAAAGTGAAAGTCGACAAGGGAGAGACAGTTCCTCAGCCGACAGAGAGGGACCTGGCCCTGGCACAGCAGAAGAATGACTCCACATGCCATCCTTTTTGCCAGGAAGTACTTTCTTTGTGGTGTTAGTTGTCTGCCCTCTGGCACTAGTTAGTGTTTTAGCTTTTGCTTGTAAAAGGGCTGTGTTGGTACTAGAAGGAGATCCCTGAGACATGGTTTTGTAATAAGTTTGGAACCAATGACATTTACATCCAGTTTGTCTTTCAGCTGTCTTTAACACACCTGAGACATAGTTCAAGGGTTGAGGTGAAGGACTAGTACAATGCCATGGTTAGAGAATATTATCAGTGTACTACAAAGGAAATCTTAACCCAGAGCCTACGGTTCCCATTCCTCTACTTGGCAGAACCTTCCTGTCTCATTTATATCTACATTACCCTGTAGCAATCACTGCAGTGCTACAGGGAAATACTGAATGGAATGTGTTTCTAGCTATTGCTGCTGATGGAGCAAAGTAAGTTGGGACCAAACTGCTCACATCAATCACTGACAAATTGCTTTGATGTAGCAGGAATATCTGTCCTGTATCTCCTTTCCACTTGTGCTTTAGGATGTAGTGAGTGTGTAAGGAACCAGAGTTCTCTTGGGGCTGCAGTGACAGCCTGTAGGTTAAAGAGCAGTGACCTCTTTGTGAAACACTGTATTAAAAATCTCCAAAGAGACATGAAATGCCCCTGAAGCCATCTTATGTGTTTGGCAAGTAACATTTAATCAGAGTACACTCACATTTTTCCTTCTGCATTCTTCATTATGCTGATTATGCCTACGAGCTCTACAGACATTCAAAGTGATTGAAAAGAAAGATCTCTTAATGACATCTGAGAATATATTATGTTGAACATGAGAACTCTACATTTGTTTCAAGCATGTTTTTTTTCAATGGAGAAAAAGTATGTGTTTCTGTCCTGGCAGCAAATGTGGAAGGAGAACACAGAGGTTAACTGTGAAAGGCTTTTTGTAAAGTCCCATGTCAGCGTGGTCATGAAGGCTATATGACTGTAGGACTGACCTCCACAAGTGGCAGGTGTGGAGCACGAGCTTATATATTTGGTGTAGCAAATGAAATATCCTCTGGAATTCACAGGTGTCAAATAAAATTTTGAAAGATCAAGAAAACTTTGCCAATGGTGTTATACTTGCATTTTTAAAAATCCATCCCTCAAATAAATGTGAAGTAATGGCTGATATTTTGGGCTATGTGGATTCTCAGAGCAACTGAAGGTAGTGGCTGTCTGCAGATGTCAAACTCTCGTAGTGTAGATTTGAACAAGTGATTCTGTTCGTATTGGAGATAGCTACAGTCCCTGAACTCACATGGACCTCATTTTGTTACAGGACTCCATGAAAAACCCTTAATATATTACAGTCTGGAAGTAATAAAACTCCAGCATCCAGAATTGTATGTAAGGCCAGACTTTTGTAGCAGGTATATTGTGTACATGCTGTTACATACCCTTATACTGTTGTGTACTTACCTTTAAAGGACTGGTCAGAAAGCATTTTCAGGGGTCCTTGCCCCCAGGCAAGTGGGCTGTGTCAACTGTCAGTGCAAAAGTCAGCATTTCCCTTTATAAATGAAATACATTTCTAGTCGATAGAGACAAGCTCTTGTCTTGCATTACCAGATACTGTCTTTGATTAAGTATTAGTAAAAAGGCCCACTAAATAATGTCTTATGTGTTTGTAACCTGAATTATGATAAAAAAGATGCTACAGATCCTTGTTGCCTTCCATTTTGAAGTTGTGTCAAGTGTTTTCTCCTGAGCTGATGAAGTGTAGTGTTGGTTATTCTCTGTCTGCCATAAGTGTAAGATCTGCAAACAAAGATGGAATCTGAGCTCATTTGTCCACAGTTGGAACTTGCTTTCATTCTGGTACTTCAAATGCTGTTGTAGAAAGAGTACAGTGGTGGCTTGTGCTTCTCAATTCACAACAGGTGGTATTGTTGCATGCAATGATTATACTTCTTGGGTATTTGCTCTGCAGTCAAGAGAATGAGTTTGTTTCACTGGTCAAACTGGTCAAACATTGGTATGTAATAGCTTTCTGATAACTTGATTTAGCTTTCAATGTAAACTTAGAAGCACTTAGAAGATGACCATATCCTTTGCAAAGAAGGAAAAGAGAAAGATAAAGCATTTGCTGCTTTGCATTTTTTTATGATAGAGAACAAAAAAGATAATTCTATCCTGACACTCTATAAATGATGTGCTTTTCTCAAAGGTCAGAAAAGCACATCGTTTGTAGAGAGTCATGACAGCATTATCTTTCCCTTTAAACATGCTTGTACTTTTTTGTCTAGAGTTGTGGGGTTTTTTTTTTGTATAGAACATATCACCATGGTGTCTGAGTGCCTTCTCCATGCATTCTGTCTTCCAGCATCTTTTTATGAGGTAGCAAAAGGAGAGCAAGGAATGAATACAGTGAATTATTTGTTCAGGTCATTCAGCAAGCCCAAGACAGAACAAGGAACTGAATGCAGATAACCTAACACTCATATATTTTCTATCCTTTAATTTAGGAATGAATGGATCTCAGGGATTGAAAGAAATTCACAATATTATTTCCTATAGCTATTCTCAGTTTAGACTGACTCAGACTTTTCCTTGGCATCCATTCGAAGCAGTAGATAAAAGGCAGATGTATTCAACAGTAAGACCCTGTTTACAGCATGACATTTGAGCTTGCATCGCTGTAGCCTCCTTTTTCTTATAACTGTTTCTGTGCAGGGTCCTCTTTGCCTGACTAGTGCAGAGAATCACTTTCTATAGAAACTGGTTGTAAACTGCTGGGCTCATGGCCAGTGAGGACAAGGGGTTTGCCTGAGGGCAACACAGAGCTACTTCCTTCACACATTGCTGCTCTGGATTCCGTCAGTCAGTTGTGACCAGATCCCTCTTGTTGCCACTTATGCAAGCAAGAGCTCCTGTTCAGGGTGACCCTGGCCCAGGAGCTCCTCCTGGTTCCGAATGAGAGTAAAATGCATTTCAATATGCCCTCTTCACATCAGTGTTGACATGTCTGTTTGTGGCTGTGCTAGGCGCCATACAGAGAGCACTGGAATGCTCAGAAGGATGCTTTCTTACTGGTAGATGCCTGCTTATATTGGTGATTTTCTCCCTCTAGGGTTAGTAGCAAGAGTGGAGCTTGTAGCTTGGAGATGTAGCAAGGTGCAATTTGTTCATCTTTCCATTTGCCTCAGTGGGGGCAAAGTGTATGGTTTAAAGACCTCTCACCTCCTCAGTGCTGTGCTAGTCTGGGACACCAAAGTATTTTGTTTCTCATTGCTAGGAGTTAGTTCCTGACTTCTTTTCACGTGACAGAGTTGAAGATCCCTCGGGAATTTGTGCTCCCATCAGGTGCTTCACCTGATCCAGTATGATTTCAAATCAGAATTTGTCCACTAGTTTTGGATTTAGATAGCAAGTCAGAATGCTGAGGAGTGTGACTGCACTGTATGCGGATCCTACAATTTCTACCTGTTGACCCAGTGACTCGAGATTATCAGCTTCAGTTTCCCTCTTAAATAAAACTTAAATTGGTCTATGATTTGCATTCAGGGAAGAGGAATTATATTCAGAACAGTGAGGAATGAAATACTAGAAATTTCTTGATTAGGTGAAATTGATGAATAATTTCATACCCACTCTTAGTTGCCCCTGGAGTATCTCATTGCAAATTCAGGATCATAATTAAGATCCATAATCTGCAGTATATATTACTTTTAAAGTTACATATATGAAGTTATTAAACTACTATTTCACCAAGTTTTCCTGGAGAAAAAAATTCTGAGACTGTGTACTGTAGACAGCATGTAAAAATATAAGGGGTACCTCAAATTATAGTGAGAAAAACCTGAATTCAACCTTTGAAGAATGAATTGCTAAAGCACACAATTCATATTATATTTGTTTGTAGCAAGAATGTTGCAGTTACCATCTATATAAGTATTCACGCTGTCTATTTTGCAAAGAGAATGGGGAATCTGCTTTCCAAACACAGATTTACAGTCCATTAAAGACTTCTGGTTTCGTATACAGCAGGAGATACATCAAGAAACAAAGCTTAGTCATCACCATCCAGATGAAAATATTTTGAAGGATAGAGAGTAATTCAGAAGTCCTAGATCTATTCCATTGTTGAGACCTTTCATTGCCATTTGATGTCACCACTTTGCAGCACTGACCTGGAAGTCTGCAATAAGCCTGTATCTGGTGGCATACTCATACTTTTTATACCTTGTTGATGTTTATTCATTACATGCTGATGTTTGCAGCATATTTGTCTTGTAAATAAATTCAGACTGAGGTCTTGCAGTAGACACTGCAGAAAATATATGAAGGTGTATAAAATTAACTCTCTCGATCATTTCACAAAGAGAATCCCTAAGAATGCCTCCAACATCTAGATTAAAGTATTATGTATTGGAAATGGTCATTGCCCAGCCTTCACCACACACACACTTTACAGACCATTATACACCAATTTCTGCTGTCACAAACTTCCCAGTCATTTATTGACACTTACTGAAATTGTTTGAGTGCTCAGAGTTTAGTAGGATTTTCCTTTCCCATGTGGCATTGGAATAGTTTTTATCAAAACCTTCATCCTTGGAGAATATGGATATGTTTCTATCCTTATGTGCATCCCAATCCATGGAAACTTAACCTCTGCTGCCATCGTATCTGTGAAAGGAATGGGTTATTGGGAGTCCTGACTATCCCAAAATGTGCAGTGGGGGAATGCAATGGCACCCAGTATCAGAGTTAACACTGACTATTGAAATGGCAAAGGACCATATTCTACAGTCCTGAAGAACTTGAAGAATCACTTTTTAGTAAGTTTTCAGCTTAATTCTGAATGAAATGAGGCAGTTGAGAGGTCTATGTCTGTCTATCTTGCTGCATATACCTATTGAAATTATTGACAGTTTTTAACCAAACTTTAAAAAGAGGTAGAAGAGTATCAAAGTTTTTGCAAGTTTTGTAAAAACTGGCAGTTAAGTAATCCAGGAATATTCAAATTAGTGCTCTTACCCAGGGAACTCTCTGAATGTGTGTTTTTATTGACAAGCCCCAAAGGGTCAGTCAGCATTTATGGGTGGGAACAGAGCTAATGTGGTGAGAAAGGATATATTGGGGGCAAAAGTCTGTAGGAAACCAGTCTTCATCAATTCTGTCTCTTGGGGAACAAGCTATTGTTTAGCAGAGCACAGAGATGCTGCATAGATGTGAGCCTTCAATTACAGTTTAGCTTTTGTCTTTTAGTAAAAGAGTGTAATGTGTAGAGACAGTTTCAACATTTGGACAATGGAGCTGAACAGAACAGAGACCATTATATGCAATATCTGTCAAGACTTGTGAATGGTCTGTGTTAGCCTGCCAAATGCAAATGAGGATTATCCATTCATTTAGTCCAATAGAGAAAATGATATAACTTCTTTGGTTCAATTACTTTGCTGTGACAAATAAACAAAGAAGAGAGGACTCCAGTATGGCAAATGGTCAACTTCAGATATCTGTAAGGGCTGTAGAAATCACACTGCTCTGATAGTAAGCCTTATTTTACATTCTTTGCTCAGCCATAGTCCCTACATCTTCAAAGTGATTTAAATGTTCCCCCTGTAAATAGAAAATCCTGTAGAATAATTGAGACCCAAGCCTCACTTATTTGCCTTGGACTTTTAAGGCAAGGATATACTCATCTTGGTTGGAATTGAGCAGCCTGAGCTACCTGATTTTCTCTCTGCTGTATTTCCAGCCAAAGCCCTAATGCAATTTTGTGCACCTCTAACATGAAGTAGAGACATCTCACTATTTGCATGGTCATGGGTGGGAGTGAAAGGGATGTAGAGATGTAAAGTGCTGGCTGATTTCCAGCACATGAGTCCCAAGCACTTTGCAGAAGGAGGCCACAAGGAGAGGGTTCAGCAGCTCCTCTGCACCTCAGCTGAGATTGTGAGACTCACCTGAGGAGTCGATAAGGCTCTGGGAAAATGATGGGTGGGCTAAGGGGAAGCAGACATGCATTTGTGGTTGCTGATAAGGTTGACCCTCTCAGAGATGGAAATGGTACAAAACAGTGGAGCATCTCTGAAGCAGTGGGTTGGATGCCATTGTGGTGCACTCCACAATGAGAACTGTGGTGCACTCCACAGAGAACTGGCTGTTCTCTGCTGCCCAGAGATGGCAGTCCCGTGTTGCTGTGGACCCTGAGCTGACAGACAGTGCCTGTACACCTACAGGCTGGCTGGGAAATACTCAGTGAGGCTGTGGGTCCAATTCTGCCCTGAGGTCAACAAACTGCTATAAAAGCAGGCTCTCACCTGAGTCACCTGCCCTACAAGCTGGAGCTTTCTTGGGAAAGTAGCTGTGCTTCTGGCAAAGCCTCATGTCCTCACTAGCACCATGTTATAGCTGGTCACTCAGCACATAAACCTCTTATGCATCACACAGAGGTCACAGACCCCCAGTACTTGTAGCTTCAAGCAGGTTTCATCTGTGCCTTTTCGCTGCAAGACCTAGCAACTTAGTTTAGAAAGTAAGAAATGAGGTTTGTTATCTTTGTCTCACAAGAAAGTTTTTTTGAAAGATAATGAACTATTTTGGTTCAAATAGTTATTCCAGAAGCCTGATTTGGAGGGACACTTGATGTGTGGCTCATTGTTTTTTCCCAACACTGGTGGGTTAGTGTCATCCCCCAGACCTAACTCAGTCCAAAAATGTATTTGCTAGGACATTTTTGAAGGAAATGGAGTGGAGGCAGCTTGCCCTCTGCTGGCTGCTGGCACCCAGACGTCAGAGGGAACTCCTCTGTCAGTATAGTCAGGGACTTTGGAAGCTCAACTCGTGATCTGCTTAATTCTGCTGTAATTGGTTAGATCCAGATGGGTGTTGGCATAAAAGCCCCTTCTTTAAAGTGACTGCCATGGGAAGTGGAGTTGTCTGTCAGCAACCAGCATGAGCAGTAGCATCATCATCCTCTGAGTTGAACTTGAACCATCAGGTGTCAGCCTAGTTCTGTCTCAAGGGTTTTCAATGCTGAGTTATATCAGTTATCTTCTTTCCAACAAGCTCCCTTTCTCTACCCCATCATGCACACAAGAACAAGGATCAGGTGCTCCCAGTGCAGCCAACAGCACCTTCATATGCCCTTTGAGAGAAAAAATAAAGGGATAGATGTGTAAGTCAGTAATGGCTAGTACTGCTTCCTGCATGTTCCTGTCTTTTATGACACGGTACAACATACACAATCTGTGCTCTCCTCCTGCTCCCTTGACCAGTTGCAGAAAATGTGACCAAGGGTGGCACAGTCCCTCCCAGGGCTCCACTGTGCACTCAGGATTGTATAGAGCTTGTGTTTCTATAGGCAAGCTTGTCTGCCCAACAGCTCCTCTGTCCTTGTGAACTGGTTCTTCAGCTGCCCTGAATTTGTTTTGCAATGACCTTCTGTCAAAAAGAAGAGCTGTTTTCATAACCCTTATATTTCATATTTTGATGTTAATCCTGACATTCTTTACTTAAATCCAAATATGCATTGCTATTACAATTCTAAAGGAAAAATACTTATCTTGGATCTTAAATGCCTAATTTCATCTGACTAAACAAGGCCCCTTAAAATAGACCCTAGAAGGAAAAGATCCGATTGTTGGCTTGTTAAGTACCAAATTAAAACAAAACCCTGGAGAAATGAAGGGGTGGGAGTCAATGGTGTTACAGTTGCATAGGGGTTGATAGTAAGAAAAGTGGCATATGTCCAGAAGAGGCCCACAGCAAAAAGAGGGAACCTGGCTCACATGGAGAGTGGGATACTGCAGAAATTGATTTGTAGTTGCAAATGAAATTTAAGACACAAGTGTGTATGTGTTCTATAGTTAGAAGACTATTCATATTTCATATTAAATAATATGAAAGAAAGTGAAGAAGAAAGTAATTATAATGGCAAGGAACAACTCAAAACACTACTGTAATTTTTCTTTAGCTCCCTGAAGACTGCAGGTCTTTGTGTTTCAGTGCATGAGCTACTGTTTGGCATGTTTCCTGAACCACTTTGTCTATTCACTTCTTACTAATGTGAAAGTGCCCAGACTCCCTGGAAAGGCAGCTTTGTTGGAAACCTTTCATTATCAAGGATTAGCTGTTTGGTAAACCTGTGTCCCCTTTAACAGTTTGACGGGAAGTGGCGACTAATGAAGGGCTCATTGTGGTGGTGCTGTGAGTGTGGGACTGGAGGCCGCCCTATTGCTCAACTTGCAAACCAGGGTCCTTTGTGCTCCCGAGGACTGAAGGGAAACTGAGTCATGCCCTTTGATTCTGCTGAAAACATGTGGTGAAAAATATGCTTTCCTTTCTTGGTGCTCTTGTCTTGTTTGTGGTCTAAAGGCTTTATGTATCTGGGAATTTTGTTGATATGTTACAGAATCATGTGTGTAGATTTAAAAAGGCTTGTGTCAATGCCTAGGTACAGCATGCCTGAAACCTTTCCACATCATACCAATATGAAAACCTGAAATAATGCAAACTACTAAGTGCCTTTATCACCTCATAGTGTAGTTGTAAAGGTTTTTAAAGAACCAAATCTGACATCCTTTTCCCACTTCTAGTCAGGCAGAAGGCATGGCAGCCAAATACAGGATTTACGTCTTCACTGATAAACTTGCATGTGTGTTTTAAATCTCAAGAGAGAATTATTGAAATCTTTTATGAAAGTAATGGACTAGAAATCCATTCTGTATGAAAAGTGTCCAAGTACAACTTAAATCATGAAGAAATACTGCTGAAAACCATCATCAGAGTCTGTGATGTCAAACAGGATTCTTTTATCTCTACAATAAATCTTTCTCATTGAAACTCCTACACCACACATAACCCTAAGGATGCCCAGTGCCTTCAAATGCAAAGGAGCAAAGAAAGGCAGCTCTGTAAACCACATGGGCAAGAAAACAAAGCCCTACCCACAGCCCCAGCCAGGCTCCATGTGCTTGGGGAGATGAGTGTGGAAGCACCCAGGGAACGGTTAAAGGTCCAGAGACAGTTAAGCACCAGTGCTGTTGGGTGGAGGGGCTGGCTCAGTGTGGGACTGCTTGTGTTCAGTTCAGAAAAGGCCCCAAGAGTATGGCTTGGAATTTGCTCTCCCCCCCTGTTAAAGCAAATCAGACCAAGTGCAGAGGGTGTCACTACTGATCCAGAACACAGGTGACACAAGTGGCTCCGGCAAGGGAAGTAGCTCTACGTGAGTGTTATCAGCTCTGTCTGTGCAGGAAGGGCAGTCAGGTGACCCAGGGATGTTGTGTGTGTGATTGGGGAAGAGATTGTGATCTGATGCAGAGTTTTGAACTCATTATCTCTCCTACATTCAAAGGCTGCAAGAACACTAACCATGCACATAAATGTGTGTGGTAGGAAGTGGCTGGAGAAAGAGTGGCCAACAGTGCAGAGGATGCTGCAGCCCACATCTCACTCTCCCACTTCCCAAGCCATGCCTGACATCTCAGCTTTGCATGGCTCCACCTGTCCAGTTGTATGGGACTGTGTGAACACATAAGGACTGTGTTACTTTCTACTGGTGATCCTCTGTAGTTTTTGACTGTAAACATTTTATGTCTCGATGCCAAAATGTCTCCATACCACTCATAAAGGGAGAAGATGCAGCACTGCTTTTTTACATTTTTTGTAGGTATATAAGCGAGTTTTTGTACCCCAGTTCCCAGCACAGTTCAGAACTTTGTGGTGGTGCAGGGGGACAGGGCACCACCATGACACAGGACAGGAGCTGTGATGCTGCTGGTGACTGATGACAGAAGTGCAAACCAGGCTCTCCGTCTTCAAAATTAAACACTGACCTGCCTCTTTATTCTGGCAGTCCTTCTGCCATCCAATAAACACATACAGCATAATGCCCCATTTCCAAGATGCACCTATGATAAAAGACAAACTAAAGTCCTCCAACAACTTGTCCCTTGGCTAAGCAGGAGGATATGAGATCATTCTGACAGACACAAATCTCATTCCCTGGGTAAAACTCTGGCCTAAGCTTCTATTCCTGCTGCTGAAAAGCCACAGGCACAAAAACCTAGTCCAGGTCTTGGTCCCAGTAGTTTCTCCAGGAACACAGCACCTCTGGCAGCATCATGGTAGCGACAGCTCCTCACTGAGCACCCCAAGACCATTCCCACACCCACAGGCTTACAATGCTCTCCCATCTACAGCACTTAAAGAACCAAGACTGGAGCTACCTCCTGAGACAGGCCAACAAAGTGTCACATTTTTTTTCCTTTTGCTTTGCACACCAAAAGCAAGGCACCTAGTTCCCACCAATCTCTTGGGTGTTTCTCCAGGGAGTTAGACGGGCAGAGCAGACCCTGCCAAAGGGCTGCTCGGTCTGGGTCCACCCTGGGAGGGTGCACCAGGATTCATCCTGGTTCCAGCATGATGTGATGGTGGGCAGGGGACTTGGAGCAGGGAGATCCCACTGAAGGACCCCTTCTCACGGTGAGTCTGTGATTCCTCCTGCCATGCTGAGTACTATTTGAGCTGTCCCTTCGCTGCTGGGTCTTTTCCTCTGCTTTGCTTGGTCTTTTTTTCTTTGGTGGGGGTGGAAGAAGGGGCAGGGAGGTGTTGTTGGTGTTTTTCTCTTGTGTTTCTAGTGGAGTGAAAATGTGTAGAATCATAAAATGAGGAGATGGAAAATGACTTACTGCCCCACACGGTCCAGCCCCTCAAATGCTTGTGTGCCAAGCTTGAGCCTGTTGCTTGCTTACCTGTCCTTGCTGTCCTGAACACTCATCCCTTCACCTTGCATGGCCATGACTTCTGCCTGCAGACCTGGCGTGCCCCTGGACAGGGTTTCTATCCTGGCTTTTGTCATTTTCTCTTTTGTGGATTGAGCTTTTATGGTCTTTCTTAGACATGACCCCACAACCATCACCTGTGTGCAGAAGCTGGGGACAGACTGGCAAGTGACTCTAGTGTAGGGCTCAAGCATGGAGCTGCCCAATTAAAGATTTCATTGGTCTATCTGAAGATGAAATAGTACTAGCATGTAGCCAAACTCAGAGAGAAGGCAGTAAGGGAAATTCTGTTTAATTATTATAGAAATTACAACTAGAGAGCCTCTTTCTGAGTAACATGGAGACCTTACTTTAGGGCATTGCAAACATGATTCTGGTCAGTTTTAGAACTACTGGACATAAAAACAACAAATGCTGAAACCCACTTGTCAGAAACCTGGTGATCACATAAAGAGAGCTGCTGTGCTAGAGGGGTGTCAACCACTCTAGTGCAGCCTCACAAAGCTCTCCTGCCTCTGGGCAGGGGGCATCTGCTCAGGGTTTGTTGATCCTAATTTGAGTCTTTCTGGCTGAAGTCACACGTTGACCATACACAAAGAGCAGCAAGATTTTCCTGCTCAGGGCTGTTCCGCAGAACCTTCCACCAGAGGGCAGCTGGGAAAAGGAATGCGATGCGCTTGCCTGGCTCAGGATGAGACAGCAGCTAATTCGATGGTAATTATTATGTTTGTAATTTCCTCCCTAACCAGATGCAATCCCCTTCAGCCATTTCCAATGGCATTATGTTTAGGGAGTGCTTCCCACAATAAAAGCAAAGCAGCACTCTTTCCCAGTTGCCCCAAGATCCATTCTCAGATGTAATCTGAGCTAGACACAGCACAATTAGTTATTTGTGTTCCTGAATTAGCAAAAGACGAAGCTTTAAAAATCCGATAGTGCCTCTGAACGATGTGTTTGCAATCAGTTTATCCCCGAGCCCCATTAATTGCAGATCTGGTATGCTTTGTGCAGTCTTAATGTGGGAAGAGCAGAGGAGTCAGCAACTTTTTACTTAGCACTGCATCTCCTCTCTTCATGAATTGTGTGGACCCACTTTGGAGCCATATCTAGATATAAAAAGCCTATGGTGAAAAACTATTGTAGAATCCCAAGTGAAAACAACAGCTGCTTCCTGGTGTAGTCATACATGAAGAATATAGGGAATGGAGCGAAACTACCTGTGCAAAGTACTTACTTTGCCTTTCCTTGTGATGAAAGAAGGAGCTACTTAGCTACAAGGCTTGGTATCCCTCTGCACTACCATATTCCACACTCCTTGTGGCCATGATGTGTGTTTTTGCTGTTACATGTTAGAGATAATCACTGAAGACTGAAACAAAAGATTCAGTGTTTTTCAAACAGAGACAAGTAGCAGTTCGGAACACCCCCTAATGACTAATCTCAGTCTAATTGTGTTTTTTTCTTTTCGTGCTTTCCCTTTTGCAGTTTCTCTCATTTGGTTTCCCTTTTATTTATACTGTTGCTTTGTCTGGGGAGAGAGATTTGCTCCTCCATCTCATGTTGAGGTTAGTTTTAGCTAAAGCCAATGAGGTCTCTACTGCACCAACAGCAGTTCTTACTGTGGTAGTGAATTGGACTTCAGAGAAGCTGGAGCTTGATGATGCATTTAATTGAAATATTATTTCAAGGTTTTCATGTCTCATGTTGTAAATGAGAAGCTACATCTCTATATTAATCTCTCACAAAAGTAGCAGAACCCTCTTAGTTATGACAAATTCCTCTCCCTCATGTTAAACCTGAATGTTTGTTATTTCCCAAGTTTTGATTAAGACCTTGCATTGAACTAAGAGGGGGTATGTCCTCCCAGAGCTGAAGACATTCTGCCACTTGTTGCCTTCTTTGCAGTTTTTGTCTGGGAGCTTGACATTTACACATCCCTGATGCCTCTTAGTTTGTGTGATTGGTGTCTGATGATCAGAACAAACATGAGAGATAGGTGGCAGAAACATTATCTCCAAATGACAATAGGTTAGAGATGGATACGGAAAGAGTGGGGGTATAGGAATCTTAAAGAAAGACCAGTTAACTTCAAAGGCATGTAGAAGAAGTGAGGAACTGAGTTCCTGTCAGCTTGCCAGACTGAGAAACAACAGAAACATCTTTCCTCCAAGGAATCCATAGTGGTACCCAAATGAAGCCATAGGTTATGCAATGTTTGGCTGCTGGCAAGGAAGCATGGGCTATGCAATTCCTCACCAGCATAGCCTTGCTTCTCCATGGACATAGGGCTCTTTTGATGCCTAACACAGCTACTTACTCCCTCTTCTCCGTAATCCAAACAAAGACAATAATAAATGCAAATCTTAAGTCAATTTTGTCCATTTCTGTGTTGAGTGAAGCATGGAACTTGTGAAAACCCATTTATATTATGTAATTAAAGACTGTAGTTGAATACATAGTACTGCACAAGTCACCTTAATTCTGGTGATTCTTAATGTTTGAGAGCCTCATTTTGCAACCAGAGTGATGTTCCTTTAACCCTATTTTCGGTAAAGAGTTTTCAGTTAAGTCAAGAAAGCTTTCTTTCCCCAAGGGCAGGTGGACTGAAAGCAACTGTATTGATGACTCCTTGTTTTCTTAAGGTCAAATTGGCTTTTAAAAATTTCTTTCTGTATCTCTGCACAGGAGTGCCAAGGAAGTGTTGTAAGAAAGTCTGCTGAAGAAACAAAAGAGAGTACTTCTGAGAACACACAGTGCCCCAGTGAGGTGAGAGTCACTTCTGTTTGAGTTGGGATTGTGCTTTCATTCATGGTATAGTCAGAAGAGCTCTTTGCAGGGATATAATTGTCTGTGCTCTAACAGTTTAAAGCAAATTCTGGCTTCTTTACATGGAGATATTGGAGCATCATAAGAAAATGTTCAGAAAAAAATCTATTTCAACATGATCCATACCAGCTTTAAAAGCTATCAGCTGTCTTTAAAGAAATCTTGGAACATCCTTCAGTAGAAAGCTAATTTTATAACATAATTTTTCTATGAAGCTCTGACAATACCAAATACACAAGTGTAAGTTCACTCACTCCTCTTACCTACTATGATATTGAATTATGATAGCTTTTTGATCATGACAGTACGATAAATATTATGTACAGTGTAACAAAAGGTAATTTATTGATTCTTCTGAAGACAATGCAACCTAAAGATATTCAGACTTTCCTAGGATTGTCTCCCACACAGGTACAAAAACTACAGCTCAAAAGCTCAAAGCAGCATTGGAAATGTTTTTGCATGATTATGAGCTATGGGGAATTACCAGTTGTTTGCATCTGTCAAACTATGAGATTCCAGAACAGGATACATTTTTTCATATTAAATTGAATTGGATAAATCAGTGTCTGAAACTTTGTACCTGGAGCCCTGTTTGATGCTAGTTTCACTAGTTCATTTCATTAATTTTTGTGGCATTATGTAGACCTGTTTTATGAAGGTTCATAATGCTCCTGGAGCACTCACACCTTTTTGTGTGATTTGTGTGCCTCCACTGTCACAGGATGTAAGTGCCTTCCATTCTTTGTGTTTGCTGTTCCATTATAGCAATACAGGGAGGCACAATTACCTTGGGGAAAAGCTAGAGGTGCAACAGCTATGATACAGCTTGTCTCTGCTCTGTCTTTTCACATAATTGTTCAATTAAAAGCTTGGTCCAGTTCTCCCATTTTATTTCTTCTCTGTTTCTTATTTACTACATCTCTGTTCTTCCCAAAGCTATAAAGTACCTCAATTTCCATATGTGTATCTTTCCTGCTTTCTCTAATTTGGCTTTTGTCACTGCTGCCAAAAGTGGGGTATATAAACTGGAGCGAAGTTTCTGAGGTATAAAGGACACTTACAAGAACATTCTATGTATTGTTCTTCTAATTTGAAATAATTGAACTTTACAGCACACAGAATGAGTGTAGTGATGCCAATGGGACCATAAAGACATCTGTCCAGGCAAGCTCCTTTTTGCCATGTTCCCTTCCTTCCCAAGCCTGCCCATGGAAGAGTTCACACCATCTGTAGCTAAAAGTGACCCGTTAAAAGGCAAATTGCTCTGTCTAGAGAGGAGGAGGTGGAAGGATGCTATTTGCACTTGTGTGTGGTTCTGTTGGGGAGTCTTTGGGCAAGACATAAGCTGAGAAGTCAAATTTAGAACACAATTAAAAATAAAAAAAAAAAAGTCTATTCACTGAATTCTGGGTAAGATTAAGGGGAAAGCTTGCCAGCCAGTGCTGTCAGTGGTCTGTTGGCCTGCTTATGGCCTTTCCTAGCAAGAACCAATTCAAGGTTATTAATATGCAGCATCTTCATTTGAATGAAATTTAAACTGCAGTTTTCTCTATCAGTTTAACATGTGTGAACTATTCTCCTAAACTCTGGAATTTTGTGGTGTAGATACATAAATGTGTCCCCTTTCCTGTGTTCTCCTCACAAGAACCAGAACATCAGACAACACCCAGTACATACTTACCTACCTTTGAAAAGGCAGAATGGTAAAACTGGTTTCTTAGAGTTCCTGTCTTCAAACATCCTGGATTTTAAATGTTTCTGCTGCTCCCTGGGAAAATAAGTAGTAAAACAAGCTAGTGAGTATGTGAAACCAGTTACAGAAGTGAGTTGCCTACACATAAACAGTCTTAAAAATGTGGAGATTTTTCACATCATGAAGTAATTTCTGTTTGCTTTTAACATGACAGCTGATGATCCTTTCCTGTTGGAAAGGTGTAGCGTTTGGGAAGGAGAGGGCCTCAATATTGCTGCAACTGAACAGCTTCAGCTCGCTTCCTTTGCCTGATCCAGAAGGTGCTGACTTACAAGCAAGTTCAGAGCTTGCAAACAGCATTGAGAATTCCTTGAGCTCAAAAGGAATATTCAAATTTTTGACATCTCAAGGGTGAAGAAGAATACTGTTTCTGGTGAATGTTGCACATCATATTTAAAACCTAACCATTTTATGAGTCCTGACTCGAGTTTGAAAATAAGGGTCCTAAAAGCAAACTGTGAAATGACATTTGAGATCACCAGCCACTTTGCAGAGATTTAAGAGCCTGTCTCTAGTGGTCCTGTTTCAAAATTTTGGATTAGGCTTACAGTCTCTACAGATCCTCTCTTCACAAACTGAAGTTAGTTATTGATTCAAACCCACCAATGGACATTTACGGTTTACCAAAGTTAGGACTCATTGGAAACATTTCTTTCACTTATGTTTAGGTCTTCCTAAGCAAGCAAATTTTCCTGGAGTAATGCAGATTTTCAGTGAAACTTATAGGAAAATTCTCCTGAAATCATATATCTTCATATCCCTTTCACTGATTTGCAGGAAATGGAAGGAAAGGGCTTCAGCAATAAATCAAAGATGAGATGAGTCACATAAGCTGATGTGATATAGAAAAGGTTGTGGAGAAATTCAGATAGTTTTTCAAGCCTCCTTTTCCTAGTTGTTGTTCAAGTGGATATTACCTACAAAACCTTGGATCCTTGGAAGTAGAAGCACAAATGTTATTATTTAAAATAAGGATTGCATGGAGTTAAAATGGAACCAAACCAGTCTTGTGTGTGGTTTGCACTAATGGTAGGAGAATAATAATCCATATAAAGAGCTGTGCTGCAGCTGCTGGCATGAAAATGATCAGGGTATAAAAATGTGTAATACAAACAGCATTAATGTTGCCTTAATTAGAATTTACTTTCTTGGTGATAGCATCTAAATATAGATAGAGTTTCTGGAAAAATTAAAAAATAAGAGCAGATTTATGCAAGGAAGGAGTTGTCCAAAACTGAAATGATTTACCTGAGGAAAAGGTCCTAGCATTACATAACTGGAAGCTATTTAATTTAAAGAAACAAAAGGCACAGATGTTTTTCTATGTGGATATATATGACCTTAGTCAATTAGCAAATAAGAAATGAATTTTCCCAATTTGAACTGGAAGTATCTAGAATTTGTTTAATCGTGAATGATCAAATACATGAAAGCCTTTTTTTTCTAGTACACAGTGGTTCTGCACAATAGTTGGGAGAAGAGTATTAAGTATTATTATTATAATAGTGTTGTCAAGACATGAAGCAGCACACTACTTTCCTGATCTGTCAACACTGTCCTAGGAAGCGTGAATTAAGTGAACTTCTATTTGTAGGAAAGATTGTTGGGGTTACATTTTCCTGAAAACCAGCACGCAGTGCAGATAAGAAAAGAAGTAATAAAATACTATTAACATCAACTTGCAGTGAAGGCAAGATGGCAGATGGAGAACACAGCAAAAAGGAAGTTGGCTGCTTTCCATGACATTCTACAGCTTTCACTGTCCTGGGGCTGTGCAACTGGTTTTCTGTGTATGGAGCAGATGGGATACAAGCTTAATCTTGTTTTCCTTGATGTTGTGACTCATCTGAGCTTTAGTGTGTGTGATTTGGAGACCATGGTTAAACAGCAGGGACTGAGAGGACATAAGGAATGAGACACCCTGTAAGTCAGTGGACAGTCCAGCCTGGACTGGTCCATCGCTGAGAGCCGATTAGAAAACACAACTTTTCTAATTCGATATATTCCACAAGCACGTGGCTCTTGGAACCATTTTCAGTCTGTATTATACTTTGTAGGAAAGAACTGGTTCTGTGGCGAGTCAAAGGAAGCATCTGGCAAGCTATGAAACTGGTAGCTAACCCTTAATGACTCAGAAGAAAGCTTTGTGTCCTGCCTTGACTTACAGCTAAATCATAGACAATCAAGCTGGCTCTCAGTCCCATTACTAATGCCAGGCACAGGCAAACAACATACAGCTTGGGATGCAGTGACATCTTCCCAGTACGAAACATTTGCATTTCTTGCCTGAACTGACAGCATTCTCCCTTATCTTCATCTGCCCTTCTTTTACTGCTGATTGGAAAGAGATTTTTGCAGGTTACTTCTGCAAGACAGACCTGATGCAGTGGACAGGAGAAGTAATGATCAAAGCAGGCTTAGTGCTGACAGATGGGTGTGTACAAGCTTGAGCTTGCAAGTAGTTAGAACTGTCTTGGTGCATAGGCAAAGGCAAGCCAAAGTATTCTTATTGTCTGATACACACACTGGGAAAAATTTGGCCTATTACTGTAAAAATACTTTAAAGTATTCTTCATGGCATAACGTGACTGAATTTTATTTTTACTAATGCCTTGAACTCTCAAAGGGATCTAAAATTTTCAATAACAATGTTTCCAAAAGTAAAATGTGATGAACCCTATACACTTGGCTCATTTTAGATTTTTCCAGATTCCCAGCTTTTTTGGTGAGAAAATAAAAGAGTTTTTAGCCAAAGAACCTCATCCTCCATTTTTTTTACTGACAATGGTGTCTGGGTTCTTTGGGCTGTGCAGACAAAAAAGCCTGGCAAACATGAGTTCATTCAAGCGTATAATGCTCTGCATTTCTGACTTTCTCAATTGCTGAGATCATCCAGATCCAGTTTTCCTCTCTGGAGGTGTGGTAATTATTTTACTTTTATCTCACTGTCAACTTCTCACAGATTTTCCATTTCTTATTATGGAAGGTTGCTATGAAAAGGTTTCAGAAACCAGAAAAGGAAGGGTTTTGCAGGCAGAAAAATGAAACTAGTTTTTTAGTTTTTATTGTTGAAAACCTTTCCCTGGGTTGATCCTGAGCTCTTCAAGTGCAAGGACTCTGTTCTTAAAAGGATTGAGACGCTGCAAATGAAATTTTTCCATGCAGGAGTCTCAGTGAGAACAATCAGTCGGTAAACTCAGCAAGTTACTGGGCTGTTTTTTCTCCTCTGCTATGCTGAAATCCATCATTATTGTAGGACTGCTTATCTCAAAGAATGGAAATGGTTCTGATATCCCTTCTCAATTCTTCCTTACTGTTTGTTGGGATATCCTGTGGTTTGGACTTTTGTGGACAGGCTGTTCAGGGAGCTGAGATGAGAGCATGACATAAGAGTTGACATAAATTTTATCTTACTCGGTCTTGCCGTTAAAGAGTGAGCAAATAGTTGGCATTCCATAGCACCCAGAAGAAAGAATGAATGTTTCTGGCCCTTTGGGTGTAGTAATTGTCTCCATACAAGGTGGTGAGGAAAGCTTTAGAAGCTTTCAGGAGCTGGGTGAGAGGTTAAAATTTTAATAGCCAGGTCTGTAGCTGTATATATCCATCAGTGAACACAGATCTCTGGCATCTACAGATACCTTGGGTAAGATTTTATCCTGCTCCTAAAGTCAGTGTAACAAACCTGGGTATTTGGCCACAAGGTGTGTCACTTGGCCCATGGCATATGCAAAAAATTGCTATCCAAAATACCTCAGATACATGAATCTGAAAAGATACTAGTGTCAATTGACATAGGTCATGAGCTCTTACGATCACCCAAACTGTTTCTCTTCACCCAAGCTTGACAATACTTTACCAAACTGAAAATAATGAAACTCCTCAATGCAAACAACTGCAAAGGCAGTGAATGCAGGCCACAGGTTAGAAGGGTCATTTTGTCTGTTGCTTTGTGCTTGGCATTCAACAAGAACAAATACTCATTGGGCTTCAGCAGGCAGAATTAAGAATACAGTGATGAGGCCTTACCATCTGAGTAAAATGGAAGCGACAACATTACTCCAACATTGCTTCAATGAGAAGGCTGTAAAGAGATTGGCTGTGTATGGTAGCTGTATCCCACCAGGAATAAATTGCAGCCATGAAAGTGCAACTGCCTGACAGAGTCTTGATTTTCCCAGAGGGCCGGTACAGGTTGAGCTGAAGTGCATGTGGTCTGAGATTTGCTCTTATTGCAGCATCAGTATTGCCTTGGAAATGGTGCAGCTCTCCTGGCTTGTAGAGCAGGCCAGGATTATAAAGAATGAAGAGAGGTCTAAAGTATCTTTTTTAACAGATCTTCCCAGTTTAAAAGCGTTCACCTAGCATGAATATGTCCCAGAGAGGAAATGGAGGTGAGTGAAATTCCTTGTAGGATTGAAGATTAGCAGTATTACATGGTTACGATTAATCTCCTTCCATTCTACACGTGGGTGGATTGTTAATACTCCAAGTGCACATGGACTTTTGTAATCACCAACCATATCACTCCAGTGGATGCACAAATGCTTTAGGGCACAGCAGGCAGAAAATCAGCAGCAGAGATGCACCTCCAATAGCAGTTATTTTTTCCACTAATTGCAAGTGTGTGGTGCTGATCAGAGGCTAAGGGTGAATTCCTAGGTGTTAATGTAAGAGATGTCAGCTGCAGCATCAATACACACGTGGTTAATCTTTGGAACACAAATATTCGATGGTGACTTGAAACAGCTCAAAAATAAAAAGCATGAAGTTTTGGAACCTGAGCCAGAGATCCCAACACATGGTGTGGAGCAGTATCAGTTCTGCAGCTGTAACTGCAACTGTTCAGTGTAACCCATTCACAAAGCTTTATTTTTGTTTGACAAATTCATTAACTTGATCATGAACACAGAACCGAGGAACTGGTGGCTACAGGAGGAAGTGAAGCTGGTAGTCTGTGAGCTTCCCCCTCCCTCCTGGCAGCACTCTGCCGATCCCGCCTGCAGCAGCCCCTGCTGTTCCAGCTGTGACCTTCCTGCCTGCTGCCTCAGACATTTGCACTGAACGGGGTGCATTACGGTTCTGTGGCACGACCTAGTGAGGGTTACTTGGGACTGTTCTGATGCCTGACCAGTTCAGAATTCTAAGATGCTCAAGTTAGTGGGGTTTTGGGAGCTTTTGACAGCTGCTCACGGAGGTGTTGCAATTCGGCATTTATAGTATGGCTCAAATACCAGGTTATCGCTTGCATAACAACTGGGAGTAAATTGCTGGAAGGAATTAATACTAGAACTGTTTGTCTTTAATTCTTGCCAAATGCCATGCCATGCCAGTAAAGAGATGCATAGTTCTTGTTTTCATCTGACACTTTCCCGCCGATATTGGACTGTTTGTGTCTGAGGAATTTACAGGAAAAGAGCTCTTGGTAGAGGCTGAGCAACACTTGGGTTTTGCAGTGGTGGGTAAATGCCAATGCCAGCCACGGTGGGTACAGGCAAGAGGTGGGATGTGCCCAGTTCTTAGACATCCAGCTAGTTTTGTAGAAGGGTGGAAATGTTTTACTTGGTTTCTCTGTCAATAGAACTGCTGAGTTCTCTTTATAAAACAAACTGATTGCAAGGCAGAGTTTTAAAGATATTTGCGAAAAACCTACTTACTCAAAAGAGCTAAATATATCATGTAGAAGTAAAAATCAGAAAACCCAGGAAATTATCTGGATGATATAATACTTCAGGAAAAACATATGCAAGAGGGCAGACACAGTGAATGAGTATTGAACTTAATCTAGGAAACATAAACCGTGCTTTGCTTGAAGGATTGGTGCCATATCGACAAAGCAGGAAACAGGAAAGCAAGCTGGTCATAAATCTCTATTAAAGAAATACAGACGACTATTATTTCTTATGCCTGTATTCACAACACTTGGTGCTTACAGGTGCAAAGCCCTGATCTGCATTTATATTTTCACTGTAAAGTGTAACAAGATATGACAATAATGTCATATTTGTCTCTGGCTACACAGTCTATTGTGTGTTATGTAGCTATTGTCTATGTATACACATCTAATTACTTGTGCTACGAGTTAAAGCATACTAATGTATGCAAGTATTAACACCTTGGTTGAAAATATGCTGGTTAACAAGAGCAGCATTTATATCTTAATCAAAGGAATAATTGTACCAGAAGTACTTCAGTTTTTTTCTCAGTTTAGAAGTATTTTTTGCCTGAAGAACTGGCCCCATATTGAATAACTAACCTTGTGATGTCACCCATTCAGGAAGAAATTAGGCTTTCCCACACCACACCGATCAGCTGTGGGATGTAATAAGAGAGACAGCAGTTTGTGGGTATTTCTCCGTTGTGTGTGCACTGTCTATTCCTGGAATGGTTGCCTAAGTTCTTTTCCTACAGACAAACATCTTCATAAATGTTCTGCCTGTGCCTCCCTCATTAAACTTTTTGGATTAGAAATCTAAATGTTATGAGCCTTTGAAATAGTAACATTGTCCTAACCAGAATATATCACCTAATAAAAGAATATTATCTTATTCTCTGTCTTATTGAATCTCCCTAAAGGCTTTCTTTGATCAGTTTCAGAACAGTCTGGCCTTCAAAACAAGACAAGGACTCTGATCTGAAAGCAATCTTTTAGTAGAATTGATATTGGCTGTCTTGATTTTCAGTCTCCCATCAGGCTGATAATACCTACTGCTGGTTTATGTCTCTTTGTGTGCATGCTCCTAAGGGCTTGACATTGTAGTGCTAGCACTTCTGCTGTGTCACTGCAACTCACCTTCCCATGGGTGCCAGCACTTCCTCTGTACCTGGGGGGATGCAAAGACACCAAAATGGACTGTATGTCCAGTGTAGGGCAGATTTGGAGTAATGGCTGGGATTCTCATTTGTATGACAGTACTCTTCCATCCAGGCAGAGAAGGGTTTAATGGCACTCTTGAATCTGATATAACAGTTATAACTCTGAGAGAGTCGTAATGAATTCCTGCATAACTCTGAGGATAAAAATACTGGAACTCTGCTTCATTATGCCCTGTCATTTTCATCACTTCTGTGAGATAATCACCTCTCTGCCATTCATTTGGCCAGGAGATTTTGGAGAATAGTAGATAGAGAAGCCAGTCATGCTGCTTCTTACTAGCTGACTACCATCAGGACTTCTCTCCAGACAGAGGAAAAAAAAATCACAGAAGCTTACTTCTACTCTGCATTTAGGTCTCCATTTGCTTGACTTGTTCAGAGTGTATTTAGGGCAGAATTATAATTTGGGACCTCAGTAATTCTACTCTGGACTTCCTCTGAACTCAGTCAACTCTCCCAGAAAATCTGTTTGTAATTCACTTCACTGGCTTTATTAGGGTCAAAGGCATCTCTTGACCAGTGGCTCTTTTTACCTCTTTTCTGCAAGGGATTTTTTAATGGACATGATTAAGATATTTTCTAAACCCACAGTAAGAGCTGCCCATTGGACTAGACTAAGAGACATCTAACTCTGTGTTACCTATGCCTTTAGTTTAGAAAAGAACTTCAGAGGTCTAACCAACTCTGAATTAACCTTGCAAGAGTCACAGCAAGGCTTCTGGGTCTCACAGCCTGGGCTCAGTCTTGAGTGACACTATCAAACTGGTGTAAAAATATCTCCATCTGCCCGTGGGTAGGGGCCTGAAGATGCAGAGACAGCAGTGAAAGTCCTCCTTGTGGCAGGATCAGCAACGTCCCATACAAGCTTTGGTGGAAATGAATGCTGGTGCCATTATGGAACAAATTCTGATCAGGGTTTGATCCATGAGTTTTACTGCTAAGATTTTCTTTATTGTTTTTCTTCAGAAGCTTGTCATTCAAACCAACTCTTAAACTGTCCTACCATGTAGAATATTGCAGAGAAGTTCTAAGTTAGTAGCTGATGTCTATAAAAATGGGATTTTGTTGGGCAATGGTGGCCAGTGTTGCTGTCCAGGGATTTCTGGTTTAGCAGCACAAATGTTCATCCAGCTGAGAGCTGAGGCTGTGGTAAAACACAGGAATAGCTGTCTCAGCTCCCAAAAGCTCAGTTCCCCATTATAAGCCCAGAATCTCTTACTTTCTATCAAGACAGAAAACTTAAATGCTTTGATTACAGGAGGGAAATTCAGAAGGATTTGAAGAGTTCTTGAATCAACATGTTAGGCTGCATCAAGAGTATATTTTTATGATAATGGTAATCAAATGAAGTGCCTGAGGGCAAATTAGAAATTACAGTGGAGATGAAAGTGTCTGCCATGATCCTTCAGAAATCAGAATACCGGTTTGGTCACTTAAATCATCATGTGAAGATGCTTAATGATGGCTGCCTGCAGCATGTCCCTCGTGGCCAGGTCAGGGTGACAGCCTAAAGTTTTCACTCTTGGAGCTTTTGATTTCAAATTTCAGTGTTTCAAAACCTGAGAGTCTGTGGGTATAAATTAATGTTCCACTGAGCCATAGTCAGTGGAACATTATTTAGTAGAGTATGATTATGTCTTTCCTGACATGAAAACAATGAAATCTCTTGACTTTGTCTTCCAAGGGAAGGGTAACATGGAGCAAAATTGTTGTTCCTTGAAGGAATCATATGGGATACAGTGCTCTGAGAAGAGGCAAGAAGGCTGGCCCAGTCTCCATTCTCACTTTAAGCTCTGCACTGTGCACACAAGACTTGTCACTTTTGACCTTTGCAACCATAAAGCTGAAATGACTTCAACATATTTTCCAACATTAATTGGTTTGGAAGCCAGCCTGACACAATCTACACAATACCCAAGTACGTCAAACCAAGTGAATGATACATGAGGTAATCACATAGTCGAAATCAGGGGAAGGAAAGCCTTCCACTAGTGCAGTAGTGGAGTTTCACTGTCACTGGGCTGCCTTCAGAGAATCCTAGTCTCAGTGTTCTGCAAGGTTTAGACAGATATTTTTGGTTCAGGCACTCCATAGTGCTGCTCTGCTGAAGGCAGTGTCACTTTAAATGGTAAATTTTGGCTGTGGTGGCAAAAGGCAAAAAGCAAAAGGGATATTTTGTTCTGAGTCAGTGATAGTTTTCAGCTGCTGTTCTTTATAAAGCAGAAAAGGCATGTGGATTTAGATAGTGTATCAGTAAGGAAAATGTCAACAGTAGCTGGCCTTGGGCACTTGAGGATTAACAGCTCTGTGTCTGTCCTAAAGAGAATAAATCCTCATTGACCAAATAAAACCTCAGAATCATACACTGAAAAAATGATTACTGCTGTTTTGCAAGTGAAGTTCATGGTGAGTGATAAACTCCGCAAACTGAAAATGCGCTTGAGAGTAGTAAACTCCAGATTATTTGCTTTTAAAAGGAGAGGATGAAACTGTGGGAGGTTAGCTATGGAAAAAGCCAGTCTATCAACAGTAGGCTGACATTCTAGAAAATGTAAAGTTTTGGACATCAGAAAGCTTTTTATAAATTTACAAATCACTGTTACTATCAAGGACTTCATTAGAAGGGGTGTAGGATTAAAGGGGAAAGAAGATCTTTCAGATGTTTGCACATAACCCAGATTAAATGAATTTGCAGGTTCTCTCCAATGCTTTGAGGTTTGTGTGTCGTCGTAGTGCATGTAGGGTTTGTCATGGAACAGCTGCCAGCTGCTCACCCAGTCACCCTCTCTGTCCCCCTCCTCAACAGGACAGGGGAGAAAATAAGATGGAAAAGCTCATGAGTTGAGAGAAAGACACTTAACAATTACCATTATGGGGAAGACAGACTCAGCTTTGGGAAAAATGGTGAGGTATGGTAAGAAACAAAGAAAAAATGGAAACTCCTTCCTTCACCTCTCCCTTGTTCCCTCCAAGGTTGATGTTCACTCCTTCTCTCTCAGCTTCTCCACCTCTCCCCTGACTAGTGTAAGGGAATTGGGATTGGGGTTTGTGTCCAACACAGAGCAGCCCCTTCCCCTCACAGAGACCCCATCACCACCCGATACCAGAGCACCTGGTCTGACCAGTGTTTTTCAGGGCTATAAAAGGACTTAGGCAGCTCCATAATGATCTGCTAAGATGCAGAATCACATAGGCCTGATTGCTAGAAACCTTATTGCAATTTTTCTGGAGTTTTGACCGGCAGAGTTCCAATTGTCTTCAAGCAATTGCAGATTAAAGGAATACTGTGTGATTTGCACATCCAATGTGGTGAATTGAACCAACCCAAGAAATGTTCCAGTCTGAGAAAAAGGTCCTACCTGATTTACAGAAAGAACATCCGTATTTCGAGCCCATGAACAAGTAAAGGATGGAAGAATAGGGTGAAGATGGGCAATTGATCTTTAACCTTAATTTCAGAAAAGATAAGCAATGGAAAGGGGAGTCAAGTCCTTTGGGCAATGGCCTGCTTTGGCATGTTGTTTGGAAGAAAGATATCTGTGGACATTAGAAATACTTGTAGATAAAAATCAGTCAGCCAAAACCTGCCTTTCAATGTACATAGGTTCTTATTAAAAAGCCCTTAATTCATGTGTGAAAAAAGCTTTATTTTCCTTTTCATTTGTGAAAAATAAATGCCAAGGCCCTGCAGAGCTGGACTTTTCTCAGTGGGCATTTCCTTCTGCTCAGAGTCTGATGTTAGGGCTTGGGCAAAGAATGTTTCACCTGAACCTTGTGAGCACAACCTGTTGAGTCAATACCAGGAGAGGCATGCAGGAAATAGAAGTGTGCCTGCCATTTCTTGAATGAGCAGGTTTTAAAGGAGGGACAGTAATTTCAAAATAAATCATAAAAAGTAGCCTTTCAAAATAATTTAAACTTAAATATTAACAAATCCAAGCATTAAAAATTATGAGCCAGGCCCATTTTCCTCCAAAGAGAATTTTTGGAAAGTAACATTGGATCTTTAGCTGTTTTGAGACTTTTTAGAATTTTTATCTGGAGCTTTTCTTCCATAATTTGGGCCAAAATTTACTTTAAAAGATTCCTGTATATCTATAATATTGACATATGCTTATATTTTAGAGCTAAGATTTAGGGCAAAACACTCTTTTTGTCCATAAAATCATAAGAGTTGACAGGACCAAACTTCACTTAAGCAGTATTGTCATTTGGCAGATCAAACCACAGATGATATAGCATTTGTGCCTTGTGTTGCAATTTAGAAATTATTGGCTGGGTTTCTAACAAGTTAGGTGTGCCCTTCTGCGTGACTGTGTATGCTTAACTCATGCAGTTCCCACAATGGCAGAAAGATTGTGTACGTGGTCAATTATGGCTTCCTGCTGTAAAAGATTTGATTTTTGTATGAACATCTGATTTCCATGTAGTACCCAAACATCAATATTCCTGTGTGCAATGGACTGACCACAACAGTCAGAGCTACAGAGGGGTTTGCAGCCCAGCAAACCCAAAGCAAGGGGCTGTGCTCACCAGGGGTGATGGCCCAGAGACCCTGTATTGCACAGGGCGACTCAAAGAGCAAATTCAGTGTCAGAGCTAGTGTTAGTTGTGGGCGAGTGCTGGGGCAGCAGCCACGATGTCCTCCTCCCTCTTCTCTGTGCTGGGGGTGCTCTACATCTCTCTGTTTCTCTTCCCTGTGCTGGCAGGGTGGAGCATCAGAAGCTACTCTGGAACAACTTCTTAAAACACCTCTTCCTGGTGGAAGGATTTTGATAGCTCACATATAAGCCATAGCTAGATTAAAAAATAAGTGAGAGCTTGCAGTATCAGGCAATGCCTGACAGTTGCTGTGCTGCAGAACCATCCCCCTCTGAGAACTTGCTTGCCCTCTATAGTTGTCTTTAATTCTAAGTGCACTGTGATAGAAGATTATGCATAACTCTCAGTCCTGGCCACTAAATGTTGATAGATTCTTAGCTAAGTGACATAAGTTGCATTTCTGTGTTGCTGAATGTTACTGAAGTACAAGTAAATTTTAAGGGACTTTAATGTTACGTGAGGAAAAAGACAAACATGAAATTACATTTACTTTTCTGCACTTCAAAAGACTTGTTCTGCAATTTTACCTTCTTTAAAGATAGCAACTAGAAAGCTCCCAGTGTGGGAGCCTTTGCTTTTAAGTGCTGCAGCAAGCGTAATACTCACTGGGTGAACTTGGAGTTGGCAAAAGCAAAAGCTGGGGGGGATGTACGGGAACATGTGCTGTCCTTTGTAGTTCCAGTTCTTTTAGAAGCACTCACAAATAGCTTTAGTTTCTTTAGCAAATACAATGGCATCATTCTGGGCATGCCTAGTGGAAGTGTTCTGGGGCTAGTAAACTGTGAACAAACCTGTTTGCACTGCTGCACTGTACAGCGCAGCACAGATAAGCCCTAATTGTTATGCAACTCCTTAGCATAAGCTCCTGGCATGGCTCATATGCTTCCCTTGTACTAAGACTGTCCAAAATAGCAACAAGAAAGCATGTAACTAAAGACACAGCAGGAGTGTAGGAATTCACCCAGGCCTTGGATGTTCTAAAGATTGAACAATTCTTCATTTTAAACCTTCCAAAATGCTAAGCATAATGTATTTTCTTCGGAGCTTCTTCAAGGTAAGCAATTTCAAACTTTTCCTGTTTGTTTGGGTTAGTTTTGTTTTGACAAGAGAGAAACTTGGATTTGAAGACTTTGTACAGGAATGTAGAAAGTAGTTTTCTTGAGAACTGATGCCCAGTAAGAAAACTCACTCACCAGGTTTGCAATTTGCTTTGCTATGTTAACGTCTAATTTGTAGATGTTGCTTGTTTTCAGCTGCCATGAAAAATAAACACTTGTTGTGGATTTGAGAGATCCTTATATGATGAAAACCATAACTTTTATGGTATAAACTACATCCATAACAGGGAGTTGTTAGCAATGAAAGATGCATTTTATGAGACAATCCCAAATCTTAATTTCTGATTTTATTATGATTTCCTGAAGTGTTTGTTGTATTTTAAATGTGCCAAATTGAGCAATTGAACATGAACATAATTTAAAATATTTTAGATACAAAATGCATTATAAACTGTTCCCAGTAAGTATAATTTCGTATTAAACAACCAGACCAAATATTTAATATTCAGTGATGGGTATGTAACTCTCGGGGAGCAGTTTATTTTCCTGTGAGGCTAAATAAATTTTATGACAGAGGCTGTGCTGCTGCCTGCTGTTGGGCTTCAAGAGCTGTTTGAGATCTGAGCCCCAGCTGTGGCTGTCACCCAGCTCAGAGTTACAGCACAGTTGTGGTGCAGCTGCAGCGTGAGCTGCAGGTTTTGGTAGAAGTGTGTGCTGTGAAATACAGAGATGATTTGGAGAAGTGTGGGTTAAAGGAATGAAAGTTTAATCAGATTAGAGAATATTGGATTATTCTGAGATCTAAAATGTTAGAATTCGAAACTTAATTGAGAATTACGCTAACCTAGAAGAAAAATGCTTAAGGAATAGACTAACTGTAATGAGATGCATTCCAGATTCCCATTATGTTGTCACTTGCACATTTGCATGCCAAACTGTTTCTTGATAAAGTATGTTGCAGGATTGCAGCTGCAGTGTAAAGCCAGCAGTGAGTCTCAACACAGAGTTGCTCTATGGGGAGCAACTGCTGTTTGAAATAAATATGAGAGAAAGCTTAATTTTGGTCCAAAGATATATGGCTACAATGAGCACCTGCAACCACCTGATTGTTCATGGGAGACATGTAGCACTCCTAAGGAGCTGAATCCAACTTTCAGCACCCTTCCTTGGGGACATTGTAAAGAGCTGATCTTACAAAATTGCTTACATTTGGGTTGAAAACATCTACTTAGTTTGTTCTGAATTACATTTTTGCTCTAAACACTGCACTGTTTGAGAGGTAAAAGTGAAGGACAGGAAAAGTACAATGGGAAGGTTTTTCTCTGTTACTGGGATATGGCTATTGACTCATCATAGTTGCATACTTGCTGTTTTATCACATGACAAGGCTTGACTTTCAAAAATTTTAGCATAAATCATAATGCTAAAGTGGATGTAAATATCCTACTTCAGTGTGGGAGAATATATACTTCTCAGTACTTGAGAATATACAAGAGTATATTTTTCCATAAGGACCAGTCATCCAGAGTCATCAGTTTGAGAAAAATAGGACTGTGTAAAACTGTTAGCTGTCAACGGTGTTATGATGATTACTGGGTTCATCCTGAATCATTTGAATGCAACATCTTTGTGCCATCTCTGTTGGTTCCAGTTTGAGAAAGGCCAGTTCATACCTATGCATTCTATTCTGCATTCATTGACTGAAATCTAACAGTCAGCCAAGTCAGTCAAACTATGTCTGAAATGGAGAAAAAATTCACACTATTCTAAATGCCAGTTTCTTCATTGTTTTCTGTTTTCTTGAAATCGAAATTTCTTAATTGAAAGCTGGACAAAATACAATATATCTAGAGCAATTCTGGAGGTGCTGTGCACATCATGCAGCACTTTGATGTTCTTGTGTGGTGTTAGAATGACCCAAATAGTTTGAAATGCAGTCTGAGGCCTCAGCCATGTTTCTCAATAGGATTTTAGCTACTAAAATCCCTGTATCCATGCCTGGGAACTTTTAAAAGTATTACCCTCATCTGACTGAAAAGAAAAAGTAGGCTGGGCCAAACAGCAATAAACCTGCGCTTGGCTTTGGGATAAATGCTACTATGGGAGAGTATGAGAGACTTACTGTGGTGCCTCTTGTCCTCCTCTGGAAGTTGTATCAGCACTTTCGCTGATGGGAGGAGCAGGAGGAAGTGGAAATAGCCTAAACCTGTAAATAAAAAAAAATAAAATTAAAATTAAAAAAGCATAAACTCCCTAGAGCTGGGGACAAGACCAAGGGGCAGAGTTAGTAGGAAGGAGCTCAGGACCGTCTGCCTACCCCCACTTCTGTCTAGTTCAAGGCTTTCCTAGCACAGGACTGAGTCTGCAGCATAAAACTCCATCATGGTGCCTTTCAAGCAGACACAAAATTGCATGCACATCTGATCTTAGGAGGTTGTGACAGCAAAGATAGATTGTTATATCTTGGCCAGTTAAGTTTTTTGTCTCCCATAATAATCAATTTAAAGACCTAATATTGTTGTCTTTGATTCTCCCAAGAGAAATGGAAACAGGTATTGGAGTTGTTGTCAATGCATGATTGCATGGGTCTGAGGAGTTGGTTTTTCTCACTAATTTAAGTAATTCTTTAATTAAAATATTCCATATGACTGGTCACTTGGTATGAAAATATTTAGTTTCAACTGAAAATATGCAGAAATCAAAGTGTGACTCCTTATTGAATGAAAAGACATACAAATGACTCACATGGGTCATTATTAGTTGGTTTTTTAAGAAGTGTGACAGCAAACTTTATGGAAGCATCTTCTTGCTTCCTTTAATTTTAAAACCAGAAGATGCAGATTAATACTGCTTTTCTTTATAATGATGACACAATAAGAATCATGTTTTTGCTTATGGCATGGAGCATTTCAAAACAAGCAGCCTGTTGCAGTCATGTCCAATTTCTCTCTAATGCCACTGGTACAGCAGTAAACAAGGCACGATGCAGATTTGCCACTTATACCTTTAATGCCTCTAAAATAGTACACCTATTGTTCTCTCTGAACCAAAGCTCCAGGCCACTAATACCAGCTAAACAGTTCCTGGCCACTTTAAAAGGCCAGTGTATGCCCGAGCAGGGATGGCTGTGTCACCAGTTGCAGACAGAAATTTTGGGAGCCCTGCTGATGCTGCTGTAGGAAGCAGTATTGCACAGCTGTGGAACATCCTAAATTTGTATCTGATTTTGCATTCAAAGTGTTGTACATTTCTCTCTCCTTGGCCATAACTTTCATTTAATTCTGCTCAGAAATCTGTCACCTCCTTGGATAGATTTGCATCCCATCCAGCTTTGACTTTGGATCTGAACAAACTTGGCTGGTTTTCTCTTTAAGCAATGTACTAAACTTGCATTTACATGAATTGAACTGAAGAGTTTGAGCACAATATATGTATTTCTCTGAAGGACTTTTGTTCTGACTTCAGAAATCAAGGACCACACTTGTGCTAGTTTTAGGTCTTGCATGCATTTCACTAGATATTCACCTATCCTGAAAGTTTAGGTTCCCACTTAAACTTTGTGTTTTAGTTCCTTTTTTGTGACCATCAGTCTTTTTGCTGGGCTAATCTTTGTTATTCTTTGTTAGCGTTTTGGCACCTCTGAGGTTCCTGGGAAATGAGCACTAAAATACTGTCTGGTTATTCTGCTTCCAGTGAAAAAGCAGAGATTTGTCAAAAACATTCTGATTTCAGTTGGACCTGTGCCAGACATTTAACAGAGGCAGGGACCCTGCTGAGTGGACATGCCCTTGGAAAGTCAGAATGTTTCTCGTTGAAAATGTACCTTGTTATCTGCAGAAACTTTGGTTCTGTTGTGTGCACTTGTAACATTGCTGCTGCGTGGGGCCATTTCTTGACTGTAACATATTTGGCTGAGTAATGACTGTGGATATTTTAGTTTTTATGTGGATAATTTAGGTTTTGCCTAAAACTTAGGAATGACTGTGAACGGAGCTGTTCTAAACATGTGTTTATCAGTTGTTTGTCATCTAACCTGTAGGAAGTGGTGTACAAATGTGATCTTTAAGCATGCTCAGCTGTCAGGCAGGCAGATGCCACACAGGTATCTTAACCTGATCTTTGGCACCCTGTTAGCCTATGGAGGTTCAAATCTCCTGGCTAGAGAGGTCATCCTGTACTCTGCCATTTCTGTGCACTAATGCTGTGCTTTCTAAATAACAACAAAAGTATCAGGAACAGAACATTTCAGCTGGCTGGGAACTGCCTTCTTGCAAAACTGGCTGAAGAAGACTGTCATTGTTTAGTTAATGAACTTCTTGTAGCATAAATTAAACCAAGACAGCGTTGAGCTGGAGCAAAAGTGACAATCCCGGAATGTCGGCTTAGATCTTAGAGTAATGTCTGCAGCAGCTCATACTACCTGAGTAACAACTCTGCAGGTAATACCAGAATACACACCTCTTCATTAAAAACTTAAAGAGGGTTGCTAATGTCTCATTTAATATGCAAAACAACAAATTTGAATGATTGCATATATGGTTGTAAGAGCCCCTGGGTTGTATTGGCATGTAGAATGAGTATTGCAGTCAATGTTATGAACTGTTCTTGCAAAAACACAAAATAAATGTTACTGGAATTTTTAAGTGCTTTTAAAAAGACAGCTGTTTTAGGAGCATGGATTCATGTATAAACTGCCTCTGCAAAGGTCTTGCTTTCAGGGGGGCTGAAGCAGCTGTAGACAAATACTTTTCAGCTGAGGTAACCACAAACTCTAAATTTTGTCCAAAGAAAGTAGCATGCTTTGACTGAAGTGCATTTTCCACTGAGACAAGAAATATGATGACCAGAGTTAAATTTTCTAGTTATAGCTTTGATTCAAGGAAGAATGGAAATTCATTCATTTGATTCCTGCAATGACTTCCAGCTAAAAAACATTGTTTCCCAATACTGAATTAAGCTGCAGAGTGTCTGGCAAATCATCAGGACTGGGAATTCTTTATTCTAGACAGTTATCTTGCACTTTCTTAAACCAAAAATGCTTAAACCAAACCAATGCCATGCAGTGCATGGCAACGGGCAGTCTTCATGCAGAAAAAAAGTGCTGTAATATGAGAAGGAACATGACACCAGATGAGGGTACAGGAGATATCCACTTCTGTATCAAAAGCACATAAATTGGTGAGGTGTACCTAAGAGTTCACATCAGAAGAAAATCTAGCCTGAAAACACTATTGACTGAAAAAAGGAACGAGGTTTGGATCAACTGTAGTTATTGGGTCAGTGAAGATGTGCTAGTAAGGAAACAAGATGTCAGAGGATCTCTGACTTTTTAAGGAAGGAATGCATTTTGCCTGGAAGAGGCTTAAAGACATATAAAGGGAAAGGTGGTATTGCTTTGTATGCAAAGTATCTGAATAATGAAAAGAAAGAGTCTCTGAAGCACTAATGCCTCTGTGACAGTAGTAGAAACTGGAATTCATGGCAGCCACGTAATTCCTGATTGACCTGCCTCTATGTATGTACATTAAAAGGGGTGATGCACACACACTCTTCCTCATCTGAAATACTGCTGCAGGAGCTGGATTGTCTTCATCCTCAAGACAAGAGTGCTATTATCAGTCTAGGAGACTGGAAGCAAATTCTGAATTCAAGTTATTACCATTTGCAATTAATACTTATTTCAGTATATACTAATGACTGTCATTTTTAAGGCAGGACAGATCCATGAATTACAATGAATAGAACAGCCACTAAAATGTCACAATGGTTAAAATTGTAACAATGGTTACAATTACAATGCATCCATTGGCAGAAATTAACAAATACATCCATTTGCTCAGACCTTTAACTGAGAATCACTTTGACTTCTTGGCCACCAGGATCAGTTGCATTTTGCACCTCTTTATGTGACAATACATGTTGTTTGTAGCCTCCAGAAGGATCATCAAGTCCAACTTAGGAAAATAACCCCAAACCCAAAAACCAACTAACCAACCGACCAACTTGGCCCATTAAGAGCATACATGTGAAAAGTGATATCCAAGAGTGAAGAGTGGTTTGCTTACAGGTAAAAGTGCCTGAAAGTCCTGAAAGTCTTGGTCAGCTTTTGTGTAATCAAAGTTTGTGTTATGTTGAGATCAAGATTTCCTGCAAAGCGGCCTTTGGTACCTTTTGGCCATTGGTATAATTTCCCAAATCACCAGAATGATGACATTGTTGGCTGTTCCAAAGAATTCCGGCTGCTTGGGAGTCACAATTTTCTTGTGCCTTCAGAGACGGAATCCTGCACAGCCAGAATAGGTCTTGCTGCTGAGAAACTTCCAGTAACATTATTGAGGTCATACAGATGAGCATGCAATTACTTAGATAAACAGAGTTTCAATTAACATGATTGCAATCTAGTAGCACTTAAATAGTGCTCCTTAAGAAAAGGATTTCACCCTGTACACAGCCTGAAAATCTGTATGATTAAACCACACCACAAAGTTAAACATTACCAGAACCTATACATAGCCTTGGGTTCAACTTTTGACCCCACAAGAGTTATTGCCTGAATAAAAATCCCAGGAGACAAGGCAGGAATTTGCATCAGATTAATTGTCAATGAAAACGTTTTTGTGGTTTTATGCAAAATGCAAAAAGATTAAAATAATGAAGAGTGCCTTGCAACATGCAAGCACTCCTTGGCTAGGTCAGCCTTCCTCCTGGCACCTCAGCCAGCTGGGGCTGGAGCCTTTGGAGGCGTTTTAGGTAATTAGCTGAGCTGCTTCACTGCTGAAGCAGTATCTTTCAGATTGCACACATAAAAATAAGGTGAAATAATGATACACTCTTCAGAGTCCTCTCTTGCTAAAATTGAAGGTGGAAATTCAGGCAAGCCTTTCTCCAGCAATGAAAGATCACTCCTCCTCCTCCTCCTTCTAACACTTCTCTGTGTCAAACCCCTCTGCTGAGCCAATTTTCTACACTGATGTTCGTAGGTGGGGGCTAATAAGCAATCTGTTACTCTTGGAAATCTCCCATTGTAGGCTTGCCACAGATGCACTTGGCAAGTTCAGGACAGTGTTTAACTCTGAGTGAAATGCTACCTGGTCATATATGTGACCTTTCTGTAAAACAGAGCAAGTGCTGTTTCTCTTCAGTGCAGTCTCAAAAGCGTCTTTGCTTCCTGGTCATGCAGGGCCTCAGACAAGCCTTTCTTTCAGAGCATGGCTCTCTCTACTGGCTGAGATTTAACATTTTCAATAGGCAACTTTCTGATCAAACTTGGAATATGGGCTTTCCCATTTTCAGTACAGCTTCAACAAGTCTCTTTGTAGCAGGTGAGCATCAAGCCCTCTGTATTCCCTGGGGCTTATTAAAGAGGTCAAGCATAATAATTTAAGAAGGAAATAACCAATAGTGTGAAGAAACCAAAGTTTTAATGAACATATTTTGAAAAGCAGCAACAACAACAAAAAGAATTTGATGTATTTTCAGATTAATATTCTGAAATTAACAAACTAAGATTAGGTTAGAAATGGATATTTCTGCAGTTCTGAGAAAGGAAGAAAGTCTTTCACTTCACTGTGTGTCCCATGGTGAAGGTAAGCTGCTGTAGTGTACAGAAGGATTGTATTCTTGTCTACTTCTCAAATTCTAACCTAAATATATATTCCAATTTTTATTTTGCCATTTAAATGGCAAATGTATGTCATTAAATACTATTTGGCATATTTTTTAATGTATTTTCATGAGAATTAAGTTCCACAATTTGAAAGTCCTAGAGATTTCTATAACAGGAACTGCATAAAATGATGGAAAGACATCGAGATAGTTTGAATAAAGCATAAGGGTAATAATACCTTTTCAAAGTCAATCTTTTGTGCTGTGTAATAAACGCGAACCCTCTGTCTACAATTAACACTCTCCCTTCCATAGCTTTATCTCAGAGTTGTCTACTAGCTCACTCAGGTACTGAGGTGTAACTAGCTACTGCATCCAGTGACAGATAACATGTGGGTATCTTTCAAGCAGTGAAAGGAACTGGATTGCACTTGAAATCACCATCAGGAAGAAATAATCATCACCAAATGGCTAAGACAGGTATCTTTCATCCTGTTCTTTTATCAGGCACAAGGTTATTCTGGAGTACTCCAGGTTACTACAGGCTTTCAGCTGGTACCAGATACCATTTCACTATTAATTACAACACTTTCTGAGCATACAAACTTTGTCTGTGGTATATGCTGGCAAGTAGAGGTGATGGTAGGTGAAGATAGGTGATGGCAGTTCCTGTAGATGTAAGTTCATTCAGCTCCATATGCAACCACGTAAACCCTCCCTATCAACACTAACACATTTTTCTTTATTCTAGATTTCAGTTAATCAAGTGCCATAACGCCCTGGCAACAGAATCTTAACAGACGTCTCATGATAAAAAGATTTATTCTAGCTTCAGGAGACTCTTTTGAGACAGGTGGCTTTACATATTTATCACCAATTACAATTAAGACAGTTATGTTCAGGAGGTGCAGACCCTGCAGTATCACCCCAGCCACCTCTCTTGCCCACAGTGAGGGAGAATGGGGCAGCTCAGGGATTGATGGCACAGCAAAGCCTGCTCCTGAGACTGGGTAAAGAAGAAAACTGAGCCTGCATAGAGCCACTGCTGACATGCCTGTGCTCCCACCCTGCTGCCACCCTGCTTTTGGCTTGTTTCTGCAACTGGTGCAAGAAAAATTCATCTGAATTTTGAAATTAACACTCCTGAACTAGCTGTAGGGGTTTTATTTTATTTTCATTTCATTTCATTTCATTTCATTTCATTTCATTTCATTTCATTTCATTTCATTTCATTTCACAACTGGCTGATTTATTTGAGAAGACATGTAAATGCTACCTGATTTCAGTTTTGATTACCTTCAGAAGAATCAAACTATTTGATTACTTTTCACTCATTTATAAAATTAAATAGTTTTCTGATCCAGAATAGAACATTTAATAATCCTACAGGTAATGTTACGTGGTTCCTGAATGAACATGGAAATTACTTGTAAAATTCCCTTTATAAGTTTACAACACAGCTAGTCATTCTGGGCTGCTATAAAAATTTACACATAATGATGTATGTAAATATGTAATATATGTAATGTACACAGTCTTAAATTGCTCCATTCCACCATTGCATCCAAATAAAGTGCAAAGAACAAATCCTATCTGTCCATGGGAAAGCCAGAGATGGGGCCTCGCAGTCCCAGACCGGCAGCTGTTGCTGTGGAGATGTGCAGTCATAGCCGTGCCATCCTCCACAGGTTGGGATTTTGTTTCTGGATTTACTGCCAGTATAACAAAGCAGATAACACCATGGTAGAGGAATCAACCCAATGCCTGAAAAATTTTGTGCTGCTCCCTCTTCTCCTTCCTTTGCTTGCCTTCCCAATACAACAGAAAATGGAGAAATGAGCCCCGCATAGAAATCAGATGATTTGCTTCCTCAGCTCTTTTTTATCTCGCTGGTGAGAGCTCAGTGCTGCCCATTGCATTCTGCCAGCTCGGCAGGTTCAGCTGGATCCGGCGGGCTCTGGGCTGTCACTCTGCTTTGTTCAGCTTCATTCTGCTGATGCCGTGGGGTGTCTCCGTGCTGGGGGACATCAGCCTTGTGCATCTTTCTTCTCTTGGCTCTGAGGTGTAAACTCCTGGAACAGTATGCTCTGTGCGGTTCTGAAAAGAGGAAAAGAAGCCAAAGTCAGCTTGAATTGTGTACTCCTGGAAGTCTTACTTATGTGAAGAAATAATTTAAGACTCTTGCTAAAATCCTTGGCCTTCTACCCTACACCTGGCCTCTCTCTGGTAATGCATCACCCCGCAGGCGGTAAGAGCGTGGGCCTTCACCCCCTGTGCTTGGAGCGCTGTTTCCTTCCTGCTGTTGCTGGTTTGATGCTTTCAGCTGTCCATCATTCAGGCACCATAAGCTAAAATAACAGGTCTTTGCCAGAAAGACTGAAAGAACTGTGTTGTTATTTGCAGTATCTTAAACTTTTTCTAGTGAATTTCTTTCTTGTTTGTTGGTTTTTGAACCCCTATGGCATTCGTTTCTCAGCAGGACTTCTGAAATAGGCCAGATTTTACCTTGCTTACTGTTTGTTTATCCTAATCACTATGAAGGCTTTTGTAAAAGCAATCTGTATCTGATCTTGGTGTATTATTCATAGCTTTCCTAAGGCTGAGTTTCCATGACAACTAATTAATAAAGATTAGCTTTTCTTATGGACTATAAGACTCAAGTACATCTTGTTTTGTGATGTAGATAATCTCTCCATCTTGTTTTGGAGACTGGGTCTTGTCACAGAGAAGCCAGAGGCAATCTGTTCTGATTTACAGCCAGACTTGGAAGACCATCAGGGGTGAAATCTTTCAGATAGTTTTTGTTTTCCCAGTTCTTACATTTGTCCACTTGCTCATTTGTTTACTTGCCCTCCATGGGTGAGAGTTTCGCAGCCTCTTTTGGTTTGAAGGACATAGGAGGAAGCCACACTTTTAAACTTTTGTTAACTCTAAATTAATTGAAGAACAACCTAGATCTACAGATAAATGGTGTTAAAACAAAGGTATTTAGTTGAAACACATGAAGCTATATTGCTAAAAGATGTCATAACACAATGTAATATAATCCTTATATTTCCTCAACATAATTCTTAATTGATAATATACTTGCTCTATTTTTAAAAGGTATTATTGGAATTTCAAAAACAGCCTGGATTTTGAGCTGCTTTCAGTACTAAGAAACAAATACTTAATTTCATACTTAAGCTTTTCTCAACTGTGAAGTTGCTAACAACGCTGTTATTTTTGATTCATGGGAAAAGGGAAGACAAGCATCAAAGCTTCCTTATTCTTAAGGATTTTTATGAGCAACAGTAATTGGGCAACATCTGGTGTGTGTTTCAAATGCTCTTGAGTGACATTTGCCTGAAAGGGAGCCTATTTGTTTTTTTGTAAGGGTGATCCAGGGACAATCTGGTGCTTCACATTTGATTTTACTCAGATATCTGACCAAACTGAAACTTATTTTGTTTGCTAAAACAAAGAGTTTTAGAAGAGGAGGGCTTTAGATTAAATCAAAGAGGATGTGTTTCTATCACCTGAGAACATAAGCTTTACATCCACACATTTCTTGTCTTTCTGCTCAATCAAACAAATAAGAATGGTAGTCTGTCTTAAGCGTTGGGTTTGATCTCCCTTTCTGTCTGTGCCTTACCTTTCTGAATCAGTGAAGTACTTCTTGGCAGTTCTTAAGGTTATGTCAATCCCATGTTAAACTATGAGAAAATTCACCCAGCGATAGCGGTGTAGGGCTATGTAAGAGTGGAGTAGCACTCAAAATCTACCTTCAGCAAAAGGCTTTGCTTCATTTTGACTTGTGTACCTCCTTATAGTGCAAAGCATTTTCTCAAGTGAAATCCTTTTTACTGCTGATGTTGAGTTACAGACTTGTTGGTTTGGCTGCATCTTTCAGCAAGCCATCAGGTACTTGGTGATGGGCTCTCAATAGACTGAGCTGCATTTTGTCTATCATAAACCCTTTGGCAAAAAGCTGGTCTTAATAAGATCTGGAAAAAAAAATCTCCTGGATAGATTTATTTTATCCTTTCTTTAAAACAGCATGTTCTCTCACTAGGCTTGCAAGAAATAAGCAAGACCTGACTGATACAACACTTTTCCACATGGTCTCTCTGCAGATATTCAGTGCAGCATCCGATTTGCATGAACAGTGCCAAGTGTTTTAGTGCCCTGCAAATGAGGACTAGGCTCTTCAAAGCTGAAACATAAGCCAAAACCACCCACATTCAGGAGGAACCCTGCATTTGCAAGCTGAAAATCAGCTGATGCAGCATATGTCGTGATGGGACAGTGCATTGGGCAGAATGATGATAATGTGGAAGCTGGCCTGAAAGGCAATAAGGAATGGGACTATGAGAAATCCACAGAGAATCATGTCATTAACTGTAGTACAAAGGTCTGACTCTTACCAAATTCTCAGCATCTGTTTTTTAATACATCAAATTCAGTCAATTCTTCTTTGTACCAGTATTTAGACACTACCAGTGAGCAACTGAGGAGTAGACAGAGTTGCCTTTCTCCAGAAACTGTTCTAGCCCTGAGTTTAATTCCCTATGCCAGCCTTGGGGAGGGGACTGATGCCAGGTGACACGTTGTCTTGGTGCCTCTGAGGCAGCAGGGAGGATGTAATGAAGAATAGCTGCAATACTGGAGAGAGAGCAGGGCTAATCAGCAGCCAAACCTGTACTCACGCCAGACCAGGGCAACAACAAAGGTACTTTTACTTCCAGCTGCAACTTGGATGGACTGTGGTTCAGCCTGTCTCATTCCTTGCTGTGCTCTCACTGCCTAAGCAATACCTCTAAAATCCCTAACTAGCATGCTAAATATTTGTGTGTTTTGCTAGGAGAATTAAATGTCAGTGTAGAACACAATTACCCTAGAGGGAATTTAACCCCTCATTTGTCTTAAACATTACTTGTGGAACTCCAATGAAATAGTGGCATATGGTCTGTCAGTCAGTGATGTTTGTTCTGGGTTTGTGACACTGGGTCTGGGCTGACACTTTGTGAGGTGTCACTTGAAAATACACAAACTCTAATTTTGTTTTACAGTGCCAGTGACTATCATCCTCCTGTTTCTGCCCCTCATAATTTCTGTTTCCATTTCAATACATCTCTGTTGTTTTAAGGGCAGATTTTCCACATGTTTTTGACTCCAGGAATTTGGTGTTTCAAAGGAAATGACACCAGTGCTTCATCCGGACAATCACATTAGCTGAGATCTCTGTGAAGTCCAGAGAATACTTCTCAAGTAAGGAATATGCAGGAAATATTTTTTGTTGACAAGATTATGCCCACTACTGTTCAGGAGAGCTCATTCCCAATATTTTGTACTGTAAATTTTACAGAGTTAGAAGTTCTGTGTCAGATTAGTTAGAAGAGAGATAGTCCCTAATTTTGTAGATGGGCATACTTATTCTGCTTTTTCTTATGATGGGAGATATATAACTCCTCCAGATTTAAACATTATAGATTGCTGGAATGTGTCCTGCTTCTTTTTACAGGGATCTTATTTTTCAATCTGATCAGTGTCTAGAACAAAAGTTTTGGGCATGAGAAACTAATGCTAGAGTGAAGTAAAGAAAACATCTGTAGGCATAAGTCACTTGCTCCTATGAAATTATCCCCAAAGTATGTTAAGAAAGAACAATGTCTCCTGCTGACATATTTAGACAATTTACATATGATTTTCAAAAGAGACTATATTCAGCAATGGGGGGCTTCATTTCTATGCTTGGTTCATTCTCAGGTGAATTTATGAAGAGCCTCAATTATTTAAACATAAAAAGCTTTGGCATTAATCATGACACAACAGCAAATGTAAAAATTGCTGAATGTTCAGTATCAGCATGAATGGTTATCTTCTGTAGGTCTGGCACCTCACATATTATGTCACCCTTCAGAATAACTTGTGCTTGAAAATAAGTCCTCAGGTAACCTGAATCCTCAGGTGACACCCTCCTCCCTCGAGGACAGGGAGGAGGTGGATGACACTCTTGGCAGTGGGTACTGTTCCTGGGTACAGGGAGCACCTGAGGCCTGGGAGCACAGAAAATGGGGATCTGGAGCAGGGGCCATTGGGCAAAAGGTCTTTGAAGAAAAATGTCTTTTTCTTATGCATTCTTGTATAACACTGCTAAATGTAAGCGATGTTACTATCAACATTTAAAAGTGCATTTCTCATCTTTAAAAAGGCAGGTTTGCAAGTTTTCACAGGTAATATTTATGGAAAAGTTTGACATTGACAACAAAATTTCTCTATCCCACTGTTTTTCTGAAAGAAACTTTTAATCATGGAAGTAGAATAACCTTTGCTCTCTGAGAGCAGTATTCATCCTATTCCAGTCATTCTCATAAATGAAGCTTTCAAGAAAGAAGAAATAAGACTTTTTTCTTCTGAATCAATAGGAACCTTTTTTTGCCCCATAAGTAAGGGGAACAGAACACAAGGCTGTATTCTTGCAAATAGGATACTATTAAACCCCACTGAAGCAAGAATTCAGCCTTGAAAACAACTGAACCTTTTCTGATCTTGCTCTTAGTCACTTTCAGTCTTTGATACAGAGGTATAACATTATTTTTAAATTATTTGTAAATATTTAGGGCTTGTTGTACAATGTACACGTTATACAATGTGTTCATTGTAAATTTAAGCTGATTTCAGGAGAGTTATTTCTACCATGCTCTTGGAGAACAAGTCTCCAGACTCTAGAAAGGAAAACTCCAAAACTGTAATAATCTATGGGAAGAAAGAGAAGAATTTGAAAACTGTATTTAACTGCTTAAAATTACCAGAACTGTGTGTTTCCCTGCGCTGGCTTGTGTGTATGCTGTACTGCTTTGTTACCAGTTTATTGGTGACTACCCCTAAGGCAGAATGCAATCTGATAAGGTGTGATGTTGGTACTTTGCCCCTTTGGGATTTCTAGTTTATGCTTGCAAACATGAACTGAATGAATTCACCCTTCTTGGACAGCTTTGTCTCCTTGGCAGCACCAGCGGGAGAAGAGGTGTTGGGAATGCCTTTACAGAGAGCTGCTCTACTTCTGCATATTCTCCTGCCAGAGAAGACTTTGGAGAGACTGTGCCCTCTCTGTTCTTACTGAATCATGGCACGGGCCTTGATACTTCAGCCAGCCTTTTCCTGCATGTATAGAAACCACTGTGTCAGTTTTGTCTCTTGATGATCACTGAGATGATTATAAATAGTGTAAATGTGAAAGAGGCTCTCGTGTTTTGAGCCTCAAAGGACACTGAATCTGCTTGTTGTTTTTGAATAATATGAAGGAGGCTCTGACTACAGATGTTGCATGATCTGGGTGTTTCAATAGCAGTTCATGCTCTTCAGGTACCTGGTTTTTAGATCATCCTTCTCTTCTTGCTGTGTAGACAAACAGCTTTACATCAAAGACAACTTTTGTATGCTGCTTGTTATCAACCATATCCCTGCGGGAGATGCTTCTGAAGGTTTTCATCTATACAAAGTCTCTATGGTTTAAAACATAACAGGTCTAGTAAAAGGGTTCTACTTGAAGAGCAATAGTTGTATTTGTTTTGTGCCCAAATGATTGCTCAAAGTGAGAAGCTCCAATATGCTCTCAGTGCCTTTTATTCTCTTGAAAATAAAGTGTTGTGTTCCTCCTCTGACTTTAAGAGCTTCAATTACTTCTTCCAAGAACAGTGTATTAAACTGCTGGCTCCTAATCCAGATAGCTTAAAGATAGGTCCTTAGAGGACATAGTGCACATGTGCTGGAGTTTGATGTACCAGTCTGTATGTCTTGATCATGCTTTTCAGAGTTTCACAGACAGCCTTGGCCTCAGTTTTCCAGATCTGTGAGCTGGAAGCGTGTGACCCATTTGCGTTAGAGAATCTCCACAGACATGCTGCCATAAATCTGAATCTGAGCTAGTGTGTTCTGACCTGTAACACAGACAAGTGATGCACAGCTATTGGCTCACTCAACACATGGATATGAATAAGCTTTCCTATGATGTTGGGTACAGAAATGTAAACTAACTAACAGGAAACACTGGCAGGATTTATATCTGAAATCTCTCTTCCCTCCACTTTGAAACTGAAGAAAACAGTAGAAAAATGTGATGTTTGGATTTTCATTTTTTGATTACTCCTTTAAATATTTGGATTTTATAGTCAAAACCAAGACAGTAGCAGCCCAGCTCCAGAGGGAAACCTTCAATTGGAGGTGGTATCCTATATAGGAGTGTATCAGTTAGCTGTGTCCTTTGGGTAGAATTCTCAGTTTTATCCTTTTGCAGTCATCTTGCTTGCTCAATTACTGTAGTCAGGGATATTGTGGAGGTGTTTTAGCACAGCAAGGTGCTCTCAGTGTGGCTCCTCCAGTTATGGACAGCTCCCTATGTCTCTTCTGGGTAGTTTGTGAAGTGGGAAGGTGAGAGGGGATGACGATGGGTAAGTGAACCCATGTCCGAATATAATGAGGTTTCAGCTGTTGGGGAATTGATTGGTTACAACAAAATTTAGTTATTTCAGTACTGACACAGTAGCAAATATTGGCTGGGGAGTGATTCTTGATGTTGCTCTGAAGAGCTGCTGCGGCGACCCTTCGAGTGATAGAAGTTGCAGGGGCATATTGGTGTACTAAACTAGCTGAGGCTACTTGGAGTAATCTACAGAATGCAATAGTTGAGACATAATGGTCCCTGCTTGGAAAAGGAGAAGGCTGACACTGAAACACTATCACTGATGAATGCAGGAAACCAGAACTGTTCATACGGTTGTGGAAGTGTCAGGCTTTTTGAGGAATGACTGACTAAGGGCAAAATATAAACCCATGGGATGTTTTCATCTAACCTGTCCCTTTAAAAACACAATAGAGAAGACAGGCAGATGCTACCTTTCTGTTTTGGTAAATATGGTAAAAACAGATAACCTGCTGGCATAGCTGCACTTCTGGAACTGATTTCTGCAGAGCAGAGCCACCCCACCTGCAGAAAAACTTAATGTATGTGTCCATTCCTGCCAGTCAAGGCAATAGGTAGGAATCTGCCCTGAAATCCTGATGGAACAGTGTCCCATATGGCAGCCATCCAGACACAGTTAATCAAATAGCTAATTATCACCATGATGGTGATCAAGCAGCTGATTTGACATTAATGCAACAGGCTTTATATTTTGAGCAATAGGCTGAAACTTTGAGTTTGGTTTTGGAGCTTAGAAAAACTGTGAAAAAGGAAAAAAGATAATAGTTTGGAGGGGATCCAGGGGAACAGAGAGAGACAGGAAGTATTGGCTTTAGCTGCTCTGGGTTGAAGCCAGAGGAAGAAGTACTGTTACAGTGCCTCCCTTGTGACAGAGAGAGTGGTGGTTTAGATGTGGGTGTCAACCCATTTCTGAGGAAAGGGCTGGAGAGTGGTGTGTGAACTTTTGATTACCTGTGCAAGAAGAATGATGACTGAAAAAAATGTTGGAGTGGTAAAAATAGTGCTGAGTTGGCTTTGGCTGCAGAGATGTTCCTTGGGTTGTGATGGAGCTCTGCAATCCCAGCCACTGAGGTGAGGTTTTCCCCGGAGCTCCTAACTGAGGTTGCCTGAGGAAATGTGTCTGTTACTTTATGATTTACTCCTGCCACTCACAGCCACAGAGCTGGTACAATGGGCATAGTGCAAGAAAAGAGCAAGGCTGTGTTTGCCCATGAGCACGTTTTTGATTTGGGTTATTCTCTAGTAATAGAAAAAGATATCACTTCTGCTAATAAATGAATGGAAACCAAAGACTATGTGGACTTCTCTTACTTGGAAGACTCACAAAAGAAGTGAATCTATCAGAGAAACTGAGGAAGTGTTTTCTGTAGTACTGATTCATAATCTTGCATGTTTTTACATGCTGTATTTTGACATCCACTGTGCTTTAGATGATTATTACCCTGTGTTGAATTTCAACTTCATGCCCAATACACTTCACCTGCAGCTGAATGTTTGAGCAAGTGAAATTCTGACAAATCACTTGTGACTTGCACACATCCAGTCCAAAGCTGTTTCCCTTCTGCCAAGCCCCATCCTTCAGTGTGTCAGAAAACTTCATATTTTTTAATCTTTTGGAGGGAAGTTATTGTCTATCAGTAAAAAGCAGCTGGTGTATTCGGGGAGAAAAACAGGTACCCAGCCCCTTTGTCAGCTCTGACTGGGGAAGTCTGGCTGCCCACCTTCCTTTGACTCATGTCTATTGCCCAAGTTGCAATAATATGCATCAGGATTTGAGAGCAGTGGGATTCTGAGGGCATGCCTCTGCCACGAAAGCAAAGCCTTGCCAAGACGGCTTTGGAAGCTGTATGTGCTCATCACTTACCTCTGCTAGGAAGCAGCTCTAATGTGGTGTAGCTTGGAGCTAGTGCACTTCTTGGGGACTGAGTTAGCATTGGGGTGTGTGGGTTCAGTAGCTCTCAGCTCTCTAATCTGATGTCACACCATATGGGTGGGACCTTCCCTGTGAAAACCCATCTAGGGACGTTTTTGACTCTTCCTTTCCAGGACCAGGGGTATTACAGTCCTTTTTCATAAGGTTTGTAAATTTGTCAACATTTCTGTGAAATTTTATGAGGTGACGGACTTCCTTCATGACGGTGATGTGGTGAGGCCCTGGCACAGGTTGCCCAGAGAAGCTGTGGATGTCCCCTTCCTATAAGTGTTCAAGGCCAGGGTGGATGGGGCTGTGAGCAACCTGGTCTAGTGGGTGACATCCCTGCCCATGGCAGGGAAGTTGGAACTAGATGATCTTTAAGGTCCTACCCAAACCATTCAATTATTCTGTGATTCCTCAATCTAGTTTCCTTGGCCTCATGAAGGGAGAAAATTTGGGAATTTGGGACAGCCGTTGCCTTTCCCCAGTGGGCTAATCTCATTCCACATGTACAGTGTGAACCTTTATGTGTGTACAGGAAGATTCTACCTGCCTGCATAGTGGGGGAACTGTGCTGCTGTCTTTGCCCTCTGGAATCTACAGTGGGGATCTCAAAAACAACTTGCTATGGCCAGGGCTTTCATTCATTTGTTCATTTCTGTGTATGGGTGTGTGTTGTACTACTGATTGGTACTATTCTAATAGTAAAAAACCTGAGTGTAACCAGATGAAGCAAAATATAGAACAGAGTAAGTTCAAGTAGCTAACTTCTGGCAGGCCAATAGACCTAATGTCTCTGTAAGAGCCTCCCAGGACTTCCAGGTGTGATGAAAAGCTGGCACTTCTGCTCAGTGTGAAGAAGGCTGGGAGAATACTAGCCTGGCAGCTGAACGGGGACTGAAGAGTCCCCTGCTTCTCTGCAGAAGGGCAGCAAAGGAGCCTGAGCCTGAGGCGGCCTAGTATGAGACGGACTAGGGATAAAGAAAATAGAGATATATAGAGAAGAAAAAGTGAGGTGAGGTCCAGAGACCCTAGAGCAGCTCCTCCCTATCTGTGGGGAGAGGAGAATAAAGAAAGGGTTGAGTGCCTTTTCCCTTCTGCATGTCTTCTCATACCATGGAGGACAGCTCTGTTGTTGCAGGTGGATGGCTTGTTGTAGATAGCTTGTGCTTTCCACGGGGAAGGGAAAAAAGAGTAGGTTGAACTATACTTAACAGCCTAAATAAACAGGCTTTCCACTCGGGAAGTTCCACCTGGAGCAAGTCGAGATAGACAAAGATAGGATTGACTTCTGAGCTTTTCCGTGCATCACCACGCTTGTCAGGTGGGAGAGCCATCCAGTGCTGTAGAGACCCCAGCACGGGCACATCTGCATTCCTGGGCACATGGGAACACCCACTGGCTGCACTCAAGGGACCTACCTGACATAACTGATCTCTTGTTCATCTACTCAGTTTTGTTTCACTTTGGATTACAATTTTAATCTCCAGTGTGATGGATAAGGCTTCAGGAGTCATCTTTGCTCTGACAGACCAGCACAGTGTATTCAGTTGGACAGTGTTGGAGGAAAGCAAGGAGCCAGCAACATGAAACCCCTGGTGACCCCCAGTAACTTAACAATAGAAACATTACTGAACTTCTCACTCTTGCTCTTTGTGCTCCAGACAAGGCTTACTCTGCCTTGGCAGACCTGGATAGATGGTGCTGATGAGCAATGCATGGAGGCACTCACAAACAGCAGGAGTCTGTCGGGTGTGAACGTCAGCCTTGGGCTGAGATCTCTTTGAGAGGTACAAGGACTTTTCACAGGCACTGTTGGCTTCCTTTTCCTCTTTGGTTGTAGAGCTCAGGTAGGGAAGAGGAAGTCTTTTGAGAGGAAACACTGTGTGCATGATATTAGATCTGAAATGTTCTCCAGAGGTTCTGGTCCTATACATTTCAAATGTGTATGCAGGTGCTGGGAAATTCTTATCTAGGTAGCCTGAACCTCATATGTCTAAATTGTTGGGCTGGAGTCCTTGCAAAGTTATTGAACATGGGAGTGAAACTTCTGGTGTGTCTGTGCCTGGCTACAAGATTTTTCATTCTCGGTACCACACAGTTCTAGAACAAGTAAATACAATTTTACTGTGTCAGAATAATCCAATTCTCCACTTCTGCTTGTCAGAATCAGCTGTAAGAGCCATGAAGGGGTGCAGAGGGAAGAGCATAGTTTTCTGAGTGGGAGCTGTAGCCGGGCTCCACCTGCTGCTGGTCGGGGCTCCCTGCACGGCGCCGCCGGTGCAGCAACAGCGGCCGTCGCTCATCACACTCGGGTGTCGTGTCCGCTCTCTTGAGCACCAAGTAAAAACCATGGCAGAAAGGAAATCAGTGTCCTTCCTGCCCCTGAGCTTGCTTTAGAGTTCTCTCTTGTGTGGGTGATGTATGTGTGTAGTGGTTTCTGCAGATCAGTTGTCAACTGTATGTGTTAGTAAGTCAAGTGTCTGCTCCTGAAAACTGCCTGAGCTTTGGTTGTTAGCAGTCACCCATCAGAATTAAATTTTTGGGTTTCTGCCGCTGGGTATGGAAAGATAACAAAACTGACTTCAGTATATTTTGCAGCATCAGTCAAGGGTTTTAACTAGTGCTGTAAAATAACATTGTTTGGTCTTCATGCTGCTGTAGTTCACTGCAAGTGTTCTTCAGAAGTGCTCATAATACACTTGGTGCTGAGCAAGAGACACACAAAGGAGGAAAAACAAGGTAAAATTAATAATTCTTGTGCTAGTGTGCTTTTGCCAAAAAGGAAAACCGTCCTTAAATGTTAACTATTACTGCAATGCTGAACACCTTCTTGGGCAACTCGATGATGCTTGCACTACAGTTCAGGCTTTGTGCCTACTCACACAAGATGGGCTTTCCATTTTGATTTCTTATCAACCCTTTCTTTTTCTGCTGTCTCTGCATGGAATATCAGGACTCTGGATGATGAGAGTCAGGAAGCTGTGTAAACTAGCTTGATACATTGAGCAATAAATGCTATTTCAGACCACAAAGTGGCAGCATAAGCAATTTAATTCTCTCCCTCCCTCATTTAGTTTTCTTTACTGTGCTACATTGTGCTTTTAATCATAAGCAGAGTACTTAATGGTAGCAGATGGTGCTGTATACACAACAGTCAGGTGCTGGCTGGACTGCCCCCATGTAGCTCAGGACTGAAATATTTTCAAAGCACTCATATTTGTTCTTCCAGTTCTGGGACTTGTTTGGGCAGAAATTCATGCTTCAGTTCAGTTCTGGGTTCCTTTTTTGAGGGCTACTAGTGAACAGGATGAAATGCTCACATTTAGTTTTCTTTGAGATGGACTTAGGCTTTGAACCCAACTTTTAACAATGGAAAAACTGATGCATTAAACTTTGAAGTGCACAATATCTTCAAATGTTGTTTTTGAGGAGGAACACCCCCCTTTGTCCTCCCACTCCCACAACAAAGTATATGTGAAGAGGGAAAGGCTGAATATGTCTATCAAAGGAGCCATCTTAAGTTCATTAAGAAAAGTGAATATCCTTTGCCCCTGGTCTTTTGTACCAACCAAATAACACACTCCAATGTTGAGAATTAGGATATGACAGGTAGAATGACAAACCATAAACATTCTTGTTTTCTTACTACTGTCTACTTCTGTATTTTTCTGCTTTCTGAAGTATGAGCCACTTGTTCCTAGTTAAAGGACTTTTCCTCTGTGCCCTGTGCTGTCATGGTGCTTTCCAGTCTCTGCAGTGACCAGTGAAAGCTTTCCCTGGAGCTGAGAGTCTGGGATGAATGAATGTTTCTAGTGTGAAGTGCATCACTCCCACCCCTAAGCTTTAGTCTTTATTTGGTGTTGAGAATTTTCCTTTCTCTCTTTTATCTTCTGATGGTTCAGCATACTGTCTTTAGACCTTCTCATTATCTCCTGAAATTGTCCTGAGTTCAGACAGATAATCTTATCCCTTGTCCCTGTTTCCAAGAGGAAAGGGGGCTCTGGGTCAGCCTGAACCCTGTAGCACCCTGTTGGGAGTGGTGGTGCAGCTGATCAAACAACTATACCACAGACATAATTTGGTTTTCTTTCTGGCTGCACTCATCTTACATCTCCATTTCTCAACTGAACCTACAACATTCATTTTATACTCTCCAGTCTAAACAAATATTTAAATTCAAGTGGTTTTAAAATTTGGTTTTGTTCCCTGAATAAATGAATATGGACAATTCATTATTATAATTTTTAAATAAACCACATTTGGGACTAGGATTGCTTTTTGTCCTTTTGACCACAAAGCTATATTTCTATTAATTTTGAGCCCTTGCCAGTGTAATTCTCTCACCTAAGAAAACCTAACTTTTAGAAATACGGTTTTGCATAAAGAAGTTATACAAGAGCAGCTTTGTAAAAACCCACGCTGGGATTTATTAACTACAGGGATTATGAGCTATTGCTGCATTTTCACATAATCTCAATCTTCTGTGGTTTCCAAGAAATGGGGCAAATGTGTTTGGGTACATACCTTTACCTCAGCTCAAAAGTAAAACCACAGGTGCAGTGCCTCAGAGAGAGCTGAACATCTCTCAGGAGTTGGAGGATGAGAGCTGAAGGATGACTTGCAGATACCAGGCAGCTGCACTTTGCTTTTGTTCAGTTTCTAGTTACAAACACAGAGGTGGCCAAGAGCAAAGGGTAACAAACAGAGCAGTCCATAAGTGTGAAGAGGACAATGTCAGTCTCACTAGCCATGAGAACTTGAAAAAGCCCCACTTGGAGATCAGCTTTCCATGAAACTGCTGCTGTGAATAGAGCAGATTATTCTTCTGTTTCTTGAGGATGTGTGTTTATATTAAGCAGGGGTAAATCAAACTGCAAGGGCGTTGGCCTTACTTGTTCAGTTGGAGTAATGCAGACTGGTCAGTGGATATGGCTCCCCAGGGCCAAAAATAGCTCTTAGTAGGCCTCATTCCAGAGTGATGGGGAGCAGGAAGATGCCATGAGTTTCTCCAGGGGTGTCAGCTCACAGTGCAAAGTAGGGCTGAGTTCAGAGCATATTACCTCTTGTACCATGCCAAGTGATGAATCTGTGTCTAAGCAGTTTCCTCTGATTCATCACTGCTTTTTGTTGTAGGCTAAAGATAGTCCTTCATATAGAAGCTCAATTTGAAGATAAAAAGTTGTTTGCATTTCTCTCTGGTTGCTTTTTAGCTACTGCTATTCATCTTCTAGCAGTTGTCACCAGCTGCCAGCTTCTCCCCTCTCCCCACCCTCATCACTTTCCTCCTTGCCTTCTCTGAAGGGTTCGCTTGTGAGGAACTCCCTTAATTTCCATAGTGCTACTCACTGAGAAACACAACAACACACCTAGTTTAAAATTACCATGGAGCAACCTCTCTGCATATAAACATGAGGTACAAATGTAGGATTTTCTCTTTTAGCATTGAATCTTCCATTAATAACAGGTCCTCCCATGAAGAAGGGAACCTCCTGGTTCAGAAGCTCTGTTGTTTATGACGGAAAATTGCATGATGAAACTGCTGAAGGGCACTTCCCATGATGCAGGGCTATGTGCATGAGAGATTGAGAAGCAGAGACTTTGGGGAAAGCATTTGTAGGCTCCACGCATTTGTGTATTGTTTGTAAGAAATGGGTGGGCTTGTATATGGAATGTTGATAAATCTGACTAAAGGCAATGGGTAGGGCACAGCTGTAGATGTTCAGGTTTCACAGAAGCTGTGGAAATTTGTAGTAGCAAAAAATATGGCTTAGTGTGCCTTTATTTGAAGCAGTGGTTGCAAGAATGTAGAGGCACTTTTAAGGGTAATGTTGTTTGCCAGAAAGATGCACTCCAAGTCTTCCACATTTGTGCTAAGGATCAGATTATATAGCTGAGGTTTCTCGAAACTATTTCTGTCTGACAACAAAATATTGTGTCTGAAAGTCCTTTAAAAAATTACGTCTTGTACAGTAAGGGTAAGTCATTATTCTAGTAGAAGAGAAACCAAGATGTAATAAATGCACTCAAACTCATTTTTCAATGATGCTATCAAAATAGGAAGCTGCATTCTGCATTGCAGACTTCAACCAGAAAAGTCTAAAATACATGGACTTTACACTAAAAAAAGATTGAACGAGAATTAACAAAGACTCATCAAGCATCTTTTGAAAAGGGAAAGGTATTTCCATTTCTTTTTTTGACAGGGATTTAAATATTAGAATCCACCTTGGGATAAAATGCTTTTGAAGAGAGGAGTAACTGTAGTGCCAAAAATTTAATATTTCTGTGAATGGATCCTTAAGTAAATATATACATTTATTTAAGTAAATTTATATAAATTAATATGTCTTGTAGTGTGGCATGATTTATAAAGTCCATGTTCTATTTGGTTAGTGTTGTGAATTCAGTGTGGTAATTCATTTTTGACTACTATACAAGGATTATAAATAAATAAGATGTGCTTCCCTCAGTGAGCTGTCCTGATTAATTATTAGTAGGGCAGTAATTGATTTGGCAATATTCCCTGTCATTGCTGAGTAGTATCCAATTTTTCCTTGTGTTTGCATTGTTGTGGCTTAGAATTTGTATGACACAACTAGATGCCAAGTCAGCACATGCTTTCAGTCTGCCTTATAATGTTGTGCCAGGCTTCTCTTGCTTTTATAGGAAAGAAAAGAAATATAAGTTACATGATTACTCACTGGGGTGGGAAGGCTTTCATACTCTTGTTTCTCAAGGGCTTTTTTCCCAAGTAGTCACAACTTCAAGCACAGCCCTGTCTTGCAATACTTAATTTGGTGGAGCTTTTAAGGCTGCTTGAGAAAGGTAATTTCATTCAGCTCCCAGTCTGTAAGGGTCCAGTTCTCTTCTCTTTCTGAGCCATGCCCTCTCCAGCAGCAGGAAACATTCCAGCACTTACCTTTGGATCCACTAAGTTTCCTACAAAACACAATCTTGACTTTAATCTTCTCAATTCTCTGGAAGTAGAGATGTTCTTGAAGCCTTTCTTGAAGCCTTTCTTGAAGCCTTGCCCCAGCCAAAGAAGATAACCAGGTCCTCATGTGCGGTGATTGAAGGAGTGAGCCTTAATCCCTGGGCTTCTCACTCTTGCACAAAGGTATTGCTAGTCATGAAGAGGGAGAGGAAAGGTACCGGTGTCTGATCCTTTTGGGGACACAAATCCCCATGTACACATCAGTCACCAGCCTTCTCCAAGCCTGAAAACTGCCTCTGACTTCTGCTTTGGCGATAGAAGGAAGGTACTTGGATCTGGTGCTCTACAGAAAATGTGTTTCATCTCTCCAACTGTTGGCTTGGTGCACAGCTAAGATTTTTTCTTTCTCAAATGAAAATAATTACCCCATACATTTCAGATATGTGAAGCTTCTGGTACCAGAGCTTGAAATTAAATGTTGCAGGATACATGGCCCGTCTTGCCATCTTCTGGGAGTTCTAGCAAGAATATTACAACCAAGGACTTGTTCAAAAATCTAGCATCTGTGGAAACGAACACTTTCATGTTTCAGTTTTATCTTAAATCCTCATGCTTGTTTTACACCACATTAGATAAAGCTGACAGCACAAATTCTGCAGTTTTATCTTAGACAAGGTGGGAGTCCAATGTACACTTGGCCACACCGATCTCAGAATCGGCACTAGTGACCAACTGGGTTGCAGTGGCCACTGATCCTTCCATTGATCTTGTTAATCTTTATATTGATCTCAATATAAATATCATCTTATTTTTGAGTTTAACTTCTGTCTCTCACACTATAACCTAGAGAACATCTCCTAGATATCTACCTTTCCTTCTCCCTCTTATCTTTTTTTCATCTTTCTCATTCTCTTTTTCTTTATTTCTCTTTTAATACTGTTTTTTTTTTCTTGGGAAAAAAATTAAATAAACTGTTGGTCCATGAAAGCAATACTGACTTTTCTGTTTTCTATGATGGGACACTCAATAATGCTGAACAGTGAAGCTCTTTTGTCTTTATTTTACCCCATGAGAAAAAACCAAACAGGAAGATCTTCAGGTTTACCCCCAAACCATTACCATTCATCAAAATACCAGCACAAGCCCATCTTAAGTGTTTCCCCTCTAAGAGCAGCTTTTGGCACTTGAATGTTAAAATGTTATGTCTTAATATTCCAATACTACAGCCTTACTGCAGCTGCTATGAGGCTAGCTACCATTCCTTCATGGTCAGAGTTTTTTTCAGCTCTTTGACACTTGAAGTCGTATAGGAGAAATATGTACATATGTATAATGGAAGAAAGAGACAAGGATATGCAGGAGACCCTGGGAGCACATCCAGTCATGGTCATGTCTTTAAAAAAATTATTCTATTTCTGCTATCCTCCTATGTCAAAGGACAGTGAATACCAGTGGATTCGCACTCACCCTGTGTTTGTGTTATAGATAGAAGCATTATGGCATAACATGTAGCAAGCCAAGGTAATGCTGGAAATCTGGCCAAGCCCAGCTGAATTTAAGTTCCTTCAATTGCCTTGGGTCCCAGAGGAGAAGTCAAATCAGAATATTGTTTATCTCAGCTTGATATAGAGATTGAGCAGTGAAGCAGGCAGAGCATTCTGCTTTGGAAAGAGGCCATATATTCCAGTGACTAATGAAAACCAAAGAGGGCAGGGATAAAAGTAGCAATTAGGACATGGGAAAATGTGTGGCTCACTTCAGAGCACAAGGCTTCACTTGTACCTAGTTCAGTGCTGCAAGCTTGGTGCAAATTTCACTGTACAGTAACAAACCTGAGCATTTGCCTTACCAGAATGTGTGATCTTATTCCTAACACCATATACATTTCAGTTGAAGACCTCCATAAAATTGTGCAAGGATCCTTGGTAAAAACAGGCCTCAAGCAATTATCTGGCAATTCTTTTTTGGTTTTGTTGAAGTAAAGGAAGGGTCTTCTCCCAACCCAGGTGGTCTTCCAGCACTCCCCAGCACTGCAGACTTGCACTTCTTGTAAGGTGTACTCCAGAAACCGAGAAGGGCCTGATGAGTAATGAGCAGGATTTTCTCAAAGTTTCTAGGTAGGACTGTTGGAGCCACAATCTGCCTGCCTCATCAAAGAGCCTTTCTAGTGAGCAGCATGCATATGGTGATAGCTCAGTGAAACACAGCTGGTGACTGAGGAGTGTTTCGCTAGGGCACTCATTTGCATCAAGTTTGCCATGCTGTCTGTCTCTCTGAGGTGTCTAATGATCACTTGGCACACTGGGCCCAGCAGGCACTGAAGAACTGGGACAATAATCTTCTTTATCTAAGGAGGTAGGTAGAAATAGAATTAATACAGGTCTGCCTCAGCAGTAATTAGTGGTATCAGCTCTTATGCTGCCTGGGCCTGATCCATTATTTGCTTACTGTTAGTAAGGGGCAAGAGGAAAGTGGATTGCATGTGAAGGGTGGCTCCTGCCACCTTTGTTTGATGCAGTGATACCAGACTCAATTACTGTGTAAAGTAGATAAGTCATTTATCAGATACAGAACTTCACAGCAATATAATATTCCCAGGAGCCAGCTCCACGTATTTACAGTCTTAAAACTGAAGGAATTCTTGCAATTACAAAATGGTCGAGGCAGATTTTCAGTTCAGTCTGTTGAACTGATATGGTGCTGTAGCAGCTTCTGGATTTACAGCAATGTTGGCGTTTCTGAACTGTGACCAACAGAACTGACCTCCTCTTGTGCTGTGCTTGGTTGCCAGCTGGGGTGAAACCACACCAGCTGTGAATGTGGGAATTGTTCTTTCCAGGAGGTTTAGATCATTAATATTAAGTGCTTTGGTATCTTACAAGAAAAGCTTTATGGGACTGCAGTAACACCTCCTACTGTTGGTGTCATGTTCCTAGTGTCACTGCTCCTCTAGTGAATATCACAATCACTTTGCGATGAAAATAATTTTGTGACAAAAAATTAATTTTGCATAAAATGAACAAGAGTACATTTGGGAAAGGCTGGCATTGTACCTGGATCTCAGTAAACACTGGGAGCCCTAATAAATAAACACCTGTCAAGCTCATAGAGAGGAACTCCATAGTTTGCATTTTACCAATCCCTTGTATTGGTGACTACAGCTAATTAGGGACAAAGTTCAGCTCCTGCTAAAAGCAGTGGGATTTAAAAAAGGAGGTACTGATAAGATCTAGAGTGATATATGTATACCTATAGAGAGTTATGTATTTCTGATTTAAAAACATAAATTGTGCATCTCAGCAAAGCAGAACTATTTCTTCAAGAATACTGGGCATGGGAAACTTCATCTACAACCCCTTTGAGTTTGTCTGTTTTTCTGGCTGATCAGAGATTTCCTGGCTTTAAGTCATTGGCTTTCTGGTTTATATTCCAATACCACTGAGGTTTCAGAGTTTACACCTGATTGAGTGTCTGTCTTTGCTAAGGAACCTGCAGGTAGATGTGTGTCGTGGCTGGCTCAGGTAACCCAATACCTCTCTACCTGAAAGGACTATAAGGATAGATGAACTAAAAGATAAATGTTGCATTCTCAAAGTCTGGCAAGTACTTCACTCCTTGACTGTTGAATTCAGACAGGCAATAAATGGGAAAAACAGACAGTGAAAAATTAGTCTATGCCATGAACAGAGGAGTCACATACCTCAGAGATATTTTTTAATACTATTTAAAATGAGGAAAACCTTGATATTAGTCTGTAGATACTGTGTCATCCTTTCACCACAGACACTGCAGTGCTTCTCAGATAATGAACTACTTTGGAAGGAGAGATCTGCTTGCTGAGAACCTTGAAATGAGCATCTCCGAAAACCAACAGTTCTATTTCTGCAGGATTAAATCTGGCACAGGGGAATGTTTGTGACAATTTTGGTATGGCATCCAAGAGATCCTCATGCATTTTTCCACATCCCACAAATACAAGGGAGGTATTTGTCAAGCTGTGGAAGTAGCCAATACAGAAACAATCTTTGGGCTGGGCAGAGCTTTTTTTGGTGCTCACAAAGTACTTGATCTCGAAGTTGCACTGATAGAAAAAGGACCTAATTATAGGTCCTGGTATAAACTGATTACAACAGGCTGCCCAGCTCTCTGCCATGTGGAATGTAACTGAGAGCCACAATAAACTGCAGGATGGTAATTCTTTCAGCTAATGTCCAATAAAGAGGGGATTTGGCCTCATGGCAAATCAGACTCTTAATTTCAGTGTGAGACTTCTTGACTGAGAAAGCTCTGTTGCTATTACAAGTCACATGGAATCCTAACACTATTTACAGCAATGATCTCTTTAATTCCTTAGCAGAAATACATAATATTAACAGGGTTGGTTGGGAATGGGTCTTAAGGGCAATGATCTTGCAAATACTACTCATGTGCTCTGTCTTGGAAGAAAAACCCAGGAGAACATGATATCTTTCTCCATTGCTCTGAGATGTGCATGAGTGCTGGCTGGATGTGATGGCATTTGGTACCAAATCTGTCTTCCCTGAGGCTACTCAACACTGAGAGCACAGGCACAGGGACATTTCTTAAAATAATAGGCTTAGCTGATGTGAAACCCATATTCTGGCTTCTATAATTATTGAGTAGTTAATGCAGCAAGCTAAGATGGGAAATGGCTCAGAGGCTGTCCTGCAGAAGACAAAAAGCCAGGGGAATGTGGTCAGGATTGTTTCAGTGGTGCATTGCTAAGCCATTGAGATCCAAATGTCCTTTAGTTGTTGGCAAAGTGAAGAGCATGCTCCACAGCTGAACTGCTTGAAGGACAGAATTCTGCACGGGTGAGGCTGCATGAAATACCTGGGTTTGCTGGGCCAGAACTGGAGAAATACTGCTCACACTACAACCAGCCTGTGGAAATGTGCAATTCACAACCAAAGGGACTGCAGATACGTGCTGTGACAACTACAAATGGCATTTATATCCATCTCCCAAAATGAATTTTCTGAAATGGGGAAAGCAGGTGAAATAAAGAGGATTATGAAAGAGAACAGATTCAAATTAATTGAAAATTAAGTGCAGATTTTTCAGTGAAATATGCTCTGATCCATGCAAAATATCCATGCAAAAATTTTAATGTCTAGGAAGTCCTGTAGATGTACAAGCTAGTGCAGGATTTTCAGCCACTGTGACATCCAGTCTGTATGACTTGCCCTTGCCTGATCATGTTAAGGTCATGAGCCTTTAGTATAGTCAGACACCACAGAGCTGGAAATCTTAAAGAAGGAAAGGTTTTGTTCTTCAATTTTCTTCCACAAACTTATAAAATCCTAGCACCTTATTTACAGGGAGAGCTAAGAAACAGCAGTGTTCTTGGCTGTAATCAATGTCAGCAGAAATAATGCACTTCTATGTGTTTCTAGTTTTTCTAGTTCAAGTGTGATGTCTCCTGGTACATGAGCAAGTGTGCAGTCACTCTCGGAACAGCAACAGAACTGGGTCAGCAATGACAGAGAAAATGCTTCTTATGCAGGGCAGCTGTAATTAGTGTCGAAAACTTCATGTTCAGTCACCCCAATGCAGTGCAAAATAATAGTTACAGAAAGAAACTTGACTAAAATATCATGTTTGTCATTCAAGCTGGGTTTTTTCTTCTTTGCAGTATAATGTTTGTTTATATTCCCAAGTCAACAGAGTTCAGGGTATGATGGAAAGCAGGAACATGTCATTTGCTTGCTTGGGTTTGTCTTGTGGCATCCTGATTTGTAGATGAGAAGTTTAAGAATGGCAGCTGTGCAGCATTTCTACTCTTACCTAAAGTTTTTTGCACATTTCTGTTTCATCAGAGTTCTCATTATGATGAGGCATGAGGTGGTTTAGTCATGTTTTAATAGGGAAGTCAGAGTAACTGAGGCTTAGGGTGTTGCCAGCCCTTTATACCTTGTCAGTGTTGCAATGTTAAGGAGCCCAAGTGTCCCGAATGCTGATGCCATCCCCTTGACTCCCAGCGTTGCTGCTGACACTGGGGAGCTCTTGGCAGTGAGAGCCTGTGTGAATTGCGGGCACTTTTATCACTTGTATCAATGGGATTAACAGGCTCCTGTCTGAGTGGCATCCTGCCTGCTCAGGCAGTGTGTGCAGGACAGACTTTCTGCACATCACCAGGCTGTCTGGGTATTTGGGGTCAGACCCAGGTCAGATGGCACGTGTTTGACCCACTACAGTGCAGAGGGTAAGAACTCTTGATTTGAAGAGCTGGTGTAGCTCCCACGCTCTGCAGTGTATTTCCTCTTAACCCATCCTGATTGCTTTACTTGACCTTCCATAGTTCACAGTAAAAAGCTTTAAATATACATTTTTATAGGCAAGTCTTCCAAAGGAGGCACCAAGATTCAAGTCTCCATGTTTAAAATCTGTCCTTAAATTTCATAAAGGAGGTTGCTTTTTGGCATCATCCTATTTGAAGTTGTTTTCCTCCTTTGTGGAGTTAGAGAAAAACAGCCACAGTGGCCAGATGGATCTGTAGTGTGTTCCAGTTATCTCAATATCCTGTCCAGGAAAAGGCATAAAAATATGTTAAACATATTGTGAAGCTTCTCCTGAGCATTCTGTCTGCTGTCAAAAATTTAAAGCTCAGGCTCTTCTTCAGTCAGAGAGGCCTTTTAAATAGGATTGTTTTTAAGCATAGGGCTGGTTGTAAAGAACTGGGCTGGCAAGAGCTTTTTGATTGCCTTTGGACTAGAATGTTTGTTTTCAGAAGCAGAGCTGGAGGAGGGCTATTGGGTTGGTGAGCTGCTGAAGAAAGGGATACTGAATCCCTAAATTTCTGTCCTGGCTTCGTCTCATTTATTGTCAAAAGCAGATCGTATCATATCATGTCTCAGAGCTCCTTTTCTCTGTGTGAAAAGGGGACTTCTGACCTAGGCTGGAATGAAGCATGGTGTGAAGATGCTTGATATGTTAGAGAATGTCTTGTTCAGTTCAGAAATAGATTTGTAGTACTGAGAGTCCATTCCCCCTGCTTCTCCCTCTACATTATTCAGGAAAGGAAACTTGTCTTCATATTCTTCCAGTGATCATGAACAGCAGTTTCCACTAAAGGAAAATCCTTAAAAATGTATGATGTTGCTGAAACATAACCATATATTAATATTGTCTAATAATATCGGTGTATTTCACTGATAGTTTTGTCCAGCTCTAACAAAGAGCTATTAAGACTTCTATTTCACAGGGTTTCAGACAAAAATCTTGTGACTGCAGCACTGGAGTGTTCTGAGCAAAGCTATGAAGGTACTCTAGTATTTTAAATTTTGCATAGCTTTTTTGGGAGTTTACCTTCATCTTCTTTTTCCATTTATCTTACTACCTTCAAGTCAGCTGACCCCATAAAAACAGAGGACACTGAAAATTTTAAGCAGCAGAAAGTTATACCCATGGGGTAAAGTTAGGGTTCTCTTGTGAATAAATCCAAAATCTGCACAATTACAGAATCACAGAACAAGCTGTGCTGGAAGGGACCCTCAAGGACCATTGTGTCCAACTCCTGGCCTTGCATAGCACCATCCCCCAGTCACATTAATCTCTATACAGTAAATCTTATTGCTAAAAATGGGTCTGAGACTCTCCAGATTAATTTTAACCTAAATCCTCCTTTAATAAATTGCTGGGACTATACTTTTTAAACCTCTTAAAGTTCAAGTTTTTGAAAAATGCAAAAGCTGTTAAGTATTTCAGCATTCCACCTCCACCTAAGCACGTTGTGTGACCAAGACTTTACAGGAAAAGCTAGTATGTTCCTAAAGGCCATGCTGAGGCAGTGGGAAGGTATAAATACATTTTTGAGCTTCTCCAGTGTTGCTCAGGAATAAATTTTTATCCAAATAAATTTTTTTATGTTACTGTTACTACAAAATAGATCAATGCTCCTGACTCAACTAATGGAATTGGCTGGTTCATTGAGAAAGGGTATCTTAGGACTGTGATCAGCCTGACCTATGTAGGGATTTGCTGCAGAGAACCATTTGCTTCTCCCTGATTATAGGATGGAGTGCACAGACCCCTCAGATCTCTTTGGCTGGGATACAGCAGACACAAAAACATGAAAAAAAGCTAAAAATTGTTTCTGAGTATCATACATATTCACAAACATGCAGGGCAATGAAGACATCTTCTTATTTCTCATCATCTTTTCTGCAACACCCACTTACAAGTTGCAGTGTTTCCAGTTGTACCTCCTATGTTACTCCTGAAAAAAGCTGCAAAATTGAGGCTGCTGCAGACTCCATCCCAAGAAAGAATTGCTCATACAAAGGTCCTCCTACAGTTGTGCTGCTCTTCCATGCTGTGGAAGTGTTGTCTGCAAGCAGCTACTGAAATAGTGCCCGTTTGGAAAAGGTCAGTAGGGTCTGGGAGGATGCCATTCTTTGGCATGAGTGGAAGAAGAGAGAGCTGCCAGCCTGCACCTGTGAAGGCAGGTCAGCCTTCACTGCTCATTCACTGCCTCTTTGCTGCTCTGGTCCTGCACACTCTCCACATAGGTCTTGGTGACATGGGGGGATTGTTTTGCTGTGAAGATTGTGCTGTTAATTATTGCAAGCAATGTGTGTGAAAGCATTAAACCTGGGGTTTGTGTTTGCTTTCCACTAAATATTTGACAAGCTTTAGTTTTAGGGCATTCAACAAAATCTTCCTAGTCTTTCCATATCATCTTCTTATTTCCTTCCCATTTAATTTTCTCTTTTACTCACCTGCCCCTACCCTTGCTGCCTGCATGGGAGGAGCACTGTATTTCCTGCCCTGCCAGACAACCTGGGCTGGGAGGCAGGAGTCTTTTGGCTGGCAAGTTTAGAGGCAGTGGGAATACCAGTGGACCTATGCAGCCGTGGCATTGAAGACTGAGGAGTTCCTGTTGCATCTTGCAGTTTTAAATCCTACATATTGCTGGAACTGTGAAATCTCTCAGATTTGTCGTGTCAGTGGCTGATTGTGAGATTTGGCTGATATAGATGACTGAAACCTGAAGGCTCTTTGGATGTGAAAGGCCGGAGGATTTTTACAACCTTCATTTCAGCTACCTCCTTTGAAGAAACAATGAAGAAGATTTCAGGGCACATTAATCCCAGACAGAGTGTGGTGTTACAGAGGTTCCAGTTCAGGCAGCGGGAACAAATGCCAGGTGAAACTCTTAGAACCTTTGCTTCGGCATTTCAAGAACTGGCATCAATCTGTGCTTTTAGATGTAGGCAGGAAGAGCTGATCCTGGAACAGCTAATTGACAAAGCAGCAGACCGGCAAATTCGGGAGAAGGTCTTGATGGAACTTGATACCTTAACTCTGGCCCAGACAGTGGAGCTGGGATCACAGATGGAGAGAGTATTGCAGAAAAATTGCCCTGGTTTTATTTCAGTTCTGACAAGGCAGTGGGAAAACTGCAGCAGCACAAGTAAAATTTGGAAGGTGAAAAATCATAATTGGTGTAATCAGTGTTACTGCTGGAGACAGAAAAGACCTCCTGCCCTCACAACAAAATATCATCAAGAGAAGCAAAATCTGTTCATCCCATTTTATCACAGCCCAATGTCATCTGCACCAGTTATGAGGAGACAGCACTTGGGCTGGCAAGTGAGATGTCCTGCCACTTCAAATACAACCCCCAGGAGAGTCAGGAACATCCAGGTAGGCTGCTGATCACAAAATGCCTGGGAAAGGGTGACAGAAATCTAGACATGGGTACCTGGGACCCAACCATTCAAACCAGGTCTGTTGTTAATCCTAGCTCTCAGCTAAGTTGCAGTCCTCCAGGTTATACTGCAGTACTTGCACATTTAAGTGGGAAAATTTCCTCTCTGGAATGAAGGAGTTACATGCTTGACTTTCACTTTTTCTCTTTTGCAAGACTTAAATCTTGCATGAAGGCTTTGGGTGAGTTGTTAACAATTGTAAGAGCAGTGTCTGCACTGGGTTTGGTGTATTGATGTGGAGGCATCTGCTAAAGCACCTGGCAGGGAAGTAACGTTATAAATGGAGTTTTCAGACTGGTACTAAAGGAGGCTGTCTACTTCCTGAGGAAAATCTTCTCAATCCTTTATAACACATAGGAATAGAAATCACTTCTGTAAGAGCTTAGATTTGTAGAAACCTCCATTGCTCCATAGTCATTGTGCTTTGAAATGGTTCTGTAATGGAGCATTTATACAGGTATCTGTAAATAAAGATCATAATGACATATAAGAAGGGGGCAGGCCAATGGGCATCATAGAGTTGTGTCTATATCTGAGGTACTTGTCAAATAATACTGAATCAAAAAAGTTCTGCTGTAACATCTCCCTCTCTCCAATATTCTGCTCTATTTTAGTCTAAACTTACTACTTCTATATAATGGCAGAGGAAGCAGGATCAGTTCCTATTTTCCTTTTTTTTTTTTTAATGTGTGTGTGTGTTTGCCTTGGTTGGTTGATTTTCTTTTTTTCTTTTTCATTAAAGAAATTATTTCATCATCTTTGGTTCTGGTGATCATCCTCTATTTGATTCCTCTCTGGTAGAGCACTGGAACAAACCATTTGTGTAAGATAATGTAACAGGGTTAGGAAGAAAGGAAACAATGATAAGGAAACTTGGTAGAGACAGATCCAATAAAAGGACAAATGTTAGCAGAAATGATAGTAAAACAAGAGAACAAAAAGGACAGTCGATGTGGAATTAGGCCCTTTTCAAACAAGGTGGTCATATCAGGGCTATACAGAAGCAAGCTGAAGTAGATCCTCTCTAAAAGACTAAGAGGAAATACAGCTTGTGAATAGTTTGAAGACATTTCTCCTAATGCTTCTTACTTTGTCCTTGCTGAATTCTGTCGTGAGCTGAACAGACAAACTGCATCCCTTCACAGCTGCCCTGCCTTCCCTAAGGCAATTATTTGTCATTAGCTGCCATAATGTAATTAAATGTTTAGATTGTCCTGAACAATTGAATATTGTACCTCTAATGCCTGTCATTAGTGCTATTCCTGATAGGTAATGAAAACATTATTGAGGCTAAAAATGTCTGGTACTCTTTGTGTATTCGGCATTGAAGCAAGTGAAAAGGCTGACTGAAGGGAAATGAGCTGTAGTGAGAAGTACTCTGACCTGAGGCAGTGCCAGCAGGATCTTCAAAGACTTGAAAATGTATGATTTGCATCTTTTTGTTTCTTTTTAAATGAAACTTGATCTTGGTGGTAAAGAGCAAAATTGAGCTCTGTTTTGTTAACCAAAATTTAGAGCTTTTTGGATGTTCATGCAGGTTTATTTGCTATTTTTCTTGAACTAACCTTAAGAGCGAATGAAATGAGACACAAGAAGTTTTTCTGATCTTGTGATAGTTTTAAGTCAGTGCTGTGCCAAGCAAAATCATTAGGTAGGAGGCTATAGTAACTGCATTCCTAATTCCACAGTGCTGAAACCTGGATTCTGGCTTAAAAGGCATATTTCTCTACTCTGACAAGCTTTCAGATCTTTCTGTGCATTCAAGTTGGAACTGGCTAGGTGAAGAACTGTGGTGTGGATTGAGTGACTGGATCTTGCTCACATCTCACCCTGTATTCCTTGCCATGCAAAGTAATTTGCTGATACCTAGGGAGATACACAGGGCAGTTTGGGAGCCTGAGAACAGCCAAGGAATGAATTACTTGGTGTGACCATACCCACTCCTGCCTTCTGCTCATGATCTTGCTGCTCTGGATTTTCTTCTGCAGGACTTTTTCTCCTTTCTGCAGGTTGCCAAGTTGGAGAAACTGTGTCACATTTATTAGAGCTTGTCTCACTTCCTCCAGCCCTCTCTCTAACCTTACAATGTGGGAAGCCAGGTCCTTGCCACTGAACCAAAGAATGACATGTTCTTGTAGTTAACACTTTTCAGGGGCAGCAGTTTCTGCTCCTTCTGTTTCAAAAAAATAAATTACTGCTTCATTGATAAAGTGTAGGGAAGCCAAAATGGACACTTGCTGCAATCCTAGAATCTCCCTTGGTGGTACCTAGGTATGACAGGACGAGGAGCAGTTCCTCCCTCCTGAAGAGCTAAATGGACATAATTTGTGTTTCTGGTTAGGGATATACAATGCTTTCTGTCAGAGGAAGAATCTCCACCAAAATATACATATTCCGTGACACAGAGGCATAACTCGGCATGTAGGGCAGATGTGCCCAGGTGGATTGTGCCACAGGACTTAGGATATGAACAATTTCTGTCCCTTTGGATGTCTTTTTTATCATACTGCAGTTTTGAGGCTTGAAATTAATAGCTTAAATTTTAAGGAGTGGGTGGTATGTGCCATTTTGAACTGTGATATTTCCTCCAGGCTATTGTTTAGTCTTTCCTCATGTCACGTTTTCTAGACCTCTCCTTTCATCAGTGGACATTCCTGGGCCCTTTCTGAGTTCTGCACCTGATACATGCATATGAGGTGCTTGTAAGTCTGGATTGCTGCAGGAATTCCTTGCTCATGACTGCTCTTCCATGTCACGTCTGTTCCAATAGTGTATCCCTCCCTGGGCAGTGTATTGAGGCAAAAAAGGTTAATAAGCATGTACAAGACACTAATTACTGGATTAGAAGGTTACAAGGAGCCAAAAAAGATCTTCTCATCTGTCTTACCACTGTGTCCCCTCTACCTGTGTCATTCTTGTCAGGTGTGTCTAATCTGTACTTAAAGACAGAAAGTGACGGCTCCATGCTATCCTCTAGGCAATCTGTCCCAGTTTTTTATTATCCATACTGCTGGTGGTTTATTGATTTTGTTTAGCTTCAGTCTTATTTGCTTCAATTTAAACTCCTTAAATCTTGTTTTAGCTGTCATACACATGGGGAGGAGATTGCTGCCTTATGTCTGGAGTTAAAGACTGTTTTCACATTGTACTCTCTCTCTGGGAGATACTATACTTTCAACCTTTCCCCATGATTCATCCTAAATAATTCTAGTTGTTCTTTTGGCTATTGCCACTTGCTCCATGTATCCTGGTGTAGGATACACGTCAAGCTGTCTTGAAGATTCCAGCTGAGACTGCGTGGGTGCCAAGCTCAGGTTCCCCATGCCACTGTTACTGCTGTAGCTATTGTTTTATCCACATGCACTGCTGGAAGTGTCAGAAGACCCCTGGAAGGTGTTTACATGAATGAGACAGGAGTCTTGTGGCAGAAGCACAGCTGGTAGCTACACTAACTCACTCATGTATTGAGTGACCATATCCAAACTAAATCAAATCATGGGACATCACACGAGGTCATCATCACTGGGATAAAAGGTTCCTGAGAAAGGGCAGGATCTTGCAGAGACAAGGGGGCATTCTGGTCACAGATTCATACAACTCTTGTGGATTTTGAAAAACAAGGCTGGGCTGATGCAACCTCAGTTCATCTCATGAGTCAGGAGATTTCATTCCCCTGTGCCCAGTCACTTAATCTGATATTACAGTACAGCTCAGAGGTCTGGAGGTGTTGCCACTGTTACACAGAGAAGGAACAGAGGTGAAATCAGGTGCCCAATATCAAAGGAGAAGTACAGCATTAAGCTGGATACTGAGTAGCTGCATCAGAAAAAGGCAGGTGAGGCACTTCCTAAGCCCCAGCAGCCAAATGGCTTGGTCCCACCTACTGCAGTGTGCAGCACACTCCAGCTTCAGTGCGTGTCTGCCACCTCAGGAGGAACTTGGCACGGGAGGGTTGCTCTGCCTTGCTGTGTGCCATGTGCACAGAAAAAGAACTTGAGCCTGCGTGGGACCAGCACACCCCGATTCCACAAACATCAGCTGCAGATCAGGCCTAGTGCTGATCTTGCAGTTCTTGTGCCTATTTAAAAATCCCTGTAAATACCTCCTGTTATGTGGGGAGAGAAGTGGAAATGGTGGGCAAAAAAGGTCTTTGCAAATGGCGCAACTTCAGGCAGCTGAATCCTTGCTCTGCAACAGAGTTGCTAGCTAAGTTTTCCTTGAAAGTTGTTTTATACAAGCTGGCGTGTTATTTGATCCCTTCTGCTTTGAAAAGCTCATTGAGAGGATTTCTCAACCACTCGGGAGAGAGGAGGAAGGGAGTGAGCAGACTGTTGGCATTGGAGTATCTCATGTCACCCAGCTAGGCTAAACTCAAAGAGGATGCAAAGTTGTGCTGGATTCAATTCACTTCCTGAACTCATGAGCAGAACCTAGCCTGTCCTTGTCCCATGTCTGAAAATCATCCTTTTTCCCATGTTTCTCATTTTTCTACTGGCTCCGTGGCTCGTGCTGTCAGTTTTTAGGAGCTGCCTTTGGCTGCAAAGCCTGTCCTCTGCTGTGAAGCACTTGCAAGAGTCCAGAGCCCAAATGCAGGGCAAATGTGCAAAAGCAACTACTGAAGGTCAGTAGGGGCAGTTGAGGAGGGGAAGCCTCATGTGTTTTATGCACATGGAGTGATATGGACCAGGAGACAACATGAAGACAAATCTCATGACAACAAAAGGAGGAAAAAGTCTTATCTGACTGTCTAAACCCAGGCTGATTTTGTTAGCAAAGCATGAACATGCAGTAATGGCATATGTATTAGACTGAGACATATGAAAAAATATTGCTTCTGTTATTGATAGCTCATGATAGGGGTGCATGTTTCGCTGAGTGTCACTTGGAGCCCCGCTAAAATCGCCTCAACGGTGCAAAATACGGTATAACACTTTTCCTCCCTATTTGTTCTCGCTTCCTGCTTATTTTGTCCCGTTGATGCCCATCTCTCTTATGCCTTCACTTTGATGTCATGGCTCCTTAAAATGCCATAAGGAAGAGTCTACAATTGTGTTAGAGGCATTTCTGTGCCTCAGAGAGGCTCCAGATGATATATATACACAGCTTTTAGTCATGTCTCTTTCTTTACTGTCCTTGAGCTTTTCTCCTCTGTTTACACAGTATTCTGTGTGGGGAGATCTCAACATTCAGATAGTTATTAGACCCAAGAGGGAAATGAAAAGATAAAATTAATGAGCAGGGACTGATGTGGATCAATGTCTGGCTCTGCTGCAGGTGGTCTGGTATGACTAAGCAAGTCATTTACTCTGAACCAGTTAATAAACGTAGTACTTCCTCCCTCTCCCCGTTTCCTTCCCTCTGTCTTAATTTTATACACATAATTTTAAACACTATGGGGCAGACACTCTCACCATCCAGCACTATTAGGTCATGGGCCGCACAGCACCTAGGAACTCAGCAGTGGGATGTGCCAGAGGAAGGGTATTTGGTGTAGTCATGTTGCAGCAGGGCTGATAAAAAGGACCAGCATGACCACAGAAACATTAGTTCAAAAGCAAACAACACAAGGAAGAGGGAGCTGCAGCAGCTGAGTGTGTTGGGCAACACGTGGTGATGTTTCCAGTGATGGCAAGAGGAAGCCAAGAAAGGCAGGATTTTGTGTCAATCACTGCCTTGCATTTCCTGGGCTTCATGTAGGCCCTTTCCTTCAGAGTCCTCGTTTAATTAACACTCTGAATTATAACTCTACAGATTGAAATTCTTGACTAAGCAAAGAAAGACTATGGTTCTAAAAGTGGGCTGAGTGGTTAGAGTAGTTGTAAGATAAACAAGCCATCTATCTCATGACCTTCAACTTCTAATTTCACTGCAGCCGCGTTCTTGAATGCTGAACTGAAAACTGAGGGAATGTCAGTGGATGTCTTGTGGCTACATGTATGTGCACATATACACTTGGGATTTCTTGAGATACTCTTAGTCTTCAGTGGAGTCTTTTTTGCAGCAGCAGCAGCTTTCTACTTTAGAGAAGATTTCCCTGTCTTTAAAATATTTGTACTCCCTCAATTCAGTATTCCTTCTATAATTTTTCAACAGCACTCTGAAAAAAAAAAATAATTGAGTTTGAAAAAGATAAATATGTCTGTTCTACAGTGTAGTCACAAAATAGTAGTTGCAGCAAAGTTATCGTGGAAGGACACACCATCACAGCACTTGCTGCCTGGTCTTCTAGAGCAGAAGTCTCCATTTCTTTCACCAGGAATCCTTAGGGTTCCTGCTCAGCTAAGTGGTCAAACCTTTAAACACTCTGAAGGGAGGATAACTGGGTGGGTTGTGCTCATTTCGTGCATGTTAGTGCAGAGTAGCAGGCCAGAATGACCTTTTAAAGAGTATACAAACCTCCACTGTTTGAAGGATGTCAGTACTCGAGGCTCCTGAGCTGCATAGCACAAGAGCTCAGCATGCACCCTGTCTTTGGAGGAGGATTCACACGGTTTCTAGGTAGGACTTTTGGTCTGTGCACAGCTGAGTGGTGCTTCTGCCAGACAGCATCCACCTCCTGTAAGTGCACCTACCTTGGAGAAAGGTTAATGGTAACATTTACACTGAGATGGATGCACATTTGCTCCATGACTGAGGCAGGAGACTCCCCGTGGCCAAATGTGTTAGATTTCCTTTTTAGTACAAAAAGTGTTTGCACTGACGCTTAGTCCCCCATTTCATGGGAGCAGCCATGTTATCTGCTCATATCTTTATGCTCTATCTTCTACATGAACTTCTGATCATCTTTTGCTGGGACAGTACCGAGCTTTTCTATATTAAAATAAAATAGAGAAGGGGTGTGAAGAAAGAGGAATGTTGACCCAGTTTTATAAGGGAGGTAAAATATATCTCAGCTATCATGAAAAGATAATCAGCCATCTAACAGTATGTGTTGAAGGCAGAAGCACAATGAAGCAACAAGCATCTATCTTCCCTTTAGATTTGCCAGCAGAGGGAGTGTTGCAGTGCAATGGTCACAGACTGTGTCCAGCAACAGGGAAATTGCTGGAGTCTGAGTTTTAGCTGCTTGCGTTCCAAATTTTATATGACTTATTATATTGCATATTTACAAAAAAAAGAGATATTCTTATATTTCAGAACAGTAACAATATTAATTATGGATACAGTCTAAACTTTACATTTCAAGAGTGAACCCACACAGTTAGTGCCTTGGCTAAAATGTAGGATTTCCTTTGGTATAAATAATCTGTCAATTTGTGAGATTAAATCTACAAATGTTTTCATAATAGTCTCATATTGCTGCACTGATGAAAAATGTATTTCTGATGCAAACTGCAGCTTCTAAAACTTAATGGAAGAAATAAACCACAAATACAAGACACAGAGAGCTATAAACTGTTTTGTGTAGTGCAATCATATTGTACAAATGACCTATCTTGCATACTTATCTCCTGCTTAACACAGGAAACCTTTGTGCCTCCTCACTGCCTCACCTCTTCATCTGCTGGGCAGTCCTATCTGTCCGGACCTAAAGCTGAGGAATTTAATGGTGAGACACCTGCCCTGCAGCACAGTGAGACTGGAATGCAGCCTGTGTTTATTAGGGCCAGTGTGTATTTGTTCGTGCAAAGTGCTCTGGCCAGGCGCTTCTACCACCTCTAGATGGCTCCCAGATCACACACTCTGGGATCCTCCACACCTTGGCCAACATTTCTGCTAAGCTCCGTGAGCTAGTAGGAGTGTCAGTGTTAAAGGGGAGATGCTGGTTTTGGCACTGGGCTATAAAAGGGTTTTTATGTTGGAATTGGCTCGTTGAAAAGAATTGGAGAAGCTGCGTGGAGGGCAGCAGACCCACTGCCTGTAGTATTTTTCTGCTCTTGCCCTCCTGTACTGATCAAGTGTCATGAGACAACACCGTGGTGGAGGCCCAGATGACCTCTGGGGCCAGGTTAATCAGGGCTGTAATGGTGAAACACTCTCTGAGCAGAAACAGAGCACTCAAGCTGGTGGTGGGTGGTGGAACACACTGAAGTTTTGGGAGTTAGGGTGTTGCTACAATGTTCAGATATTTCACTGATTCTGTGTACTCTTTTACCACTGGTTCCAGCTCTTGCCTCCTGCCTTCCCCTGGCACTACTGCCTCGAGTGGTGGTAGCTGCCACAGCCTTATGCAATTGCTCACCTAGCCCTGGTGATTTTGGACTTGCTTAACCATCTGGAGGCTTTCCAGTGAAGGCACTAAAGACAACTAGGGCAAGACGTGCCATGGATGTCCACATGTTGTTTCCTCATGCCAGTAGCCATTAGTGTAGTGCAAATTCTCACAAATCAACACAACTGGCTCTGAGATACCTTTTGGTGAAAAGTAACTGTGCCATTTGGGGACAATGAAAAATCCATCTTTTGTGGAAAAGATGTGGAAAATATGTTGTTTTAGTGACTTTATATATAAATGGCTCTGTATAGAAAAGTGTTGCCACTTTAGGATTGAGAGCAGTGCTATTGCTGTGTATAGATGATTAACAAAACATCTCTGTCACCAAACTGCTTAGTGCCAAAATTACTTTTGGATGCCTATACATATCTGCACTGGATCAAGAACCTCCTGGGGAGTTGGTTTTCTCATCTATCTGTGAAGTTTTTTCCTCTTGTGCAGTTAAGATGCAAATGTTTGTGTCCTGCATCAAAAACGAAATATGTTTTGCAAGGAAAATATCATCATTCAGTGGTTATAGAGCACTTTCCCCAGTACCTGCAGAGGGATTCATTTGTAGTGCCTTGCAGAGTGCCTGTAAAATTGCCATTTTTGCACAGAGCAGAATCAGTCTGAAGGTTCAGAACCTCTGCTGACAACAGCATCCCTGCACAGCAGTCCTCATCAAGGCACAGTGCTGCATCTGCTCTTCTTCATGCTGGTTTGATCTTTATAAACATCTGTAGCACCTGTAATACCCACCGAAATGACAGGCAATTCAGAAAAAAGTGGTTTTCTGCTGACTAAGAAACAAAAGTTCTGTCTGAAGTTAATGTCTTTAAATCTACTTCTTTCTCATTAAGTGTAACAAGGCTTGTTTTTACAAGGCAGTAGTAAATGAAGGCAATTTAACAAAAGAGCTTGGGTATCTGGATTTGATCAGGAAGATAATTTGAACCCTTGGAGACCTTATGTGGTTGTTTCACTTGATGTTTTCTGTATAGTTTCTAATTTGAATCTCTGCTGGGTCGTTTTTCCAGCCACAGTTGATCAGTGCAGAGGGATTTGGGGTAGGTTGCAGCTACTGCACTGTACCCTGCACTGTCATCTCCTGTCTGAATTCCTTTCCCATAGGCAGCTTTTTGAGGGGTGGTTGTGTCGCCATTAATTTATGAGCCTTTCACAAGTTCTGTTCTTCTGTTTTATGAAAAACACAACTCTGGGCGTGTGGGAGGGCTCTCCCAAAGAATTTTGTTTTCTCTTCAGAGAACAAACCTTTACATGCAACTTCATTTGCCACACAAAGTTCCCCTGAGGTAGGCCTGTGTCTCTTTATATCCTGTATAATCCAACCCCTGACTGGCATCCAGTTTGCTTCAAGGATTTCTGGACAGGCTTTGCATTTACTTAAGCATGGAAAAGTGTAGGTAAACTGAGACCGTTTATTCTGGGTCTGTATCTTTTCCCCAAACATGTGTGAAGGAGTTTTTTGTTACAGCTCTGTGGTGACTGAGGTAGTGGGACTGGTTCCCTGGGATGCCAGCTGTGCTCCATCATTGCCAGGAACCCCTTCTGACCTCTGTGACAAAACTTCTTGTGAAGGGAACATTTTTTGTGCTGTGTTTGCTTTAAATCCAAGAACATAATTTAGTTCATGAAAAGCCATATCTTTGACTGCTCTGGAAACTGTATCTGGAAAGACTTGTTAATCTAAGATCTTTTGAGGCATTTCCAACCTGGCAAACATCCAAGTAACATCCTAGAAGTAACATTATCTTGGGCAACCTTTGACAGCCGAGTCAGAGAGATCAAGGTCCTGAGGCCAGAGCTCTCCCTCTCTCCCCAAGATTGTTCCTTTCAGAACAGAGGTGTATCAAAGTTACAAAAAGGAGAAACTGGGTATTTCAAATGCTGTTTCTGTCCTGGTACTGGATATACCTTTGTTTTTTTCCTCTGTGTCCTCGTCTCAGGATATCCAAAATTGCAACAACAGTTCCGTGGCCAGTATTTTTCAAACCCCACGGCCACCTAAGTCCCTACTTGGTTGTAGAAAAATCTCAGCTTTTTACAGCTCTCATTACACAAGGGCTGGATGAGTTTCATGCTACCATGTCTCAAATATTTACTGTTGAACTGTTATGAAAAGTTAAGAATTTGATACTGAGTCACAATCCCTGAGAAGCCAAGGAGGAGTTCCAGAGACACAGTCATTTCAGTAGTTCCATTCAGTTTATTTTTCCAACATATAGGACACAAGTTAAACCAATACAAGTTACCCTAGACAACATTACAGCTGAAGCCTGGATCAGCTGTACTGCCAATCCTATAGTGCAGTGAAAGGGAGAGTTTCACTCACTAGATTTGTCTATCTTTCTTTCTTTCCCTGCTTTTTAAAAGGCTTTATTGGTGTTGCCCTTCTCAAAGACAGTAATGGAGAGAGAGCATGTGGCTAAGCCCAGCCTGGAGTTCTGAAGTAGGTCCAGCCAAATCCTGAGTGCCCGGAGCCTGGCTGTACTGGCAGCAGCAGGAGTTCAGAGCACATGCACTGTGCAGGATGAAACCTCCTATAAATGATTTCCTTGTGCCTGCCCTGGGAATTGTACTTTTCCTTTCCCTGATGAACAGGACTGAGGCTTATTGAGCAGAGAGGACAGCTGGCTTTCTCTCAGCTGTTAATGGGAACTGCATTTTAGTCTCACCCCTTTGCAAATCAAAGACACTGGGCTGTGCCATCCTGTCAAACAAGGTGTGAATGGAGATTTGTTAAATGTATATTGATAGCAGCTCAAGAGTGGTTACCATCACCTGTGGAGAAAACAATTATCTGGATCCTTTGAAAATGCTTTCATGTAGTCTTGACTTCAGGGAAAAACTGTTCTGATGTTCCCTGAGCTGGAAATGAGGTGATAACTAGGGTCAGGTCCAAGTGAGTGGGAAAACAAGTCAGACTTGCTTAGGGAACTTGCATACAAAGTAAGAGCAAAAGCCATATAAATGGTCAGATTCTTTTTGTGGTTGTGAAAATTAAGGATAAAATCCTTCATGGAAAGACTAGTTGAAGTAATACAATGGTCTGTTTAACCTCTCCTGCCTAGTGTTAGGCAGAGAAAATTAGGGAGACACAATATCTGAGAAACTCACTATTGCTGCAATATAATATTGTGTGAGAAAATTATTCAAATACTGGATCTGATCTAGAGAAAAAATGATACCTGACTTTACTGCCAAATGAAAAATATTCAGAAGACAAGAGTGACTTAGCCCATGGGAACAAATGTCACATATGAGGGCAATCAGGATGGAAGGTATCTTATTTTATGGAGGTAAAGGTTGTCACTTCGCACATCAAAGTCATAAGCTTTATTTTCCCAGTGACTTTAGGTGGACATGATTATATGTGGCTACATGCAATAACAGCAAGACAGATCAGTAACTTCAATTTCTTCCTATTTTCTTGGCTCATTTCAGAGATGGTAAAAGAGATGCAAGAGAAAAGCAGTCAGGAGAGCTTTGCTGTATTTTGTGTATTGTTTGTGAAGTACAAAAGCCTTATTTTGGAACTTATTTTTCACATTTATTCCAGGCCCTTGTCTTCCAAATCCTTATCTGCTCTGAGATTGAAGAGATGTATAAACAAGCAACCCTGTCCATGAGTGCTGAGGGTTTTCTCAAGAACATTTCCCAGGAAAGAGCCATAATTTGTCTTTTGAAATTCTCAGTAAAATCTCATGGAACTTAAAGGCATGAGTACTGCTGTCTAACGGGTAACCTCGCTCAGAATCACTGCTGCACATCTGCTCAGTTCTTGAGCCTGTGATTGTCTGTGTTGGGAGCACAGGGCTATGTCAGAGCCCGTTGTAAACCTCCCCTTCTTCTCTGACTGAGTGCTTTAGGCTCAATTTCTACAGAAAAATCCCCAGTAAAACACCATGAGAAGTTGTCCCAGAAACCCTAACAAAATATACACACTACAGGTTGGGGGAAAATTAAACCACATATGACAGAGCACATGGTCATGGCTCCCAGAGACACTGAGTGACCTGCAGAAGATACAAATGGCACCATTGGCAGGCAGTTGGCCCTGTTAGGATTTCTTCCCTGGTCATCAGGGGAAGTTCAGTGAGCTCATGAATGTCAGGTTTACCATAGATGAGCTCTAGGCCTCCCTTCCTCCTTAGCAGCACCAGGGCTTGTGTTCAGTCCTGGGCCCAGTCCAAGAGTGGTGGTTGACATTAATTGGTGCCCTTCATACCTAGAAGATGTTTCCTTATTTCCTGCAAGTTGTGGAAGCAATTGTGGGGCCTTTGTTTCTAATTTAAATGCATAATATTGTATAATACCCATTGAAAATAATGAATTTGAGAGGGAACACAGTATGAATATCCTGACATAGCAATGTTTGGAATAATAGCTGGAGTGTAAGGGATTTCTGCCCTAGTTTTTTAAAAATTTAATTCATAATTATCCTTGAAGACAGTTGGGCATCTTCATTACTTTGCTTCTACTTGCTTGAATAGTTTTTATCTTAGTTTATTACCATCTGTAAGTTTGTGTTCAGAGCAATGTTGAAGAGGCAGTGCTGTTACTGCTGAGCAGCTGCTGCTGCACTCTGCTGTGTGAGCCAACTGCTCACACTTTGTGAAATGCTGCTCTGTGCTGCTCATTGCTGGTCACTTCTGTCCTGGGGACCCTGGGATTTGCCGTTGTTGGAGAACCTCAGATACATGTATCGCTGCACACAGTAAAGGACTCATTGCTCTGCTGGTTATGTGACTTGTGTTGCCACTGCAATGCAATTTGGTCAGGTTCAAAAGTGATTTTTGAACTTGTTTTGAAGTACTGAATTCTCCCTTTTGTCTCCTCCATTCAATTTGTATTTTCCTTCTTCTGCCAAGAGAAAATAACAGTCTTCTTATTGAGAAATTCTCATTTGGAAATAACTCATGTCTTCCTTTTTCCAAGTTAAACACTATAGAGTCTAAAATCAGAAACTCTGTGATATGTCCTTTGATGTGATTTGCAATTTGGGTTCCCATATGAGGACTCACACTTTCTCTGTGACAAAGTACCCTGGTGAATGTGACATGCAACTCAAGCTAAAGCTTACAACTCAAGCATGTGTTCTAGTTTCATGGATGCCATTCACTTCTGGTATTTTTTGGTTTGGTTCAGTTTGTCTTTTGTTTTTTGGGGTTTTTTTTTTAGAAAAATCTTTCATTGTTCATTATCTCTATTACCAGATTTTAAAATATACTGATCATTCTTGTGAGAACTGTTACCAAAACCTGGGTAAAGAGGCATCCAGCATTAGGGTTAAAGGCTGCCATTTTTATTTATGTGGCATCTCATTCTAGATATGAACAGACTGAAGATGAAATCAGCCAAGTATCTTTGTTGGGTACATTTGTAGAACTACTGACAATAGCTGAACCTGAAGCTGACAGACAGCAAGTACTAGTTTTACCTCAGGAAGGTTTGCTGTGATTTCATTTTCTGCTTCAAACTTGAGAAATATCCACACTTCTGTTGAAGAAAGGAAGACTGAGGCTTCCCCAGGGTTAGCTATCTGTAGCAAAAACTTTTCCTAATATTGACGGTATGGTTTTAATCCTGCTCAGAGCCAATGATTTAGATGTGCTCTGATAACTGATCCATGTAGTGCTCCTGGTACAAGCCTTCTGGAAAATGAGGTTTTTTCACGTTTGGGTCAAGTTTTGGAATGGGTAGTATCTGATTACTCAAGTGCAGTTATTCTGCATATATTTATTCTACATTTCTGTAATGCAGACACTAATAATTACTTCCCAGGTTTTTTTCACCTACATGTCCTCCTCAGATTTGAAGATGTGTTCATTGGGGTTTCTAGATCTACTAGCAACAGAGGATTTCCATTTGATGTACTTGAATGTGAAAAGTGTTTTGGTAATAGGCTATGAAAGAGACAGCAAAAAGTAAAATTTTAACCTCTGCATAACTACATATGAAAATGAAAAATAAGTTAATTAAGAATCAGTCAAGGAAAAAAAAAGTAAGAAATAGAAAAACCACAGGACCATCAAGAAGACATCAAGCATAATTTGCAAAGACATCAGTATGTACTAAATTAATTGTGTTCTGAAGTCCCTTTTCTGATAATTATTCATGCTGCTGTGGGATATCATTGCTAACTCACTAATAATTTTTGTTTATTCACAGACCCCACAGCCAGTTGAAAACTACATCAGTGAAGGAGAGTTTGAAGAGGATCTGAGTTCTTCTACCCCAAGCACAACAGAGCTGGAGGTGCGTGGATCCAGCCAAGAAACAGATGAAGATTATTTTGAAACCGTGTCACATCAGAGTGGATCTTTGTCAGATGTAAAAACTGAGCCTTATGAGAGTGCATCAGACACAGAATCCCTTTCCAGTGATGTAACTGGGAATGCTTTCTTGGATTCAAACTGCCTGTTCACTGAAAGAAAAACCCTGTGCTGTAATCTTCCCAAAGAAAAGGCAGAAACAATCTTCCGTGAACTGAAGTGCTCCAGGCAACAAGAGTTTAACCAGCATGTGCAGTTAGAATTGTCCTCCAAAATAAAAGAAGCACCAAGCAAAAGTGAATTTTGCATAGAGTTTGCAGAGCTAGAGGGTGAAGAATTGGGTGATGAAGAGCTAACGTTATCTAGTGGTATTTCCATCACAGAGAGCCAAGTCTGTGAAGAGGGCATTTTATCACAGACAAATAGAAATTCTGTAGCAGCACTGCAAAGAAAGGCAGAGTTAGAAAGCAGAGAGGTGCAGTCTTGTACCAGCTCAGTACCTACAGAAGATGATGTTGCAAGACTGAAGGAACATTCCACAGTATTTAGCATTGCTTGTTTCAAAGCAAACTCAGAAAGCTGTTTGATTTTTCCTGAGGTACAACGATTTTCCTTCCGATCAGATGCAGCACCAAGTTGCAGTTTGCCTAATCTTCATTTTGAAACAAATGGACCTAACTGTAAAAGTGACACTGCGACATCTGACTGTAAGTGTGAATTAGAGTCTATGTCCAGCATAAAATGCAGCAGGAGGAATTCAGCTGAGAGTGAGGGAACTACAGGTAAAAGGATAAAACATGCAAGTACAGAGACCATGTTGACATCAGAGTCACTCTTCTACCAGAGTTGCTTCAACCCAAAATCTCAGCTACCACACACAAGGTCAGTGATTACAGAAAGTAAAACGTGGCACAGTGTACCTGAAAACATCAGTGCTCAAAGGGAGACAGAACGTGTGGGGAGCTGTATTCACCTGACAGACAAATTTAGGTGGTCATGTTCCAGAATACATCTTCAAGGGCTGGACTACACCTGGAAAAACTTAGGAAGGGTATCTGTAAGCCCTGAAAAGGCTATAGAAATAGAGGGCAAATGTAGCATAAAAAGATCTCTTCTTGATACTGACACAGACTCAAAGGAGTGTCGATTTTGTCAACCAGCAGCCTCTCCCCAGTGCATTGATTATTATTTGCACTCTAAATCAGAGACATGTGGCCTTAGCCCAGAGCCAGCTGGTACCTGTGGAGGCATCTTAACATGGAGTGATCCTTGTGAGTGCAATCCAAACCAAAAGGAGACTTCCTCTGCTCTGGACTGTGGTCCAGTGGTCATAAATGCTAAGGAACTTATGAAAAACAATGACTACAAAGCTGAAAGAGATCTGGAATCAAGCAGATTCCCATGTGATATTGATGTTGAATCGGACACTGGTGACAGTGAGAACCCTGCAGCTTCTCATGTAGGTGTTCCTGCTGCTGTGGAAAGAAGAGATTGTGATTGTTCTGTAAACTGTGTTTCCAATGGTGGAATACAACACAATTGTTTGAAGGAGAATGGCCTTGAGTCTGAACTGTCAGATGCAGAGATTGTGGCAGGAGAAAGATGGGCAGATGATTCTTCTAATCTTGGCTTTGGTTGGAAAGTCCTGGAAACTGTAATGCAACCAGATGGCAGTGACAGTGGGGCAGAGCAGGAAGAGTCAATGCAGCAAAATACAAATTGCAAAACTGGTGCCTTAAGGAGCCACTCAAAGCCAGGAACAAATGAACATCCTACTTGTAAAGGAAAGGAAGAAGAGAGTGTCTTTGCTGTTGAAAGGAGTCCCAGATCAGATTATATAAGGCAGGGAAGGGATTTAATGACTGTTCCAGAATTAAAGCCTGCCCTAATTATAGTCTCTGTAGAAGAGAAGGGATTACAGTCCAGAACATTGAATAATAAGCTTCCTACTGAAGTGGTAGCTGAAACATTGAGAAATGTAGTGAGCAAGAATTTGATGTCTCCTCATACTGTCAGCAAAGCTCATGATGAGCCGGAGAGAGTTCTGAGTGAAAGTTGTAACTGTGAAGAACAAATTCTGTCCACCCACCTCATCCCTGGCAGTGCAGAGGTACTCTCTAGTATGGATACATCTGAAGTAAAAATAGAAATTTCAGGAGAGAAGAGAGAGAAAACAGAAGCAGTTTCATCCTTAGGGTTCACCTGTAGTAATTCCACAGTAGCAAGTGCAAAAGTGGAATTCAGGAATGTTGTTGTACCGCTGGGCAGTGATACACTTATTGCAGAAAGTCAGGCAGATCCATGTGAAAAATCACTCATAAAATCACCCAGTGGAAGCAGTGTGAAGGTCTCTGAGGTCTCTGAGGAAGAGCCCTGCAGAACAAGGAGACAGGTTCCAGTGACACTGGAAAGCAGCAGCAGTGTAAGCAGTTTGTGTCAGGGACATGGTGCTGATGTTGGCCTTCAAGGGCCCAGCACTGTCTCTGAACAAGCAGTAGGCAGGCAAGGAAATGAAAGCTGTAATGGCTCGAAGGCAGAAGCAGATATTTGTGAAGAACCCTCTCCCAGGGAAGGAAAGGAGGGCTCTCCTGCAGCAGACACCTCTAGCCCCATCAAAGACAGTGCACTCAGTCTAGATGTGTGTGATGTCTTTGATGAGTCTCTGAACAGGGAGACCCATAACACTTGCATGCTGGGCCTGGATAATCTAAGTACCTGCAGCACCAACAGCGAGGAACTGGATGAGAACTCATCCCACATCCTGGGAAGTAACAGCAGTCTTCATAAAGCTGTACAAAAACCAGCAAAGAATGAGAATAGTGGGAAAGCTTCCAGGTTTTTAGTATTCTCAAAAATGACATCTTTCAGGAAAAGTAAACCTGCCTCATTGGAAAATCAGGGAGGTAGCAGTTTGTTTGGCAGCAAGGCAAAGATAGAAGAACTGGATGCTGAGAAAGATGATGAAGACACTGCAAGTTTGCTGTCTTTCAAAAGTTGTTCATCTGGTTTAGTCTTCCACAGGAAGGAAAGTTACACCTCTGAGTACTCTGATGATGATGATTTATTTTATGAGAGACCTGCAGGATTATTCAACAGATTGAGCCTAAGGAAGGCCTCTGGCTCTGGTCGGATACTGATGGAAGATGCAGATCAACAAGTTTCAGGTTCATCTGAAAACAATTACAGTGAACCTGTGGAGCATTCAGGGATTAGAAAATCATTCCCTGAAAATGAACACAAAAGAAACAAAACCCCTGAGGGTAAGAAGTTCAGGACAAGGTTGGCCTTGGCACACAAATCCCTCTCAAGCTTATTTGAGTCCAAATGTCCAGAAAAGGAAAACACTGAGCAAAGCTCAAGAGCATCAGTGAAAAATGAAAAGGAGAAAGCCAAACTTCGCCAGAGTGCCTGGAAAACTTTTCTAAAAAGCAAGGAGGCAGATGAACTAAAAAGGCCTGTCTTAGCAAGTTCATCATCTGCACAGGAGAGTCTTGATGCAACCAGTGGCCATGTGGTAATGCCAGTAGAGCAACAGCATAGTTCCAATGGACACACCTGTTTAAAAACAGAAACAGATAATGGCTCCTCAACATACTCCAACTATTTTGGCAGCTCTGTGGAGCCTGTTGATGTCTCTTCGCCTGCACGTATGTGGAGAAGACGAATACAGTCCCATGACTTGGGCATCAGATACTCACAGAGTTCAGACTGTGATGAACAGCAGGAGGTTCTCAGCAACAGTTTAAATACTTCTCTAGAGGAATACTGGATGAAATTGCCCTTTAGCCCCACTGACTTGCAACTGGCATTTAATCAGTCAAGTCCATCATGTTCCCAGCTCTCAAATGCTGATGGTAAAGACATGCCGTGTAGGCCCATGAGTCCTAAACCTCAGAGTCCACGATCCACTCCTCAACACAAGAAGTTCCGTTATCCTGGGCGAGTATGTGCCACTTCAATGATCTCTCTTGGGAACAGCTCTGGAGTGGAAATCAATCTGGAGGCTCCTGAGAGACCAAAGACATTGAAACCCAGAGGCAGTCTCTTACACTCGTTGGAGGACTACCAGAGGGATGACAGTGGCATAAGCAGTCAATCGCAGATCAGCTTAAATACAGCTTCTTCCATTAGTGACATGCTCCGAGATGAGGTGAGTTGTTGTCAGGGAATGATCGGGGCTGGTTTGCAGTCTTTTGTTTCACTATGGTTCAAGAATTGCAGTGAAACTCTTTAATGGCTCAATGGATCATTGGTTAATGAGTGCATAAATATTCCTCTTGGTCTAAGATAGGTAACACTACTCATTCTTTCTGTTTCTGTTCAAGACTATGTGAATTGATGCACTCTTAAAGGGAGGATTTGCTACAAAAACCTGAAGGAATGGAGCAATCATACATCATTAAAGATCATACAGTTATCACCCTGTGTTCATCTCCAGTTTTAAGCTGGATTTTACCCCTATTAAAGCAGAATTGAGCCTTGTAACTAGTGTAGAGTAAATAAGTTTCTCATTGTGAAAGGCAACAAAGAAATGAATTCTTATGGCTAGCAGTCATGTTTTAAGAAGCAAAATCTAAATGAGTAGCTGTCTTTTGAAGTACCATGTGTCTTTTGCAGTTACTGTAAGTTACCTTTTGGTTGCTACTACAAGTCCTTTTCTGCCTTTTCTAAAACAGACAGAAAAAAACCCCAAACTACAGACTCAGGGGCTCCTTTTCATGTTGTGTTGTGTTCTAATCCAGGTGATATATTAAATCCTTGGCATAGGCTGGATCTCATGGAACAGACTGTATCTTCAGTAGGAATTTCTTGATTGGCTGAGACCTCCAAAAGCAGAGACTTCCTCCATCAGCAGGCTTTTAATCCCAGAGAGGACTTCCCAAGATGTAAATGGCTGGGAGCTTGGGAATCTCTTTCAGTGGCTATACACAACCCCTCAGAGTGACTGAGGCTGAGCTGTAACTGAGATCCCAGAACATGCCTTGATAGTGCTACTTTTTCAGTGTTATTGCTGATGAGTTTTGACATTAACAAATGGGAGAATAATTTTTTTGAGCAGATTGTCAAAAGTGGCATTTGAGAGAGTCTATGAACTTCTGCATAGCCCAAGCAGAAAATTTTCAGATAGTTCATTAATCTGGAACTGCTTGATCAATTCATAACAGCTGAGGGCTGCTTGAGGTATTTGAGCTGAGGGCTCAAATGAGCCTTGAGCAAATTTTGCTGCTGTTGCCTTCTGTCTCTCACATCTCAGTTTATATTAAACTTTTAAGATAGCCTCCAAGATGGTCTTGTCCTACCCTTTCTCCATTTTTTTTATAGAAACTCCCTATTTTTTTGTTTAGAAAAAACCAAAGATAGGCAGATCCATGACTTTATCTAGCCAAGTCTTGAAAACCTCCACTGATGAAGGTTTCACTGCCTCTCTGGGAAATATACTCCTTCAGAAAATTTTTGCCTAATGCCCAACAAGAACTTTACAAGCTGCAGTTTCTGGCCACTGGCTTGTGGCATTGTCTGGCACTACTGAGAAGACCTTGGATCCATCATCTCTGTAAATACACAATTGTCAGTGACTGCTCTTATATTGCCTTTAGTGCCCTCTTACCAGCTTGAACAAACACAGCTCTCTCAACCTCTCTTCACATATTCCCAAATGAAAGTTGATTGGTTGATTGGCGTGAGGTTTTTATCTAATGCTGTCTCTAATCCAAAGAAGTGTTTGGGTGGCAGTTTAAGAAGTGAGAGCTGTAGTATCAGAATTCCTGGGGGGAAAAGAGGAAGAGAATTAGCTTTATTCCATTCTGTGCTTAGCTTTACTTGAAAATCTTTTGTTTTCACGGGCACCAGCTTAACCTACAAACTTAATACTGGGCACCACATTCCACACAAGAGGCTGAAGCCTAGGAAAAAGCAAGAGACTTGGACTATACACACTGTCAACAGATGAAGCCTCTCAGAGGATGAATAAAATCATTGACCTGAAAATTACAGCTCAAAAGAACATCTAGAAAAGAGTGTAGAGATGAGGCATGTGTAAAGCCTTGGAAAGGCAAGCCCACATGCTATAATGTAACCGTTAGGAGCAAATAAGTAATTACTTAAATTGATTGTTAGATTAAATTATTCAAAGAAAACATAAAAAATTTAAATGGTATCCAAGACATATAAAACCAGTTTAATTTTCCTGATTCTTCTGGAGTCTGCAGAATATGATATCTGAAATTGGACAAATGCAGCTGGAGCCTAGAAATTAATGTAAATTTCCCAGCTTTCAAAACACAACTTCTAATCTATTAAAATAGATAGGGTTCCATTTATTTCCATTTTCATGATGTTGTGAACTGAAGTAGAATTGCATCCTCAATTTTTTAAGTGAAGCTGTATTTTCAGGAATCTCTGAAAATACAAAATACATTGGGCCAAATATATTTGCAGTGTTAAGTCTTTCCAAAATAATTGTCATCTGTACTCTAAGGATGGTCTTCCTTATGTGTGTTGCTTCCTAAAGAGGTCATAAAATTCAGTTTATTGGTGAATTTGAAGGAAAGTCCTTCTTTGTTTCACATCAGTAAAGGCATTCGTGCAAAACAAATCTGTAATTGTGAAGCTCTTGAGCTCAATTCCCATTTTGCCCTCCAGTATGGAGATCTGCATGTTTTCCCCAGACCCAGGCAAGTATTTTTCCCGTTGTGTCAGCATTGTCTGTGTTAGTGCTGTGCCTAACTGCACTGCATCAGCTTGCCCTGGACACCTCTGGCTACCACTCAGGTAAGTAACTCAGCTGAGCCTGGTGGAGCACAGACCAGCCTCTCTCGTTACCTGCTAATTGTTAATGTTCTCCAGGTTTCATCCAGGACAAAGATTTTATGCTGAAAACAGCAAGACAGCACCATTACCAGTTTGCCCATCTGTCAGGCCCTTCACTACATGTTTAATTAATCTGTTCATGGCACGATTTTACTTGCATAATTGTGTTACTCAGCAGGCAAGAGCTAACTGTCCTAAAATGTCCAATGTTTCGAATTCACATGTTATTCTCCGTGCTCCTGTCCAGTAAAGTGGGGTTAGGCACAAAACACCTTTCTCACAGAACCTTTCTAGACTGTGTCTTCTCTTACCAGGGGCAAAGAAGAATTGATCTGGAATTGTTGGTTAGTTGAAAATAGATAGGAAGTGCCTGCGATGCTTTGAGGTTTGTTTTATCTGGGTTCTTTAAATGATCTGTGAGAAACTGGGCAGATGCTATTGTCAGGACACAGCATTTTTTTGTCATGAGACTCCTGAACTCACTCATTCCCCAGTATTGCTATCTCTTACCTTAAATATTGATTCTAACACTGATGCTACGTGGAGTAGTAGCTGGTTGCCTCAGAGCACCCTTGATTTCAAGTTGTTCTTGTATAAAAGCTGTAATTTTGTGCAACCACTCAAATGAGAGTGAAGGCCAAAGCTATGCAATTCCTTACTCTTGGGCCAGCATCAAGCAAATAAAATGGATAGTGTAAAGAGTACACTGGGAAGCACAGGGCTGAACACATCAGACCTGCAGGTGTCCACAAAACCTTATCACATTGTATAGTTGAAGTTCAGCTGGAAAACCAGAAACAGACAAGAGGTCATTTTTTTATTTTCTGAGACATTGCCTGTCTTTGTAAATAATATTATATAGACAGAGTGACCTAAATCCTGGTGGTAGTGTTAGTGTAATATGGATCTAGAGTGAGGGTGAACAGGGCAGTGTCCTGTGCAGAGGGAGTGTATATCACACTCTCAAAGGATAGCAGAGCTGCTGCTTCAGGGTGGAGTACTCCTAAGCACTTTCTTCTGAGTAGTTCTGTGGCTGAGCTTTGCCATCTTCTGTTCAAACTGAGTTGAAGCAAACAATATTTCCATCCAACAAACCCTGTGTTTTCATCTGCTGTTTGTAAAACAGGAGTCTAAAAAGCAATGTCAAACGGCACCTGAAAAGAGGCCAAATAAGAAATGGGTTCTCCATCGCAAAAGGAGGCCCCCCCGGGTCCCACCATCCCCATGCCCTGTCTCCACTCTGGAGAGCAAAGCTCGGAAGCTCTCCTTCCTTGCTCCAGATGAAAAAGCCAAGGAGATTCCAGAGACGAGGAGGAAGAGACCTAAACCCCTCTATAAGTGCTTCAGCTTCGATGATGTTTGGATGGAGAGGAATCAAAAAAGGAAGCTAGAGAAGGAGACACAGCCAGAGGGAGGGGTTCAATTACAACATCTCCCAGAGGACCCCTTAAAAGTAAGAAGCCATACACCGACCTCCTCGTTCCCTGGCACTGTCTTCCTCTCTGCTCCGGCTGCTTCTCTGTGCTGTCATCATATTCCTGTCCTTACATTTTGTCTGGTACCACTTCTGTCAGCATTTCTGTGGGCCTGGTACTTTGTGGAGACTGATGAAACACTAAACTGGTCCTTAAGTGATGATGTCTGAAGGTGGTGGGTTTCTCAGCCTCTGTAAGTGAACAGTTCATGTCATGTGTGATGCTGAAAATGGAATGCAAGAGCATCAGGTTGCTTTGTGAGCTGAATGATGGGGAGGGCAAGGAGCAAATCAAAGTTTCCTTAAATCAATATAAACTAAACTGATGAAATCTCATTCTGTGCCCTGTGGTGTTGCTGTATAACTTTAAAAACGGACTTCTAAATTAGACATCCCTTGTATCTGAGGCCAACTCCACAATTCCTGCTGAAGAAAACTCCTGCTGTGAAATGCTCTAGAACATTGCCATTGAAATTTTAGCTATTAATATTTTCCTCTCCTCTGAGGGAGACTTTTAGTTCAGCATTACGATTGCTTGTGAAAATCTTTGTGGCTGTTGTGACTCACACTCATGGCATCTGTTACTTTTGGATCCAGAGCTAAGGTCTGTTCCCTTCAGGGAGAGACACAAATCTGTATCCAAGAGCCAAAATTAGCCTTAATACATACAAAAGAACTTCTGAGGAAAAAGGACATGAGATCAAGGGATGCTCTATGCAGCCTTTCATGATATTGAGAAAGTTTCTGATCAAGCTTGAAATCACGTAGCAGATACTCAAGTAAAAGCTTTCCTCAGGGGTTTCTGTTTTGGTTTGTTATCTGTATTTTTTTTCCCATTCTCTCTGCTGTCCTGGTTGCCTGTTTCTCATTGTTCTTACATTAAAATGACAGTTTTGGAGGGGATCTGAGGCCTCAGTAGTCCTATTACCACTTCAGAGTGTGCTTGAGCTTATGTGCACAGATAGTTCTCTGAAAGGTGAAGGGCAAACATTGGCCTGCCCACTGTGGCTTGCCCAGAGAAAACCTCCTGCCTCGTCCCTGTCCACCTGGGAGAGCTTCCATCAAACTGACAGACACCTGGGACAGCAAAGAAGGCCAACCCCAGAAACAGCATTTCTGAAAAACTGCCCACTGTTCTGCCCTTCTCAAGGAAAGAGATTAAAAATCTGTGCTATTTTGTATGCATCGGGCTCTTCAAAACAAAGTGTTTCCAGTTGTTGCTTGGATGGGTGCTGGATGTGATTCTGTGATGTGCTTCCTGCTCTCAGTTCAGTAAGGATGCTTCCCTGGCTCAGCTCCATACCACCTGTGTGATGGAGACAATGAGTAATGCTCCTGAGGCATGTGTGTGTTAGGATACAAAAAAGTTTAAACACAAATTACTTGGGTTACTTTTCTACCTTGTTTGAAGTCGTGAGTGCTTAGTGCTGTACAGGGATGAAGCAAGGATGAAGCAGGCTAGTGAAAGTGAATGCCTGGTCAGGGATTAACAGAAATCAGGGAAATGTACTAAAATTATTTTTCACAATTCCTTGACAAGCATGGGTAGAGATGGAAATCTAGCCCATGCTGCAGGGCATGTGGGCCAGCACTGAGACCATTAGTGCTTCTAAGAGGAGTGACCAGTTCCCTCTCTAGCTTCCCCTGGAGCCATCAGATTACACAGTTTGAATGCTGCCTGCTTTGCTGATTGACTGCGCATTTGGAGGCTGCCAAAAACCAGCTTCTCCTTTAAGCATTTCCACCCCTATTTTCTGGTGCAAACTTACCTCGAAATTGCAATAAGATGCATGATGATTTGCAGCTGCCCCTGTGCCCACGGAGGCCTCTTTGAGCCTTACCTGCCGGGGGGGGCTCCTGGGCCTCAGTTGGTTTTCTGGTTCATTCTTCTCTGGGTAGAAGTATATAGGTAGGTTTGGGGTTTGTTATTTCTGTCCATTTGTGTTATGTAGGTTATTGACACTTTAATCTTGGTGGGCAGGCCAAGAAAGCAAAATGCTGGTTTATTTAGAGGACTGGGGGAATTCAAAGGCTCTTTCTTCTGCCCATATAACTCTTAGACTGTGCTTTTTATTTATAATAGTAATCACACTGTTTCTTTTTCAAATTATTTTATTCTGTCTTTGCAATGCTCTAGTCCTGTAATAATGCTGGTTAATCATACTCCCAAGTGTCTTGGGAGTGCTGTCACAAGCTGCAGTGTTTGATGGTGGTTTTATAAGGATGCTGAATCCCTTTTAATAAGAAGAAACAAATTATCACAAAAGAAGCTTGGTAAGACATTCATTGTCTGTGTGGTTTTGTGACTACAACAAGGCGACTGTATGGGGCTTTGGAGATCTGAAATTACAAGTCTGATGTTTTCTGTCATGGCTGCCTTGGGATGTGTGCCTTCTCTTGTGACAAGTCACATAGTGTTAAGTCAAGATCAGGTCAGCCCATAAGGTGATGTAATGCTGCAATATTGGGGAAACAGCAGGGCAGAGCAGAGAGGAATTCTTGATTGTTCAAGTGCTGATTTCTGATACCACTCTATCATTCAGATCAATGTACATAGAGGAGTATAATAGAAATATAAAGCTACTCTGAGGGCTGGCAGTTGGGACAGGGAAAAACATACAGACAATCAAGAAACTACCTATAATAAAAAAAAAAATATATATCCACTTAAAATTACAGTTCTAAGCAATTGTATATATGTAGGGTTTTTTTAGCTTAGGTCAGCTAAGCTGCTCTGCTTCCTTAAATGGGAACAGCCTGTGTAAATTCCTAGTCATACTCAAAGCTTGACCCAGCTGTCCCTTATAATGAGATGTTGCCAGTAATAAGCTGAGCAGCTTCTGATCTTGGGCCTTAAAGTCTTAATATAACACCCCCCCATGCTGCCCACCCCAAAGGGAAGAAGAGAAACATAGCTGTGGATGAATCTGTATTCTTTTTCCTTGTCCACAGGCTTTGCCCTTCGCATGGTGATGGGTTTCAGGCTGTAGCCTGGGGTCATCTGGCTTGTTTTTAATGCAATGTAAGTTCCCTAACTGGAGCAGAGACAATGCCCCAAACCACTGACATGTGCAATGCTGTAATGGCGATAGGATCTGTTTGGAGAATTATTTTTGCTCTGAACTGCCTGTCTATTGCCATCCTATGTTTTCCTGTTTTGACAAAAACTTAAACCTTGGCACTTAAGTTTGATGCCTCTTGAGTGCACAGCAATAGGACCACAGACAGGGCTTCTATGTGCATTTGTTTGAGCGCGGTTTGTGCACTGCCAAATTAGAGAGATTCCTAAAAGGCCCATCATGGGGGGCTATACCCAGAGAGGATATCATGCAGAAAAAGCTCTTTTATTTTGAAAGAGAAATGAGAAGCTGTGAAAAATAGATCTTGAGCTCATTGCCCTGAATATGACTTCTGAAAATCTGATTTTACCCCATCCAAAATAAGAGAAAATGAAGTTTTGGTGTGTGGTACCATGGTTATGAGCACTGTGGACACCTCAGACTTTTAGAAGGTAACGAACACACTTTGAGGAGGGGATTTAATGAGAAAAGTCTCCCCCTGTTGTGCATCTGATAAGGCAGAGATATACAACAGAGATCCAGCCTCTTCCAGGGACTGAACTGCTGTGCATAGGAGTGTAAAAATAACCCCCTGGAACCTCCTGCAGAAAATATAGGACAGAAGATCTTCACTATGGGCTGGCTGCTCATTTCCCATCCTCTCCCTTGTAAGGTTGTGCAAACCCTGCCCAGATATTACTAACACCACTAAAAATGGTGTAAGTAAAACTCTTCTCCTGAGTTAGGGTTCTACAGGCCTGGCTTCCATGTTATAGGAATCAAATGATGCCTGTACCCAAAATTTGTTCTGATGTCCCAGGAATTAATTAGAATGAAATCTGCTGTTTTTATTATAACAGCCTTAGGGCAGGGTTTTGCTTTCTAGTCTTAAATGGAACAATAATGCTTTCTATCACCTTTCATGTAAATAACCTGGACTTTACCCTTGACATTTTCAGCTGTGGCCCAGTAAGTTGTCTTGCTTGATTTTCACTGTCACCAGAAGAGTGTGTGTTCCCACTGGGTCTTTGCTGTGACTTTTCTAGAAAAACAGGCACTACACAGGCTAATTTGAACAGGGATCTCGCTATCCCTCAAGAGATGGTGATTTGTGCCAAAGTATTGGCCGTGTTCTCTTTGTTTTGGGAGAGTTAAGTCCGGGAACAAAATACCAAACCAGGCGCAGAGCAGCAGCACTCTCAGCTGAGTGAGCACTGTGTGCTGCTTAGTTTTGGAAGGAGGGTTTGACTAATGGCCATCTACAGGAGAGACTTCAGCATCAAGGCTAGTCAGCAGACTTTGTGCTGGTGGGATATGCTGTGGGCTGGTAGGGAGAGGGAAAGATCCTAGAGAGAGTAGTGGACCTCAATATACCAAGTTCCTGGCTCAGTGAAGGATGGGTATGTTGTAACTGAATGTCACAGTGGCAAAAGGAAGGGGCAGAAGCAACAGAGATGAAAAAGTGGCTGTGCCCAGAGGACCAATGCTTACTGACCAGCTGATCTCCCAGTCACTTGCAGTCACTGATGTTTTATGCGTGTGGCATCCATGGGAGAGAAAAGGAAAAAGGGATAAAAGCAGACATGCAGTATGTGTTATTTACTACACTCTGTATTAGAGGCCGTGAGGTATGTGTATATATGTATATCTTTTCCCCTTTAAACCAGAAAAAGTTATTAATGCAATTAGATCTGGCAGTGGTATAAAGTTTTGAAAGTTTCATTAAGTTCTATAAGTTTTATAAAATCAATCAGCCAGGTATAGGAGAGTGTGAGAATTCTTACTTGCACCTTTAGCTGAAGAGAAGAATGTTGTTATCCACATTCTATAGCTGAAGAGAAGAATATTGTTATCCACATTCTATACGGCTGGGCACCGCTACCAATAAATATCTGAAGGGAAAAACTTTATTCTCATGTAAAATACTAGAGGAGGAACTATTAGTCACAAGCTGTAGGAATAGTTCTGTAGCCGAGGGGATGACTTCTTGTAGTGATATTCTTCCCCCCCCCATCAGAAACACTTCATAGGAAGGAGTGAAACTTTCTGTGAATGGAGGTGTGTGTGGCTGTATGTGAAGAAAGAATCCAGTATCTGCTTATCTACTTCTGTTCTTACTACCTTGCACTTTTCCTTGCCTTCTCACTGTTTTCTAACATTTCTAGCCATAATCATCCATGTGTGTCTACTAACATACTGCTTACTTACCTGGGCAGGTAGCAGAAGTGGGAAGAGGTGCTCTGGGATGAATGCTGTATTTTGTCCTATGGGGCATCTAAACTTAATGTTTGTTGCCTTTGTTTTCCCTCTCCTGTTGCAGGCTGGAATAAGTCCATCTATCACATCTCCTGTTGCCTTTGACATCCTGCCACTGAAACTGCATCCATTTTCCCAGAGCACTCCGACAGGCCTGGACTGCGTGGGCTGGAAACGGCGCATCTCTGCTCCCGGTGTGTACTCTGACCTGGCTGGGTATGAATGATGAAAGAATTAAGCTCTGGTTATTGAGTATGGAAACTATGTGATAAGCATTCTAACCATGTTTATTATGATTGCTGCATCCATGTCTGAGCAGAAATCTGCTTTAGAGTTGAATCTTTCATGTACTTTTCATATTTGGGGTTGTTTTCTCTCTGTGTGGATAAACATGGTGCTGTTTAAAGGCATGGTCAGCTTTCTAGTGGAGAAAAGATCACTCCAGGCAATGATAGTGTGCTTGATGTAGAGACATTGTGAGAACTCCGTCTCACCTACAATGGTGTCACCTCTATCACAATCTTGAATTAGGTTTCTGCAGACAAGATAGACTCTGCCCTGTGTTTGCTGGAGAGCACTAAAGTGGGAACGGTGAGCTTCATCTCAAATTGCTAATTAGGCACTAAAGCAACTAAATGAGCCTCTGGAGACAGAAGTTTCCTGTACTTTAAATCCCCTTAAAGAACAAGTGTGCTGTGTTTTCATGAGGAATGCACATGAAGTATCATGTCTTCTTAATTTCCGATGACTGACACTTTCTCAGAATTAAAATCTAAGTTGCACAGATTATTAAACTGTGAGACATATCTTTGCCAGGTTTTTAAATTCTCCATCTGATGGTGCCTGCCTAAACACTGCCGATATCTCTATCACAGCACTTTGGGGTGGAATAAGAAAAACAGAACGCAGAGGGGTTGTTTGGCGGTTAGGAATCTAGCCAGAAAAAGTCAGCCACAGTTGGGTGCCAAGCTGCCATTTCTGCCTCAGAAGGTCTCTGTACCATCGATTAAACCCTGCTGGAGTTACCTAATTAAGGGACAATAACATTGTACTAATTACATCAGAGTTGAATGGTCATACTATTTTGTCAAGCAAAACTGGTTTGCTTTCTGATGCTTTGTGCAGCTCTTACACAGAGTCATGAGGTTTGATCTGGAAATAAGAAAACAAACTATTTATCATCGTGGTATTGAGAGCCTTGCCTTTGCTCTCTCAGCACCGAGGGCTTTGATCACTTGCTGTCACAAGCATCTGGTGTTGCCCCAGTGCTTAGGACCAGCTCCCTGGCTGAATGAAAAAAAGCTGCAGCTTTACTCCTTGGAAATCCCAGATGGAAACCCCTCATTGTCAAGTTGTCTGTGCATCTCTGACATTAGCTGAAATCCCTGAGCACCACTGTCATAGAAGTAAATTCTGAGTCACAGCTGAGACAAATTTCATGGTAGTTCCCAACTGGGACATGAAGGAGCTAAAAAATATGTATGAATTTCTGAGGGTGAATAGAGGAAGTAAATGTATGCAGACTGACCAGCTGGCAGTGCTGTAGGTATTTCTATGCTGTCTAGAAATGGGGCATGCAACTTGAATCATCTCTGATTCACACAATATTCCTGAGATAGGTACAAGTGAATTTCATACCATGACCTAAGCCTGGACCTCAAGAATTTCTGAGTAAATGTAGCAAAACATCTGAAATGGAGCAGAATCCTTTTTCTGCCACCAAAACCAGGAGCCTGAGAAAGGAAACTGATGGAGAGAGGAAGCAGAGGTTCTTCTACCACAGCCATCTCTGTTAGCTGCTGCTTGTGGGATTCATTTGAAGCATTTTGGGGGAGATGAATGTGTGCACATGTCCTGCCTGTGGTAGGACGTGGATGAGAAGAAAAGTGCAAGTTACTGAAGTAATGCTCTGATGCTGAGGGATCAGTTTTAGGATTGGCTGTGTCCTTGAGGCAACAATAGTGCAGCAGAATGACCTCTGATTCTTGCACAGCTTTGTTGTAATACTTGTTTTTGTCAGAGCTGTAGGCATGTAAAATAAATATAGACTATATGGTCAATTCATCTAATCTAATTTTAAGATTTCTAACTCCAAAGCTGCAACTGCTTGTATTAATGATCTCAGTCTATGCTTTAGTCATAAAAGACACTGGATATGAAACTACTATGCAATATCCAGTGCTACTAGATACTTCCATGTTGAAAATATGGATAAATTTCCTGCTCCCAAAGTCTGCACGTGGTCACCTGGGGCAGGGAATGCTGCAGAGACTGGAATGGACTATGGAGGCCTCACTAGTTCTTCAAGTGTGAAATGATGGCTCTCATTGTCCCAGCTTAAAAGGTCTCAGACTCTGTCGTGCACCTACCCAGAGGCTGGGGACAAGAGCTGGGGACAGACTTACCATCCTAGGGTAGGCTGCACGTTCCCCGCTAGAACACAGCAGGAGTGCAGGGACAAGAGCTTCACTGTGATGCCGTTTCTGCCGTGCTCGTTACGTTCCTCTCCGCAGTCGGAGCCGTGGCTTTTAAGCCATGCTGGCAGGAACGGGGCAGGCTCAGAGCTGTCACCCGGCCGTCCCAGCGGCGGGAGCAGGCGCTGCCCGCCCGTCCCTCTCCCCGGCAGCTCTTGCCGAGCCGTGCGGCACCAGCAGGTGGCTCCGACCCCTGCGGAACGCGGCGCGGCCGGGCCGTCCCTGCGGGCGCTGGGGTGGGCGCAGCGCGGAGCCTCCGCCGGGCAGGGCTGCGGCCGGACCCCGCTCCGACACCGCGGGCACACACAGGCACCCCGAGGTCAGCCGTGTCTACCGTCCTGCTCAAACATCAGGAACACTTAAATAGTTCGGAAGAGCTTTTTTGGCTGCACCAAGCCATTATGCGGCAGGTAGTGTTGATGAATATCAAGTGTCTTTGCCCTTTAATTCACAGGATATTCTGATTTAGAAGGGATCCACAAGGATTATCGAGTCTAACTCCTGCCTCTCCCCTACAGCCACACCACGGGTCTGAGATCCTTGTCCAAATGTTTCTTGTACTCTGTCTGTCTTGATGCTGTGACCACTGCCCTGGGGTGCCTGTTTCAGTGCCCAGCCACCCTATGAGTGAAAAAATATATTCCTAATATATTTTAATTCCTAAAACTCCCGTGACACAACTTCAGGCCATTGCCTCGTTGCCATTGAGAAGAGATCATTCTGTCCCTCTGTTTCCCCTAGCAAGAAAGCCGGACAGCAATGAGGTCTCCCCTCAGTCTCCTCCTTTTCTAGCTGTCTGGGTATCCCCATGTCTTCATTTGTACCGCTCAGTATGATTCTTATCGCCAGTTTAGGAAGCAAGCCACTTCCTAAAGCAGATGTGGGAATGCTTTTCTGCTTTTTCGCAGCCTTTAAAGACCTTTGGACACAGGTATTGTACCAGTAAAGGGGTGGAAGAGAAGGGCCTAATATATATTGGAGTGGGCAGTAGCAGGATAAAAAGGCTTTGGGTTAAAGCAGTGGATCAGCATGTTTTTCTTTTAGGCTATGAGACCTATCTTCTCCTTCCTCATCTCTCTTGAGTCTGATATCTGTTTATTTATAAACTGAAGACTGCCTAAAATGGGATGTTGCTGGGAAGCTGTTTGGACGGTGGCTGCAGCTGTGAGAATGTGGCTACAACAAGGCTGAAGCCAGGAGATGGGCAGTTCTGGATGTAAGAGCTACCTGCCACAGGTCTAGAGCAGGAGGGACATTTAGGGAAGATGTTGCCGTTTCTGAGCTTTTCCATAGGGATTTTCCAGTGGGAGGCAATCAAAAGGTGACACAGTGACAGACACAGGCAGTTGTCTGAGAACTGGAGTTTCTTTACGTCCCTGCTCTCACTGCCATCTATGCCTCCCAGGCAGAGACTTTTTTATTCTTGGGCCAGCTTGTTACCCTTTCCCAGATGCTTCCCTTATGCTACCTCTCAGAGAATCTGAAACTCCTGGATAGGGACAGGGACACACACACGACCATAAACCTCCAGGGTTTGACATATCCTCATAGAGGGAGAAACCTGTAACTAGTGTATTACAAGATGGGTTTGTAGTTGTTCTAGAACAAATCTCACACCTGTATTATTTTAAATCATTATCTAAAGGCAGACCAAATCTTTTTGGCAACTTTTCATGCGTCTTGTCATATTTAAACAGCCTCAGATCTTTCCATTTTCTGCTATCAGATGTCTACAAGAGATGCCCTGGAGTTGCACCACAGAGCTGTTGTTGGTTGTGTCAAGCAAAGGGGCATGGATTCGCTGTGACTGATGTGTGCTGATGGCAGGCATACTGGTGGCCTTGGAAATCTTGCAACAAGAATAGGCAAGCCAAGTTCTTAAGGGCTGAATCTTTTGTGGATAGTCTGGAAAACAGTGACCACTGAGTGATACTGAGTTATCCTCTGGCCTCCCTGGTGTAGTGGAAAGTATTTCTCAGAGGCAAAGGGACTGTTTGTTTACTCAACATCATGTGGACAACTTTCATCTTCTTTTCCCAGCTATAGATGTGCTGTTAAACTCACACTTGGCAACAGTTAATGTGAAGATGTTTGACAGCCGCTGGAGAAATCCGTTCAAGAGGGAAAATATTAGCTCAATAAAAGGACTTCATTATGTCTTATAAATATTTAGCAGTCCTGTAGTTCAGCAAAATAGCAAGCTGAGTTATTTATTCCATTTTTGTCATTTTAGTTATTGAAGGGCCACTGAAGAAAGTGGTATGCAAGTTCCCAGAAGTGTATCATGGTATCTGTATCATGAAATGTCCACTCCATCCCCATTAACTAGAGAAGTATGATTGAATTTAAGTGGCTAAAAAATAATCACGTTGCCTACTGTATACTTTTCACTTTGCCTCTTAATCACAGAAAGATTAAATCCACTATGTCAATCTTGGTTCTGTTTAACCACAGCCACAAACATTTGCCCTCCGTGAGGTCTCTGATAACATGTGCTCACTCAAAGGTTTTCATCCAGTCTTAAAAGCAGGGCCTGGTGGTGGCTGACTTCCTGAAAATTTGTTTTAGCAAGCTGAGTGGGATTGTATGTATTAGCTACTGAGGTGAAAGATTTAGCATACCAATAAAAACTTTCTGTGGGGAAAAGAGAGAAGGAGATCCTAGCAAATCCTGAATTATTCTGGTAATCACTATGCAAAGCTACAAGATTGCAGCAGAACCCAACAGAGGCTACAAAATCCAGCAGATATTCAGGATCAGGTTGTCCAAGGCTAGCTTGACTGCCTTTACCAGGCTGTACAATGAGATCCCTAATCTTTAGCTAGAGTCAGTTAGTGCTACATCAACTTTAGATGAACTGTCTCTCGAATGTCACAGAAGAAAATCTCTGTGTAGATTTTACAACAAGAAAAAATAAAAATCTGTAGTCAGGAGGAACCCCTCTGTGATGGGTTGCAGTCTTGAACTCTGACACAATATTTGCTTTCCACAACTTGGCTTTGTAGTATTTTTCTTCTTTCCATTCTTTTAGACAATTCCTCTCCAGTGCATACATACAACATACATACATACATAAGGATAATTAGGACTGAATTGTGGCCTCTCCTTAGCACCTTTCCTGTCTGAAGAGCTGCATTGACCTTTCTTCTTCTCAATGCCCTGTTCTCCACACCCACAGAACAGCTGCATTCATCTTTGTTGTCGATGCCTAATTAACCTTCCCCTCATTTTTGTGATCAAGGAGAGTTTCTCTCCAGTTGTACTCAAATGCAGGCAGTTCTGGGAGGCTCTGGAAGAGCCAGATCAATGCAGAAGAGTGGTTCCACCGCAGTCAAATTGAGAATGCACCTCCATTTCTCTGTTAGGAGGTATTAGATATTTTGGTCTAAGCAGCTACATTCAGAAGATAATTGAAGGAATTATTTTGTTATAGATCACTAGAAATGTAATTTTTGTTACTGCTGCAGAGAGCTTTCTTTTAAAGAATAGCTGAAATATTTAAGGACTCAAAAGTTCATTCAGCATTGTTGGGTGCTTTGTGATATTCTCCAGTGATGGAGTGTGACATTTTTTCCTTTTTGGAAATACTTAGTAAACCAGAAGTCTTACTGAACTGAAATAACCCTGCCACTGCATGGACAGTGATGCAAACTCAAAGGAGTCTCTATTGGAACAAGCTGTGGTGGCCATATAACATGGCCTTATTTACATTGCAAAGAACTACCTTACATAGAAGTTGTAAAATAAGCATTTCCAGTTCTTGTGTGTAATCAGGCTCCTGGGTTTGGATTTGGATGCCTAGGTCTATGTTCACTCTCTGTGGGACAGCAGTAGTTTGGGGTTTTCTGTTATGGCCCATGTGTGGGTGGCTGTCCCTCTCCCAGATGTGCTAGTGCAGCTGAGCTCCTCCTTTGCTTTGGTCCAACCCCTGCTTGCAGAGTTTCACCTGGCCTGGGTAATCTCATGCTGAATCAAGCTGCTTCTGGTCTTACACTGTTTTCTGCTGCACAGGGTATAAACCATGTGGCTACTCTTAAATTATTTCCATAGTTTGACAAATCTACCATCTGCAAGGTGTTTGAGCAGAGTGGCAGCCCAGAAATGTCCTTTATTATAAAATCTCTGTGGTCCCTCAAAACTGTTGTTAAACTGCATAGGTATTTCTGCATTCTCAAGAAACTAGTATTCTTTCAGGATCCTTCTTATAGCAAAACTTCCTAGTAAATAGTAGTTAGTGCTGCTGTTTCAGTTGGGGCTGAGGTCTCTTACAAAGATTACATATGGAAATAGGGATTATATCAGGTCTGCAGTCTGAGAATGGATGCTAAATGATTTTTCAAAATTCCCTGCTGCAACCTCCCCAAATCTCAATCTGTGTTTTTCTGGCTTTAATTTAATTTCAAATTCTTTTTCTGAGTACTTACAAAAATAGTTTTTTAATAGCAGCAGCCACAGCCAGTTCTAAACATGATTAGTTTATATGTTAAACCCTTTCTGAGTTCTCAGGGGAAGCAGATAACACAAGGTCTCTCTCACTTGGGCATTTTTAAAATGCACAAAATTCTACTCTTTCCACTTATTTATTTTTAATCTGACAGTTCTGATAAATTAAGAGGAGAGATCTCTGTCTCACCCTTGCTTTCTTAATGCCTTGAAATCGGCTTTAATAAAAATCAGCTGCTGGAAGCTGCAGCTGAAAGCAGTTGAGCTGCCACAGAGGGAGCCTCCTTAGTGGACCCCTATGATGTCAGGATGCATCGAGGCGAGCGGAGAGGAGGGTAGGAGCCCAGCTCAGTGCTCAGCCAGCGCTGCCAGGTACCGCTGCCCCCGGAGCAGCTCCGGAGAGCGCTGCCCGATTCCTGCCGCGGCACAGCAGAGCCCCTGGCTCTCCCTCCCACCCGCCTGCATGAGGACCCAGCAGTGCCCCAGCGAGTCCAGCGGGGTGCACAGTGGGGAGAACTGCAGCAGCAGTGGCAGCTCCGGGCTCTCACCGGGCTCGGATTCAGACAGCAGCGGGGTGGTGTGTGGTGGTGGTGGCATGAGAGGAGTCCTGTCCAGGTACTGGAGCTTGGAGAGTCTTCACTCTGCCACAGGTAAGGGGCTCTTTTTTTTTTTTTTATTTTTATTTTTTTCCTTTTTTTTTTTTTTTCTCTTAACTGCTCTATGATATTCCACTGACCTTGAGAAGCCAAACCAAACCCTCTGGAAAAAGTATATAATTTGGAAATGCAGTCTCTTAGTCCTGAGAAATAACCAAAGCATTCAGTATTTGCTATCTATACCCTCTGCAGACTTAAACCTAAACCAAAACAACATAGACCATTAATAGACTTCTAAAGTCAGGAGGGAAGAAATAGGTTTTTAATGGCTTTGGAAAGAGTGCTTAGGCTTCTACCTGATTAAAGCTGTCCTTGCCTTTTGGAACATTTCTTATTTCAGCTTAATCATATAGAGATGAATGTTCAAGTTGATATTTCTCTGTAAATTCCAGTGTAGAGAGTATCACTGCCTCTAGAAAATGCCCAGGCGAGTGCTGTGCAGCAGATGAGGGCTAGGTAGGGTTGCACTGCTGTGCACTGAAGGAGGGAAAGGCAGTTCCCTGAGCCAGCTGCTCAAGTTCAGTTTTTTGCTTTCCCATCCATTATTTAATGTCTTTCTGAACCAGAGATTTTGGAGGCAGGTTCACGTAGCCTGGACCTGTTCTGACTCAGCTTGTCTGGATGTGGCATTCTGGTTTTTAGTTACTGATGTGCCTATTTAGGGTTTGAATGTTTGGACTGCAAGCATGGTAAAGAAGCTTTCTTATTCCCAACTGATACTAGCAAAGGAGCCTGGCAATGATGTTAACGGCCAATGACTGCTGAGCTGTTCAGCTGTTGCTGTTTAAAGAGGTTTTTAATAGAGCTGCAGTAAATTAGTTCCTCTCTTTGATAAATTCAGACAAGTGCCTTTCAAGGCCACAAGTGATTACCATTTCCTTAGTAAAAATACCCAATGCTACCAGCTAGAATCAAGGCTTGGGAAGAATTCAGGGTGCAGTTCTGTGTAATCTGCTTTAGCCATGTGTACTTTTAATTATTGAAAGGTTTTATCATTCCATCTGCTAGTGTAGATTTGGAGCTGTTTAATAAAATCTCCATTGCTGCTCTGGACTCTCTGCTGAAGCATGAGTAACTGCACAATCATACAGGAAAGGGATACAGCAGGGTGGCCAGTGTCCCTGACTTTCCACCCTGCACACCACACCTTCTAGGTGTCCAAGAAGCACTAAACACCTACAGTGTGTCCTGAAAGTCGAGGGACAGGAAAAAAAGCTGAGGGTGAGATCAAGCCATTGGTGCTCTGTTTTGGGGAAAGATCTGGGCTGCAAGCACAAGATGATGTGCTTTTGCATCTCAGTAGCATCTGCTGGCTATTTTCCCTTTAACTGGGAATGCAGATTAACCCCAACATGCTCTGACATTGGCATAAAGTGAGTCTGGCACAGGGTCTTTTTGCCAACTCCCGCTCAGAGTTGCACATGGGGCTGCAGCGGTAGTCCCAGGGTTACAGAGTTTGCTGTCAGCTGCCCTCCCTGGAAGCATTCTTGAGCTTAATCAGGTCAGTAGAAACAAATGATGAACAGTGATACAAAAGAAGTAAGGTTGATAGCAAAAGCAGGCTTTGAAATTCTGTTTTTCTAAATATTCCTTCATTTCTATTGTAGTCCTGCTCCCAAGGCTGTGTGGCATGGTGTCATTTTGTGGATGCATTTAGCAGGAAATACAGAGATGAGAGGAAATGGAATAGAAAATGGTATGGAGACAGACTGAGGACAGGGAAAAACCAAATTAAGTTTCATAATTATGGTATTGATATATTAATGTGGTAATAAAAGCAGATCACTGCCTTTCGGACTCCTTACTGCCTCAACATACTGTGGTAGGTGTCTTCTCATGTGCAAAAGATTGCTAAGCAGTTTGTCTCTACCTACCAACAAAATTCAAGTCAAAATTAGGATTGAACTTTGAGAGCAGTGGCTCATCAGGAAGAATTTATTTTGGTTTTTTTCTTCTGTCAGAATTCTTAAAACAACCAAAAAACCCCAAAGAGCAAACCCAAGGAAAAAAAACCGAGCTGGAGCAGTAGCACCTGGCAATGCATGAGAGAAGTGGCACCTAAAATGTGTGGCAATGTCCTCTCCTCAGAGGAGCAGGGAGACTCCAGCATCTCTCTGTATGATACATCAAGAACTTAGGGGGGAAAAAAAGTGTACAGACTCTGTGGAAGCACTATGAAGTGCCCAACATTACATTAAAAAAAGGTCTAAGATGAGTCAGTCTCTTTGAAAGGGATTCTGCATTTTCAGGAGTGACCTTAAGGCCAGATAGGTGGACTTGGCAGAGAGGGTTTTGCTTTTCTGCCTGCCGTGTGTACATAAGTTTTCCTGTAGGGATCTTTGTACTGAGCCTGTTGCTGTCTAAGACTTCAGGGAAGATTAGAAATAACCCAGATTTAAATGACTGAAAAGTGGAGGTGAAAAGAAGGTGGGAGGTATGATTGGAATGCATCCACTTGAATTTTTCTTTTACGTGATTTAGATTCCAAGGAAGTGAAAAGACAGAGGTGTATGTGTGTTTATGTATGTATACGATTGACAATGTGAGATTTCAGAAATACAGTTTGACATCCCCTGTGTAGAAAAGACAGGTAGAACTTTCTGAGGTTCACAGGAGCAAAAGCTGTCTTTGGTTTGTTATCTTCCTCTGCAGTCAGTAATGAAGTACAACTCCTTTTGGTTTAGGGTAGACCTTGTAATATGTTGATCAAGAGGGGAAGTTAATGTGACAGTTGAAAGTGAAAAGACCTAGTGTTACAGCATAAACTTCCGTGCAAATGCCGTTTGAAATACAACTATACAAAAAAACATGGTCAGGCTTGTAGGAAGTGAAAAAAATCTACTGCTTTTTAGTATCAGTGTGTGGCATTTCTGGTCTGAATGTCAATAAACACTACCTTACATGAGAAGGCCCTTCTCCCTGAAACTAAATATAAACATGAAACTAGAGAATGCTTTACTGTTCTACCAAGCTCTCCATTTGAGGATGCCAGAGGACTTTGCAAGCATCAATAACCCTCACAGAGGGCCCAAAAGACTTTCAAAGCATGTTTTAGGATAGATAAAAGGCTATAGTTTGATACTTGGACAGTATCCTTGCTATTTTTAAATACCTATGATCAGTGTCCTAGTGTTTGGCCAGTGCAGTCTCCCCGTGAATAAAGGACTGGGAGCTGGGGTGGCTCAGCAATTCTGAAAATTGGGCTGTAAGTGTCTCAGCTGGGCAAAAACCTACAAGGCATCCAGATTAAAAGCTAGTTGTGATGACGCTCCAGCAAGCAATTCAGTGGCACTATGGGTGCTCTAACCCTGGTTTCCTAGGCAAGGCTTTGTACCCCAGGCTCATGCTGCCTGTATCCCATTCGTCACTGTTGTACAACTCCACTGAAAAGTTTTCCTTTAGAATGTTTCCAGATTCTTTGCTTTTCCAGCTCCTTTGTTGTGGGTCCAATCCCGACCTCATTATTACTTGTATTTATTCTTTTTCTTGTCCAAGTTAGGGAGGACTGGAGCAGCAAAGAAAGGTAGAGACAAAGGAGGAATCACAACCTGGAGGACCAGTGGTTGCCATAGCTTCCCTGTGATCCTCTGTGTATTTGTGCATATGTAGCAATTTAATTGTACAGGCTACACTTCAGTGTTCCTCTGCACAGATTTGTAGCTCCTAATATGCAGATATGCTCATCTACTGCCCTTGGGAATATGGCCTTTAAACAAACAAGAAAACATGAAGCATGAGTGTGGAGTTTTTTTTCTTCATTCAGATTTTAAAAAGAAAATTGTGGGGTTTTTAAGAAAGGTTTTTTCCAAGTCATTCATTTCATTGTTGTGGCTGATGAGAGAGCCAGTAATAGAGCTGTGGCGAATGCTTTATGTCTTTCTTGTTTGGCAAGAGATTTTCTTTTGAGCCCTTTCTTTTTCCTTTTTCTTCCCCTAGCCCTGTCTTTTTGGTACTGATATCTTCAGCTGCGTTCATGGACTGCAGTGCATACCTCCACTGACCCTTCTTTCTCTAGGGTCACTCAGTCAGCAAGAGTTAGAGGTCACACAAGGGGAGATTGATTTAAAGTTCAAATTGCTTCAGAACACATCCAAAGGAGAGCAGGAAAGAAAAAAGTGAGTGCCTCAAAGCATCCAGTGCAGCACGTCAATGTTGCGTTTCACCCTTACCTTGGCAAATCATGAGCTAGGATGTTTCAGCTGGATTCACTGCTTGCACATGTCCTATGTGTTCCCTCATAGATTCTGTCACTTGCCAGTATAACTTCCACCCATACTCTGAACACATAATTGATGGATTTAAGAACAAGCAAACAACAATCCATGCTAAATTAACTTTGACTTTTCTCTCTGTGTGGATTCATTTGTAATGGTGGCTGCTATGGTTAGGTTAAACCTAAGGGCGATCCAGAACATCTCTCGGTTGAATTAGTGAGCTGCCCTAAAAGTTAAGTAAATATTTCTTAGTTGAAAATACATCTTCCATTTAGTGTGTTGAGTGTTGCTGAACTGTGGCTTGGCATCACATTCAAATAATGAGGGCATCTATTTTAATAAGTGGTTGAGTTCATTCCAGTAAAGGGAATCTCAGTCGATACTAAATGTGTGTAAACTTGGCCGCCTAACATATTTAGTACACTTGGAGAAACGTTTTTTTCAGTGCAAAGTATCCTCTAGCATCATGCTTTTCCATTAAAGGGAATAAAAAATAGTGTTAATATAGGTAGGAAATCTAATCATGTTTCTATACCTCTATTTGCAGCAGAACCAGATTTTGTAAGTTCAGCTACTTTGGAGTTCTAATTGCACGTTAATATTTTGGGGGGAGGAGGGTGGTTCTAGTTGACTGTCCCTTGAGATTTTTTTGTTTTGTTCCAAAAGGAGTAAATGCTTATTCTCAAGTCCCCATTAGGCACAGATTAGCACCTGTGCCTACCAGAAATAAACATTCCAATCTTTGCTGAGGTTATGGCTGCAGCAGGAAAAAATAAATCTTTGGAGCACTGCCTGTGATACTTCCCCAGGTGTCACAGGTGTCACTACCTTCATCCTTTTCCTTCTCTGCCTTCAAAACAACTCCCATGAAGAACATTTAGATTGTGATTGCTATTCCCTTTGCTGAGGAATATGCCAACTTCGAAGGCTGTATTTTCTCAAAGATTCACTTACCTTCAGAGTAGCCTTTCAGACCAACACTTCTTTGGGATATATCCAAGCTTCAGTTGCTTCTATTTTTCTGCATGGAAGTGAAAGTGCTTTAAGCCACCTGATAAGAATACTGCCAGCATCACAACTCTTGCAGCAGGAAACTAGCACGGTCCTAGGGAGTAAAGGAAAGGGGGAATGAGGTGGTACCATGAATCTTATCTGCCTGTTCCTTTCTTCTCTACCTTTAGGTAGACATGCAAGGGCTGGCAGTAACCTTTTCAGTTGTGTTATCCCGGTCTAGTTCATGCAGGTGAAAAAGCAGCAGAAATAGATTAGAACATGTGTTGGCAAGTAGTATCTATGCCCTGTGGTCACAAAGAATGTGTGTACTTGCTGCCTACACATGAGCCAGCTCCGACATGGCTGCTTAGCAGTTAGTTAAGTCAAAGTAGGGAACAATCGTGCCTGTCCGTCACCATCAGGATGTAGCCTTTAAATTACTAAGCTTGTCTGTAACTAAGCTTATTCCCTACTAAGGTCTTGTTCTCCAATTCATCTGAATCAAGAGAAGTGTCTTTGAAGGATTAGAGAAATATAGCCCTCTTCTGAGTGTCAGTAATTATCTGTGGAGGCTACTAGTTTAATTAGAATCCTTCTCATCTCAAAATCCTTTTGTGGTCTGATGTTTGTTAAACCAGCTAACTAGTTCAGTGATTTGTTTAAAAGTGCCAGGAACACACTGAGTGTGCTGGACTGCACAGGATATTGGTCTGCAAGCCCAGAGTCTGAAGATGAGCTGTCTTCTTGGATACTGAATGCCTTCAGTGGCTGCTCCATTCTAAAAAACTACTCCTAAAAAAGGTAGTGTGTCTGCACATGAAAGCGAGACAGTGTAAGCTGATGGGAACATAGTTTGCACCTGGTTAACTGTCTTGGATTACATTGTGTGAACATCCAAGTGTTGGCAGCTCTCATTGCAAATATACCTCGGGGTGTATTTGCCTAAACAGGTACAGAGCTTTGCTGCTGTTATTCTCAATCCCTGCTAATCAGGGAGCAAGAGATTCCCTGGACTATGATGTTGGCTCATAAGAGCACAAATAATATTTTATTTTTTTTTCTCCTATGGAGTACAGAGTAATTGTTTTGCTGGAGTAATTGAGCCATTTCCAAGTTGTGCTGTATCCCAGGGAGTGCTTATGGATGCTCTGATGCATTGCCCCACGTGCAGCTGATTCCTGCGTTGTGGCCTCCAGCAGGAGGAAGGCTGGCAAGTGGTCATAGAATAGGAGGGAAATCAAGCGCTAAGGGCAGCTGAGTACACAATTGTTTTGAATATTCTTCTTGTTCTTACTCTGTTGAATTATCTTCTTGCCTCATATTTGAGTGCGTGTGCGTATATATACACACACAAGCATATATATAAATATATATATGTATACACACACACATGATTATTCATTAGTTAAGCTTAGAACAGTCCTCAGTGATGTTTCTCAAAAACAAGCATTTCTAGGTGTGGGCACTAAAATATTCTTTGTCTACCAATGGCTAAGACTTCTTTCAGAACCCTTCTTAAAAGATCTCATAAATGTCTAAATAATAATTTGAAATCCATTTCAAATGTACTGTTAAGATACATGGTAACATCCTCTTGCTTTGGAAGGTGAATTACATGTAAGTATTTATAAAATAACTTGAAAAATAAGTTTTTGTGTCAGGAACATGAGGTAAATGCAAAACTTTGATTTTATTTTTATTTTCTTTAAAATAAAAAATCATTATAAAGGTATCAGAATGTTTCATGTTGAGAATAAAGAAAGATAAGACTAATGATGTTTTCAAAACAGCTGGCAGAGATTTATTTCTATGTGGGAGTGAATTGCAAGAGTTTTCCTTTTGGCTAATAGAAATAGTTTCCATGAGGTAGTTTTGAATTAGGTTTTTTTGGGGTTTTTTGGTTTTTTTTTAATTGAAGTGTCCCTAAAAATGCAGGAAAAAAAGGCAGTGTGCTAGGAGGTTCAATGTTAACACAAAATGATCTGTTTTAATGTGTAGGATTAAGCTACTGTACTCTCCCTTGGTCAATGGCATCTTTCCAGGCCAGGTGTGAAAAGCTCTCAGCTCTTTATGAGCCAAGGCCACTACTTGAACATACATGCGAAAGGACATCCTTGGCATTTAGAAACTGCAGTTCATGGAGTGTTCTAAGAGGCAAAGGAAGACTACAAACAGGGCCTATGCACCTACTGGCCATGGCTCCCTCTTCTTGGAGCTGTTATTCCTTGCAGGGGTCTTTACAGATGTCAAGGCACATACAATTTCAAAGGAGGAAAAGCTATCTACATAATTATTGTATTTAAACAAACCCAATGCAAACTGTTTGGAAACTAAAGGCTCAGCTGTAGCAGGGAGGTGCAACAAGCAGTGCGAATCAGTCTCCTCTGCTGAACAGGAGCACCCCAAGGGCTGCTGGAGCTGCTTCTGTGCAGTGACTTCCCTTGCTGGCTCTCAGGGAAGTGACCGTACTCTGTTGCACAGGTCTGGGACACAGTGCAGTTCCAGAGAATCACATGAGCCAGCAGCCCTGTGTGCTCAAGTGGCCAGTTCAGAGTTCATCCGAAAAATACACGCCTGCAGTGTTCAGATGTGAGCTCGGTTCCAGCTGTGAAGCGTCTGCAGTTGGGAGATGACAGCTGGGTGCTGCAGGCAGGTGTGTGAGGCAAGAGTGAGGCACTGGGCTGTTTCCAGTCCTACACCAGGCAAACTGCTCAGAGATTCTGTGGTGTGGCTGTACTGAAATCGTCTCAGTTTCTGACAATACAGAGTGACCTGGATAAGAGAATAACAGCCTGGATGCTGGAGCTGTTGTTAGAAGTGCTGGGTTGGCTCAGCTCCTGCTGACTCGCCTGGTGCTCTGGCAGGAGGGACCTCTCCCTGAGCAGAGCTGCGTGTCAGCTTGAGGTCACTGATGGTACATCCTGCTCAAGGCAAAAACCTACTGTGCATGCCTGAAAGAAGCTTTGACAATAAACCTTTTAAGAGAGTTTATTATGAAAACACAGCGTTACTAATACCCCCAAAACAGTGGATTTGGATCAATTTGAATTGTGGCATTCTTATCAGCCTTAAAAGCCTGAATAAATTAAAAATATGCAGAGCCCATCTGTACTGAAACTTGTTGATTGGATCTGTCATTTCTCTTTGGAGAGCACAAAATAATTTAATTTGGGCTATTTTTGGTCCCAGTTCTGAGCTTCACCAGAATCTCTATACTGTCATAAATCTAGGGCCTGGCACTCCTATTTCATGCTGTCTTCCTGTCAGTGCTCTGCATAGGGTGAGTTCTGGGGGATTGGTCAGGTTTTCTTCTGTGCGTCTGTAGTCACAGCTGGTAGTATAATGTTCACCTGTGTTAGTGCTGCTTTTGTGGTTCACTTGAGAGCACACACTGCATAGCTGGGGACTTCTACTTGGCCTCCAAATGCCATTTGACCATCCTCTTTGACCCACTAGAGGAAGTCTCAGAAGTAATTATATGTAGGACAGCTTATGCATCTTTTAGGCAGCTACTTGTGATTGTCTAATCCAGATAACTCCTCTGATCTGGAGAACTTAGCTTTCAGAAGAAAAAAACCCCAAACTTCCAAGGGTAAGAAAAAGAAATGTCACAGTGTTTCAAGCCTGTGACTTGACACTTGAGCAGAATTATTTAAAAATACACTGAATTAATTAGGGCCAGATCATTAGTCTTGACTCATCTAAATCATTCTTGATGTCTCTGAAATCACAAGTGTAGATGAGTGTGAGCACTGCTGCATTAAAGTCCTGAAAGGCTGCTTGTCCAAATACATGTTTGTTTTTTTCTGAATAAAGGTGGAATCTGCAACCTGGTATTCTGCCTTCCTCTCATTGCTACCTTTCTCTCTTTCAGTTTTCATTTTTGAAAAATGCATTTTGATTGCAAAGATTTTTCCAGTCGCAATATGGGAGAAACAGAGGATGGTTTATGTTTTTTTGGGAGTATTGTGCAAATATTGGGAAGAGGAGAACCATTCTGCCCACTTGTCAGAGGACCAGGCACCCATTCTTCTGCTTCTCACTTCTCTTGAGGTGTCCACTGACTTGCAGTGGCACCAGTGCTTTAACTTCACAGCTGACTATGACCCAATTCCTTTATCATACTAAGCAAAGAGGGGGCAGTTCAGCAATTCCTGAGTGCTCAGAGGAAGATGAGTCTTGGCTAGGTGCAAACTGGAAGCATGTTAGAGCAGGAGTAACTTCTTTCAGTTACTTCTCAACCTCACGACAAATGCTTTTAATGGCACCGTGGCTTGTTTGCTGTGCTGGCTGGAACATTGATCCTGTCCCCTTCTCTGATCAGGCAGCAGGGAGGATGGAAGCTTCCCCCCTGCATGGCTGTACTTTGCGAGGAAGCTGAATTGTGTGATTGACACTGATTTTCCTCATTCATTCTCTAGCTTCCAGAGTCCTGGAGAGCTGAAGAGTCCTCTGCCATGGGCTACTCCTGAAAATTTTACCTGCTGTACAAGTTTCTAGTTTTGCTTGAGGGCTTCTAAAAAAGTCTTCCTCCCAGTCTGAATCTCAGAATGCTTTAGGCACCACTGGAGACTCCCATGCTCTAACCAGGGTCACCTGCATGAGCAGTCAAGTTTGAATATCTCCAGGAATAGAGACTCTGCAACCTCTTTCAGGCTATGGCCACCCTTAGTGTAAAAAAAGTTTATATTGGAGTAGAATTTACTGTACTTTGGTTTATATCTACTTCTTCTTGTCCTTTTATTGGCCACCAGATCAGAGTCCATGTCTTGTACACCTCCCTCATGAGGTACATATACACATTATTAATATCTCCTTGAGCCTTCTCTTCTCCAAGCTGTCTTAGCCTCTCTGTGTATGTCAGGGGCTTCAATGCCCTAAACATGCCTGACCTTTAGCTGGACCCACTCCAGTACATCCATATGTTCCTTGCAGTCTCATCTGCATTGGAGTCCTGGCTGAGTTCAATGCGGTGTGTTTTCTGGACTCCTAACCACCTTAATGATCATCTTTCTGCCTGTGGGTAGCAGAGCAACTGGTATCACATCAATAGCTTTATCTGTCAGGTGCTTTCTTTGGCAAGGCAGGTAGGGAGATTAAATTTTCTGAAAACACAAAGCAGATGCAAATTTTTCCTGCCTTAGTCCTGCGGGCCAGGGTTTGCTGACGGTTGGATCATTGCAGGATTCACAGGTTGCTTCCTATTGATCAGCTGAGTACATAGCTAGAGAGGAAGCTTTGAGAAGCCAAGACAGGTCAGAATTGCTTGATTGCAGCAGATATTGTAGTTGATGGTTCATTGGTGACATGTGCCTGTACAGACAGTGTTTGGTGCCTAAATCTCTGAAACATTGTTTGATGTATGAATTGCATGGGGTGGGATATTTTATTGGTGGTGGGGTTTTGTGGCCTCTTGCTGCATGTTTCTGCACTTGTAAAGCTTGCCAGTGGGATGTGGGGTGTGAGCATCCGATCAGTGCTGCTTTTGTTTTTCTGAGGGTAATGTCAGATATCAGCTGGACCATGGCCTCAGGCCAGATTTTGGTGCACGTGTGGGAAGGGTCTGGTTGTACAAAGAGTTTGTGCAAAGGTGAAGCCTTGTCTGAAGCATCCTTAGAAAGCACTGGGGCTGTGTGCTCTTTGAGCAAGCCTTGTGTGTGGTTTCTGCCCTATGTACAGACTCATTTAGTCTTACTTATTTATAGCACTCTGTAAGAAACATGTCACAGCACAGAAGGGACCTGCCATGTTGGCCACAACAGCCTACAGTTCTGTGCTGCAATACTCTAATTATTAATCCCAGAAATCTATGTGAGAGGCCAGTGTGCTTGTTAGAATGAGACCTTGTGAGTAAATTCCTTGGATAACCCTATTTAAACACAACATCCCTTGGTTGTGAATATCTTTTCTTGTTGCTCAGCCTGTTGTGCTCAAAGGGTTTTGATCAAACAATTTTCTTAGACAATTTAAAGCACAGCCATTAAAACAGGGTCTTCTCCTGGAAACACTGCTCTCAACTACTTTCTTCTTGACAAAGCACCTGAGGCAGCAAGACTTTGGAAGTAGACGGGAACGCTGTGAGGAAAGGGGTTTTGGCAATCTCTAAATCTGTGTGCTCTCTGTGGCAGGCAGGCACGCACATTACCTACATTCCTGCTCTGTTTTCCTCTCCTATAAAACCTAAATACAAGGGGGTTGTGTGGGTTGCTAAGTGCTGTCTGTAAGATAATCAAAAGGAAAACAGAGCTGGGCCATAGACCAAAAACATTGCTTCAAGTACCTTACAAGGGCCACAGAAAGAGTTTGAACTCTGCTGCAGGTTGGAATTTCCTGGCTCCCTGCATAGCTCTGATTCAGGATCTCAGATCCCTGTGCTGAAAGTGTCTTAGTGGGTCTTTCACTAATTCACTGGTTTAAATGGATTGATGTTAAAAACCTGTGCAGTTGACACACTGTGTGATTCTAGATCATCATTGTGCTGGCATTGATGCTACAATGCAGCAAGAAGAGCAAGGTGCTTATGTTTTGTCTTATAACATGTAGAGTATTCCAGGCCAGGTTGAGTGGGGTCCTGGGCAGCCTGGCCTAACTGGTGGCATCCCTGCCTGTGGCAGGAGGTTGGAGCTAGGGGAGCTTTAAAGTTCCATTCCAACCCATTCTGTGATGATTCTATGGTAAGGCAGCAGCTGACAGAAGGACCTCAGGCCATGTTCTGCACTGTAATGGGGTTTCTTCAGTGAGTGAGGCTGTTTGCAGTGCTCCACAGGAGTCCTTCCTGCTGTGTGAACCTCACTTGGCTAAGAGAGGAAAAATGCTGATGAATCCTTCTGAAGTGACTTAAGTTGTCTTTCTTAGGCAGTCTTCTATCCTTAAAGCAGGGCTGGTGAAATAAAATAAGTGTACGAACCTCAGCTCTTTAAAAATGAGGGTGGGAAAAAAAATTTAAACGTTTCTTCATCAGCAGTTAATGCTCAGCTATTTGGGTCTGTGTTGGAGAACTTAGGGTGAAGCTAGCCAGCTGGCTCCCTGCCTTCTGCCACAGGAGAAGGCATGGGGGGCAGAAATGAGGTTGAGAGCGCACTGGTATCCCAAAGAGCCCCCATTAACTCTTCTCTGCCCACAGCCATCAGGAAGGAATTGGGTTTAAATGCAGTGCAGCAAAATACCCTTAAGTCATGTGCCTCTTCCTTCTCTGTTTGTTGAAGTCAAATGTCTATATTTGGCACATCCTAGACTGTTGTCATGGAAATGGTTGTATTGACACATCCACAGCAGCGCAGCTTTGTTCTGTACAGAAGGATCAGAAGGATGACGGGTGAGAAAGGAAGAGGCCTGTTCTCAGCATTCAGGCCTACATAATATTTGTTCTTTGGCTTCTTCACTCCAGTTGGAAAGCATAGAGCTGTTGAATTAGTTGTTTGGAGCTAATATTGAAACAACTGTGTAGGACAATACCCAATACTTGGACACAGAGCACTACTGAACATGACAAAAGATAGGATCCTCAGCTACAATAGCTGCCTCTGACACAGCTGGTGTGCCACTGATTAGCACCAGTGCACAGCAGTAACCTCTCTACTCAGTCTTTTTTACCCTGTGTTTCTAGTTCGTGGGACCACTAGAGTAGTACCTACCATTTTGGAAATGGTAGGAAAAAAGACTTATCCTTTTGAAAATTGTAGCTGGAAATGTCAGGGACTGCAGCCAGATATGTCCCACTGACCACAGGGAAAAGAGAACTATTTGAAGAGTTAATGAAGATGAACTTAAAGAGAAAAAGTGAGTAATATTGGCAGATTTCATTCCTAGTGTCCTTTCTGCTGCTGCCAGGCTACCCTGTATTTTCCCAAATATAGATCCTCTGCTGTGGGAAGGAATAGAAGAAAGAATGTTGGATGTGTTTGCCTCAGATCAGTGTGTTTTCACAGCCCATTGCTACAGGGAGCTTCTCAGCTTCATGCCAAGAAGAGTCAGAAGATAAGGAACTTCAGAGCAGTGAGGGAAGTCGCATCTTGCATCTCGGAATTGAGCTCTGCAGGGTTCTTTCCTCTCGTGCCTGCATCTGTGGGAGGAGCTCCTCCCCCCTCCTGTGCATCTTGAACATGGTGGGAGATTAGTTCAATGCTTTTAATCAGATATTTGGTGGGTTTTATTTCTCTGTTAAATGTGCACATAGAGGCTGGTATGTGCTTAGTAAAAGCCATGCTGTTTCTAATGCAATCTGTGTATCCAGCATGATCCAAAAATCACCACAGTCTGACTGCAGGTAAGGAAGGTCTTTTCTGGTTGCATTGACAAAACTTCTCACAGTGACCTGTACAGATTAGACAAAATGCAAGTAAAGAGCCCCTGTCCCTGCACCACAACTGAACCATGCACTCCAGGTCCCCCTGTAGGAAAGTAGGGCAGGACTTGCACAGAATCCACTACGTTTAGGTGTTTTGATGGATTTAATCTTTTGAGATTTCAGGAATGTTTCTTTGTTTATCAGCTTCCCAGATAGTGTTGTATATGAGCAATACATACAAGGGTCATAATGGGTACTTCCCAAACACCAAGCTTTCTAATTGTCCATTGAATATTTGAATTTAAAAAATACAGTTAAGCGAAACAAAAAGGGTTGAATTTCTTTTTTAAGGTTTGATGCAACAGTCTGTTTCCTGGTGCTTTTATTTTGTATATGTAGGAAGGGCACCGGATTGGAAGGATTTTAATTTTGTGTAGGAATTTGCAAAGTTAAGAACATCATCTTAATATTTTATCTGCTTATATCTGTGCCAGCTGTTCTGCCTGAGAAAGCTGCTGCTCCCTTCAGGGCTCTGTGGCCGTAGCACAAACTGCTCACCCTGTAAGTACTGGCAGATTAGAATTACAGAACCTGTTCTATTGCTGGTGCTCAAAGCAGAAATATCAACAGCAGCAACTGGTAAACTTACTGTTTATCTTTAATAAAGCCAAATAATGAAAAATATTCTGTAAACTTGGCCTTTAAATGTGACAAGTGAAAAGAAAGATGGTCAAGATTAATTATTAGATGCCATTATCTAATTATTATTAGATGACATTATTTATTATTAGATACCATTTATTAGATAAAATGCATCCTAACTTCCTCTCCTTCCTAGGAAGGGAGTTCTCTTGAATAGTGATAGGATATCTATATTGCTGATCTGGGTAGAGTGGGTGAAAGCCTTGGATGGCTTTTGTCTACAGGATGTGGTTATGGTTGAATAAACAAAATATGGAGTATAATTAGAACAAGTTTCCAGGCAGTTTTTCGTATTAGAAGTTGGAGACGACCTTAAGAAGAATTATTTGCCTTTAAAAGACATTTTTATACACATTTTCTCGGAGAAATAACCCAATTTTGCAGATAACCCCAACCTGAAGTAATCTTTCCAGATCAAGGAACTTCAACCAGGGAAGAAGTGTTGGTTGCTTTCAGTTCATCTCTCTGGTGAACTTTTTGTGTCTCACACTGGCAATATAGAGAAAACAAAAGTCTTCTTTTTTGATTTGGACCACTTCTGAGGCAAATGTCAAGTGACAGCACAGCAGAAAAGGTGAAGGAATCACTGGAAACTTTGATATATATTCTCTTGAACTGTACATTGCCTTTGGTAAAAAATGAAGGCAGTTGGCAAGGTAAGCTTTTTATATAGATAACAAAGGTATATAACTGCTGTCCTTATCTGGCTTCTTCCAGTGTAAGTAGATAGAAATCTCTCTTGACACCACAGTGGAAAATTTGATGTGGTGCAGAAGCAGAAAATGCCTAATACAAAAATGTCATCATCTCTATTGTAGAATGCCAACTTGGCTGATACAGGAAGTCCAACTCTATTATTTAGCAACATGAGGTATTTGACACACAAGCTACTTTGGCCAGGCAAAATCTGTTCAGTTCCACATTGCAACTGCCCAGTTCCACACAGTGTTAGCTGGTGTATCCAGCTGGCAGGTGTTTGATGGCTGCAGGTATGGTAGGCATCTTGAGTTGTTCACAAACATTTTCATCAGCCAGAATTTCAGGGTTAGGCAGCCTATTCATGAGGAGCAATATAAAGCTTTGTAATCAGAGCCACATGAGCAATTATGTTATGGTTATGTTATGGTTAAAACAGGAAAATGTTTTAGTGTCTTTTTTTGGTGTGACCTCCCTGTGCCCTGGCTTTTGAGTAACAAATTGACATCTTCTGCAGTGTCCATGACTTGTGACATGAGTGAGAGAATGGGATTTAGTGTCTGGTTGGTATTTCTGATCTAGAAGTTAAATGTGCAGATGACAGTAGCAAATGCTGGATGTGTTGTTCTCAGGTGGATGACCTCTTGGCTGCTCTGGGTGTGTAAGAGTCAGAGGTCCTGCATCTTTGTCAGTGTTATGTTCTCCCCTACGCTACCGAAGTCTACTCCTTCATTTGTGCTCCCACCTTTTCTGCTTGCACAGTCACTCTCCAGTCTGCCCATTGTGGATTTGCAGGTGTGAACCCAGCTTCCTGAACACAATGATTTCTTCATCCTGCCACCCATACATCACCAGCTTCAATTAGTTCTGTTTGCCTCCCAAACCTCCATTATTACTTTCCCATTTCTAAGCACCATTTCAGGTGCTCCTAATACAACCTGCCATTTTGGATTGATTTGTTAAGGTATGTGGAAAGAAATCCTTGAATTTTACTGGGCTAATGAAAGCCTTTGACATAGAGATGTATTATCTCTGTTCTCCAGAAACCTCCACCTCTGTTGGAGGCACCTTCAACTCTTCATCGGTCATCCTGAAATAAACCTATGACTTGGCTGCAGACTTTGATCACCTTTCAACACTCTGCCACTGGCCTCTGCTTCATAAAGAGCCTGAGGCTGTACCCTCTGCTGCCATGTCTGTGTAGCTCCTGCAGATTCAGGTTTAGCTAAACTGTCAAGAGAGCAGAACTGAGGTTTGCTGGATGGAGGTCATCAGACCTTTGTCGGCACAGAGGTGTTGTGTGCTCAAAATGGATCCAGTCCTTGTGTTTTGCAGCTTTCAGGGTAACCTCCTCTTAGCTAACTTCAATTAGCTTCTACTTTTCCAAAGGGAAACCTTAGAAGTGTGCCTGGAATTAAAATGTAGATATTCCAGTGGGTCTTATTCTGCTTGTATTGCCATGAACTGAAATCACCTCCTGCAAGAAACAACAGTATGCAGGTGAGAAGATGTTATCTTAAGGAAAAAGAAAGTTTCCAAAACACTTGCATAATAAAAAGTGACATTGAAAATTAAAAGCTAATTTGCCTGCAAAGTTAGCTCTGACTCACTAGACCTTGCTCTGCTCAACTCTTAAAACTACCTAAAATAGTGATTTTCACATCAGGTGTCTCAGTTGCATTCTGAGAGCCTCATGCTCTGGAATGGGATTGTGTAATTAGCTCTTCTTATGACTGATTAAATCAGTTTTCTTCCTTCAGCTTCTGAATGCAGTTGTTGATAAGTAGCAGTTGTGATACACACAACATAAGCTGGGAGTGTCTCTTATCTGCACTTACTTTCTTCTAGATGCACTGTTACTTTGCATAAAACTATTCATACTATCTTTGATATTCCACTTTGAATCTAATTTTAATGTCTTTGCCTTTATTTAGACTTAATAACTATAGGAAGTAGACTCAGTTTATCTGTTTGATGTATGGATCACCTATGGATCTCCTGGCTTTCAAGGAAAAGCATTTAAATTTGGTCACTTGCTCTGTGAACAAGTAATTAGCGTGAGCTATCAGGAAAATAAATTAGCTGCATTTCGGTGCACAGAAATGAAGACTTTCTGTGGCATCAACAGGAAATACCAGTGGTTTACAGTGGGCAGCTTCTCACTGTTATTTTAATGCAAATAGGCATGAGCTAATTGGTCAGGGGTAGAGGGAGCTCCTAATTGGAATGTATAAAGAAGAGGCAAACATGCAGAAGAAAACTTTCCAGTAGAGCACTTTTCCACTAGGAAGGAAAGTACTCCGCAGTGTTAGTTAGACTATACTTGTAGCACAGATTTGGCCTGCTTCCAGTGAAGATTTTTGTAATACATAGATTTTATGTCAGTCAGTATTTTTGCAGTTAATGCCAATTTATGACCTAAAATAATCTTACCTCTGCCTTGTGACAGCTGTTGCTTGTGAGAGTGGGTAAAGTGAGGACAAACTAAGACAAGCATGAGGTTTGTGTAACCCAGCAAGGGTTTTGTGACTAGGAGGGGAATGTCTCTCCATTACTGGAGATGTCTCTCCACCTTGTGCCCCAGGTTGAATGGACATGCTCGCCGTCAGGCTGGCATAGCTGCCTCTATCCCTCCCACAGCCTTGCAGGCAGAGACATTTAACTTCTGGCAGTGCTCATGCAGAACGGAATTCAGGGAGTGATGGGTATCCATTTCACACTTGAGGAGGCAATAAATACAGGAGGCAGCACACAAAGCTGTAAGTTCCTGTGGGGGACCGTGCTTCATTTATATTGATGCTATTTTCTGATGTCAGACAAAAACTGTATCTCCTGTCTAAAATGAAACATCCACTTATGGGTTGAATAATTGGAGGTTTATTAGTGATAACAGGAGATAGATTGATGCATTGGGATTTCAATTCTACCCATTTGTCTCCTATTCCTTTGCTGGACTTCTACATTTTTTGCATTCTCTCAGCACCAGAGACTGAGAGATAGTGAAAATTTTGGGGTTTGGTTTTTGTGTCTGAAAAGGTAAGACTTTTAATGTCATGTTTAATGTAATTTCTTCAAAATTGTCAATTAGCCCTTACAAATTAAGGAATTAACTACTCATTAGCTTTTCATATTGCCAGAGGAAGGTCATAATTCAGCCCCTGGGGTCATGAGCCAGAGGATGGATATATTAGGTGCACTTTAGCTAGCTCACAAAGACTACCACTTGCCATGGAAAACCCTATGGTATTTCCTGGTAGTTGGCCACCAGTGAAGACCTTGACCCAGATAGCTTAGAAGCTTTAAGTAGAATGAAGTTGGATGAATCTGGGCTCTAATCCCTGTTTACCTCAATATTTTCACCTGTGGTTTGGCAGCATTAGTTGCTGGGCATGCTAAGGCTGAGGTCTTGCTCATAAATACTGAATGAGATTGAAGACTCTCATTTTCCGTGCATGGTCTTCTGCAGGTTCTAGCAATCTGGAGACTAAAATACTTTTAGTGCCCTTGATAGGGTGGTGGATCTCTGTGTTAGGTTCTGTCTGTCCTGGGAGGAGGTTCTGTCATTCTTACTGGTTGTGTTGTATGACTTTGGTTGTAAGGAGACATAAACCCACCTGAGGAGGTGTAACCTTTCCTGTGGCACTTACCAGGAACATAAGTGGGACTGTAGCTGCTGAGGGGAGCCCATGTTTGGAGTGAAATCTATTCCATCTGTGACTGGGAACATATGGAGTGCCTTGCCTTCTGTGTGTACTCAGCACATGAGACACCAACACTTGGCTGGGTTCATGCTCTTGCTTTGTTTGATACGATGGGCTGCCTGGGCTCAGCCCTGGGATGAGAGAGGGACAGACTGGAGGGCTGTAAAGGGCGCTTGGGCAACCAGGAATGGTTGCAAATGAGATTTTTGTCTAAGCAAGAACAACAGTCTTTGGTGCCTCTTTTTATAGATGCCAGCTGAGCTCTTGAATAATTCTGTGCTGTTCTGCCTTCGGGGGAATAGGAATGTTTAATGATAATGACTCTTACCTGCGGAACTGAATTTAGAGCATCTCTAAAATCTTAGCTTGACACCTAATATGGAATGCAGAAAAGGGCTGTAATTCCTGAGCCCAGAGAAGAGATGAAAGAAGCTGGAAGCATTATTCTCCTAAGCCTGTGTGACAGGTTTGTCTATTTTATTAATGTTTACTTTAGAAACAAAGATGTACTTACTCAGTTTGCTCATTTTCTGAGGCTAATTTATGTTCTGAGTTCAGCCACGCTATTTTCCTTACTGCTATGGAATTTGGTTGTACTGACAATGAAAGAAAAATCCAGAGGGTTGATCTGGAGAGAGGCATAATTTATGGAAGGAGGAAACTCTGTAAGATATCTTATCACGCCAGTTTCAGCAGTAGAAGTGAGCTACTCAGCTCTTTTGTCCAGATGTCATGGTAGACAGACCTCCAGAACTCTGGCTGCAACAGTTGCAGAAAACAGAATTAATCACTTTGGCACCTGGAAAGCTAATTTACCACTTGACTCTGAAAAATAGACAGCATGGGAATCTTTATGCAAATTATAATTAGGAAGAAATAACTAAAATGAAGTAAAAATTAATCAGCTAACTCAAACCTGAATTAAATTAATATTTTTGAGCAAATACCACAGACCAAATGCATTGTTCAAACATTTCAGGAGGCGTAACTTAAATAAAAGGCTCTTACTTTGAGGAAATTTCATTACTGCATACAAAATCAGTGTAACCCAAGGTGACAAATACCACTTCTGTTTTCCCCACCATTTTGAAGAAACTGTTCTCTATGAAAGCGCTTCATTTTTCATTACATGTTGTTGTACTGTGACCTAAGAAGAGTTAAGGGCACAAGAACATGAGAAGTTCCGGACCCAGTTTGTACATCACAGAGGGAGTTACTTTAAATTTAGAAATTGGACAAGCTGTGTAAACTACTTCTGCATTTTTGGTTTTGGTTATTTGGTAGATTTGCTTGGATTGCACAAAAAATTGTTCCAAGTTCTGTCCTGCTCCCATCTGTTCTTGGCTCTGATCAACTTTACTGGGAGCACAGAAATGTGCAGTTAGATTCTGCTTGTGCAGAACACCACATAAGCTTAAGGTTGGTTCTTAACTTAAATGCCTTTAAATAAAAAGACAAGATTCTCCTGTTTGTATTTTACCCTCAAACCCTTCTCAGTGCCGTGTTTCAGGATAAAGGACAATATCTATCTGTCTTGGATCAGTGATCACCTCGTTTTTATTCCTGACAAAGATGTCTAACTGGAAGAAGAAAGCACTGCACTTGATTTTAGGTTAAAATGCTGTATTAGCTGATTGTGTTCTACAGCCACAGAGTATAAGTTGTATATCCAGGCATTGTAACGTTACCACTAACCAAAATTAACAGTAACCTGACCTGAATAAAGACTGGGATTATTTGGTGCTTGTAACTGAGGTTTTACAGCAGGGTTTCAAAACATGATTAAACAAAGATACTTCCAATGTTACAGGTGGCAATGAAGGTTTGGAATGTGGTCATCTGCTGAAAACATTAGTGGATTTCTTCATGTGTAATACATATTAATCTGTAACGTATAATCATCCCATGATAGCATTAGGTCTGGAAAATGACCCAGGAGAATATTATCTCCTAATTAAAAAAGATCAGACCATTCTTATTGAAAGGCTACAAGGATGCAGCTCTTAGAGGCAGAGCAAGAGCAGGTGTCTTTGCTCCCTGTGACCACTGCAGGGTCACAGTTAGGTCTGGTACCACTTAGAGAAGTCAGTTGGGTCAGTCTCTCAGATGGATAAGAAAGTTTTATTTAGCCATTTTATGTGGAGTCTGCTCACTGTCAGCCCTACCCTTGGGAACAAGTGTCCACATCAAGATAAACACAGATGGGGGCTCTTGTTGTCAGACTCCAGAGGACATTTGTCAATTTTTCCCAAGAGGTTCCTTCCTAAATAGGACTAAAGAGCTTCAAGCTCCTGTAGACAGCTCAGGTGGCTTCTGCTTTTGCTCCATCTGCTCTCTAAATAGTGGATGAACACTTCAAAGGATTTGGCAGCCTATGAATGTTTCTCAAGTGCTTACTTCCCATTGGAGCTGAAGGTGCTGTGTGGGGACATGCTCTTGCTAACCTTGAATTGAAGTGATCACAGCAGGAACATGAACGAACTCATTTTACTTCTTTGTGTTCTGTATGAGTCCCCTGAGTCTATAGCTAGGCAGCAGCTTGTTGGCTCTGTCTTGTCTTTTATCTTTTCAACTGGAATTACCCTCTTCCATTTTTAATTATTTCTTTTTCAATTCCTGAAAGAGAAAGAAAGGCCTCTCTGATGAAAGGGGTAGGCATGGCCATCCTTTTAAGAGAGGAGAGAAAGAAAAAGTGAAGTATTGTGTAGCATGAGTGAGCATTTGCTGAAGAACATATGATTCAGTGGCACCAAGTTTTCATGGTTTTATTGTGAAGCAGAATGAAATTCCCTGTGGTCACAGTTCAGAGCAACAGTAGCCCTGATAGGAATGTGGGTTTTTTCCTGAGAATTTTTCTACATGAATAAATTCAGTTTGCATAATGGAGTGAGGAATACCTCTTTTTTTAACTGACCTCTTTTTGGCTTCTCAGCTTCTTTCACTGTCTACTAGCCAGAGACAAGTTCTCTCAGAAATTCCCACAGATCTTTGCCCCTTTCATTCTCCAGCCACCTAGAAATCACTTGCTATTTATGGATTAGTGCTGGGAAGAAGTTATCTGGGGAACTTGAGAGTAAGAGGGTGCATTTCAAACTAACCTCTGGATCATGCTGTGTACATGTGCATTGTCTAAAATGACCAAAATCTGTTCTTATATCCTGGGTAACATGCAGAGAGCAGAAACAGTGTTGGCAAATATAGTATAACCAAAATATAACCAGATTCATGGCAATTCTACTGGAATTCTAGGGTAAAATCAGGATTTGTATTTTAACATCTGTAGATGTAGATACTAGAAGGTGTGTTTCTGGAAGAAAGCAATCAGCCATTTTAAACCAGGTTCTGATTCCTCCACTAATTCCACAAGCTTTCAAGAATCATACCTGATCTCTTTAAATAATGAGGGAGAAGATTATAGAACTATGCTGTGATCACTCCTCTACTCTTGGTGTCATGTCCCCCATCCTGTCTGTGTTTCCCCTGGCCTTGATCTTTTGGTGAGGCACAGAAACAGAGAGAAGGAGAACATGATGTTTGAGACCATATCTTATTTTCTGAACATTCGATAAATGTTTAGTTTTCTTGCTTTGTTCTTTTTTCCCCTGCAGAAAGCTTATTTGTTGATCATGTTTGAATCCATTTTCCGAGACCAGTTCCTTGCCACATTTCAGATGTGCCAGAGAAAAATACATTGTCTCATCAGTCTTTGCTTAGTACTAATCTTTAATCTGATGAGCAACCCTTTACAACGCAGCATTTTCCAAGAGACGGTAATTTACCTCTTGAGTCACTTATTACTTTTTTTTCTTGGAATGTATGCTTTGGCTCTTACCTTGGACAGTTGCAACCTGCAGTGTTGTTCTGTAGCCAGAATGTTTTAATCCTGTGCTGGGTGACTGGTGGTTCTTGTAGAGTTTCTTGAGAGAAGTGCTTTAGAACCTGAGTTTACCACTGCATGTCCAAACCCAGGCACTGTCTGTGCCTCCTGTCTGAGCTAGTCAACAAGTGCAGTACAAACTCATAATGCTGCTTTTAGCATGTTTTCCTTTGGATTCATCAGATGAAGGATCTCTGTAAGGCACAGAATCAGATTTATAGTGAGGATTTGAGGTATTTTTGTTACTCTGGAAATTACTCATGGAATGTAGGTCATGATTTCGTAGAGAAAAAAATGGGTCAAAAGTCTTGCTGAAACAGGGAGGGTCCCCTGGTGCTGTAGGTATGCGGAACTGATACATCCTGTACATGCCTGTCATGGCATCTGCAGCTCTCATGCACACAAAGTGTGAGGAGATTGGGGTTTATAATTGGAAGCCCTAACCCTGTCCTGTCCATATCCAACACACTTCATGGCCTTAGGGGAAGTCTGTGATGCACAAGGAATGTGGGTTTGCTGCCAAGTGTTATAAAATGCAGAAATGACAGCTCTGTTCCCCAGAACGCAGTCTAGAAAGATGCAGAGACATGTTTTACATGATGCTAGTGTCCTCCTTATGGGCAAAAAGACAACACAGACTAGGAAATCCAGTGCTTAAGGTGGCTGAAGGGCTTTTTTGTCTTAAATATAAACTTGTATCTTGCCTCAAAAAAAAAAAAAAAGCATGGAGTGTTTGTATAATTTTCTGGTGGTTTGATTGTGCCTTGGTGACTGAGGCTTTCTGCTAAATGGAATTGTTGACTGTAACTTATCAAAAATCAATTAACATGATGCATGAGTTTCATAGCTGCCATCCCTTAGTTATGAGCACTCTTACTTTTTTTTGCTTGTAAGTAATGTGGGCTTCTCACCACAAATTGAATTAAATGGATTAGGCTGTTAATCACTGGAGTGATTTTGAGTTGGAATAATTTGAACCAGTTTCCCAGACAGACTGCTTCATCACCAAATCTTGATCAAAAATCCATTAATATCATAGGCCCTGGTAAAGCAAGGACAATGGCCTTCCTTGCCACATCTCTCTTAGTAGGATAAAGGAGAGTTTGATGTGTAGAATGGTTATAAGTGGTAAATAAAATAGGGAAAGGGGTCTCACAAAAAATGAGATTTTGGGTGGCTGTTATAGGCCAGTCAAACCAGTGCTGACTTTCAGCTGAAACAGAGCTCTTGGAAACACTGAGGCTAAAATCATTGGTTTTCCTTGGAAGTTACTGGGGAATAACTTTCAAGTCTGTCCAGATATTTGTGAGCTCTGCATTCTGGATTTCTTAGTGACTGTGGAAGCAACACATACAGTTTTCCAGAGGGCTTACTCTGCAAAACCAAACTTGAGTCTGGTATTCATCTCTCAACAAGGTCCTTCTAGTGGTGGAAGCACTTCTGCTCACAGTTGTCACGAGCGGAATGAGAGATTCCCTTTGGAGGCTGGCTGCTGAGCAGGCAGATTTAGGGCTGCTTTTGGTACAGAATGGCTGTGTGTGTTTGGGTAGCTTCCTCTCCATCCCGCCACAATCAGCCTCAGCCAGTGCATCAAGGGTTTTTCCTGCACACATCACTAATAGCACGATTCCAGAAGCTGACTGCACCCCCCTTGTTTGCCTGTCAGGTGCTACAGGGAATCTGTGGAATATGAGCTTCCTTTGGGACAGACCTTCAGGCTGAGCATGCTAATTAGTGCTGCAGAAAAGGGAAGTCTGAGGGGAGCTGCTCAGAAGGAGACTTTTGAACTCAGTTGGTTTTGTGTTTTGATTCTCTGGAAAAGAACAGCTTTTCCATTTTATAGTACTGTTAGTAGGGAGAAGTCATGCTTGTGCAAATGGCTGCTGTGACACTGTTGGCATTGATGTCTCTGCTTTACTTCAAACAAATCCACTTCTTTGAAAGTGGTGTCTGACCTACTGCAGCATGTTAATAAGACTGATGGTGGGAATGGAAAACGTTCTGTCATCTATGCAGGCTAAAAGATAGAGTCAGTTTGACTTCAGACCCTTCCTTTCTTTGCACTAGACAATAGCTCAACTTCACTGGCTGATTTCCACACATTGGCCATGAATCTGTCATTTTCTAGGCTAACCTTAACACAAAAAATTTATTTTGGGCTGTCTTAGAGGCTAAAAATTAATTTAAACATTCTTGAGAGAGTATTTGTGTTGCTGCTTTCCCACACTTTTGCCTGCATCACAGCAAGAGACTACTTCAGTAACTGGAGAAATTTGTTGTTTTGTGAGACCGAAATGCTGTTCCAGGTTGATCTCTTTTGCCAGGTGATGTGTGTGTACGAGTAACTGGTAATTAGAAGTTCTGCATCAGTGCTTATCCTGGCTTCATGGCATATCTCAGTGTCACTCCAGCAGACACTGTCTGGAATCCAGAGTCTCTTTGCAAGACTGTACACAGTTCATGGGATGGAGGGCAGAAGTACCCCTCTTCTGTTTCAGAATACCTCTATGCTGATTTGTTTGTTTTAGGGAGATAATAAGTCTCCTGACATAAATCTGAAAACTGTTAACAGCCTTTCAGCTCTACTTGAGCACCTGTTATCTTAAAATAGAAAGAAGAAGAAAAAAAAAAAAAAAAAGAAGGCATTAAAACAAGAAACAACATCAAACTCTGTAAGAAAATGTAAAGTCTTGCCTAATGAAAATAACTATGAAGATTTGGACAGTTTAAATTTTTTAAGAAAATAAATAGAGAGCTTGCCTTGCATCTTAAGAGCCAGCTAAGAATGTGAAGACAAGCCCTGTGCCAGACAGCTAAATTCAGGCTTTGTTCTTTTAATATGTCACAGCCACCTCACCCTGGAATTCATCATCTGAAAAGGAGACCTAGATATGGTCTGTCCCTGGGCCAGATTGCATTTCTTCCTCAACTAATCAACGCTCTTTATGCTACATGATCAAGTTAGGACTTGGTTTACTGTTTTGGTACTGGCATACCTTTGATTCTTGAATTATGGATCCTTCAAAAACCTGTTGGTTTCAGCAACAGCAGGGTAGTACCCCACAGAGCATATCAGGGCAATAGATGGTGAGGAGATACTGCTTACCACAGTGAAACATTTGTGAATCAAACTTATTTCCTCTTCCCCTAGATGGTGGTATCCAGGATGTCCACAGGGAACAATTTAGTAGTTCATCTGTAACTGACATGAATGTTTTGTGCAAATAAGATGCCTAATCTGATAGCAGGGTGGCAAACAAACTTGAAGAGCAGGTTGGTCAGCAGGCAGAAATGAATACCAAATATTTTCCTTGCTGCCCCCCGTATTTTTGGAAACTTTAGAAGCCAGAAATATTCATTGGAGATGTGCATTAAAATGATCCCCAAAGTGGATTACTCAGCTATTTCTGGAAGAACCCTGCAAATTCTCTTCCTTGTGCTGTTGGCCTCCTTGAATCACTATTAATTAGGAAATTTATCTCTTTAGCAGGCTGCTAATTAAATTGAGCTGCAGTGATAGAGACAAGTATAGGACCTCTTTCTATTCTCTGCCAAGATAGTCATATATCCTGGGGTTGTCAAGAGGAAAATCCAGCCAAGCTGCCAGTTTCCCTTCCTCTAGGGATGATGTGTCACGTTTCATTTGACTACCTGTCTGTTACAGTGAATCGGTCCCTCCTTTTCTTTCAATTTTAGAATTGTTTATCTCATCCTTTTTCAAGGAGGGAGTTCAGCCTGACAGTGCCTTTTGACTTGGTTTGTGGGCTCTAAATCAGTCAAGTATGTAATTCAGTTCTGTCCTGAAGGCAGTGTTGGCCATAGTGTGGAAACTGAAGGCAAGGGCAAGAAGTTACTAGCAGTAGCATCTCTGTATTCATAAACACTGTCCTAGTTCTACAACTCTACTGAACTCTGAAGTTTTTCTCCTGTGAAACTTATTTAAGCTAAAGGTGCCTTACAAAGTACTTTACTCTCTCCAGACACAGCCTCATTTCTCTGACCTCATTGTGGAGAGGTGATGGTTTACTTCACTGTATTACCCAGTTTGTTATTTGCTTTACCTAAAGTAACATGATGATGGAGAAGGGTTTTTTTCTGTGACTTCACTCTGATGATAAAAAGATGTTGAAGGAAAACAAAGTTCCAGAAGAGCAGTTTTGTGTCATCTTCGGAAAGTAAGGTACTAACTGTTGGCTGAAGTGCAGTGGGAGATGATTTGCACCCTGTCATAGGGCTCTTTGTAGCTGGTGACCTTTAAGTTGGCAAGTCCCTTCCATATTCCTTGCTGCCCTGTTGCTAGGAAGCTATAGCACAGTATTTCTATGCCACTGCCTTCTCAGCTGTATGAAAGAGAACATTTAAGAAAAACTGATGTTTCTCTGCTTCAGAGAGAGTAAGGTTTGTGTGGTCTATGGCTGTTCTACATCCTCCTGAGCACCAGTGGAAGGCTGTTTCAGAGAAGTGAGAAGACAAACACAGTGCTGTAGTGGGAAATGAGTTAATTTTCATTTCCCACCTTCCAAGTGTTGAATTCCAAAGCCCTGTTGAACAGAAACTGCAACACTTGTACATTTTTGCTAGCTAAGCTGTTCTGATATTGATCAAAATCTGTTCTTGCATTCACCATCTTACCTAAAGAGCTGATGGACTATCTCTGAGATGGTAATCTTTTTTACCAAGAAAAATCCTCACAAAACTATTTAACTCCTCATGTTCTCTTGTTCTGATCTAGATATATTCTTCCTGGAAATTTAAAGCTCATCTAGCAAGTTCAGCAGGTAGGATTTTCCAGCTGAAGAATATCAAGAGCATGGTGTGCACGAGACCTCCTGGTCCAAATTACAATTTAAAGCATATTGGGGGATTTGGAATTTGGTTAGTACAAAAGAATTCTCATAGATTTGTGGCCTGTCCTGTTATCACCTTTACATTTGCATCATATTTACCATCAGTATATGAGAAGCATATGGATTAATATTGGTTTTCATTAAAAATAAAAATTAAATTTAATATCATCTTTTCTCTCCCAAATTAATTATTTGAGTTTTCTTTTAACTTTTAACTTGGGATAACATTGGGATTTTCTGCCAGATTTTTTTTTGAGTTTCAGTCTTTTAGAGGTATTGGTATCTTTCCTTGCCAGACCAAAATACACATCTGAGATTGTTATAAACAGCTAATCAGACACTGGAATTCTTCATAGTATAGGAAGCAGCATGTCACAGCACTGATTTGTGCTCTCCTGTTACAAGGCTCACCAAGATATGAAAATGCCTATAATGGGATGTTGAAACTAAGCATAGTGTGGATTAAAATGCTGGGAATTAAAACCCTCTGTTTTAAGATGAAAGTCTTAAAATCCTTAGCATGAGGAGACTGCATAGTTGTCTTTAGAGAAATGTAGCCCTTCAGTGAGTTTATTATACTGAGATCACAAGGTTAGGAAGTGATGAGCACATATGAATAAAAACAAGCTGACCCAAGAAAATTCCATGTGGGGTTTGCAATAAATTCAAAATTGCCAGCCTAAAAAAAGGTGAATTTATCTGCAAATTTGGGACAAATATTTCCCTGTGAACAAGGACATTGATTAATCAAGGCTATATAACATACCTAAGGAAGTAATGTGTAGTAATATTTTTTCTGCTACGTACCTAAAGATGTAACATGTAACAATACTTTTTTCCAAGTTTAAAATCTTTTCAGGTAAAATGTTGTTAGTCTTCCATTAACTCCATTAATTCAGTAGATGCTCACCCTATTAAAAAGGGGAAATCTCAGCTCCTCGAAACATAGGTTAGCGTTTCCAGACCAGTCTCTATCATGAAGGTATCATGGCTGCTTTGTTTCACAGAAAGGACTTGGACCTCAAAGAGCTCTTCACATTTTATATCCATGAGAAGTTTCTGCAAAGCATCTTCTCACCAGCATTGTTCCACATAGTGAGTCTGTTCATGAGCACAGCAGGGTGACCCTGGCAAATAGGTGATGGTCCTCCTGCGACAGGAAGAGAGGCAGCAAACTGTTTCACGGGGCTAATCCTTAAGTGAACAGAGGGATTTTTTTTCTGGTACCAGAGCTGGGCTGCTTATCATTTGCATTAATAGGGCAGAAAGATCTCTTCAGCCATTTCCTTAACAATGCCTGTGTAAGATTGTAGGTTCGGTTGCAACAGGGAAAATTCTGAATAGATTTCTGCCCCCATCTCCCCCACACCTTCCCCCAAGTTCTGTTATATTGCTGCCTACTGCTTTCACAGTAGTAGGGGGAGAAAACTAACATTAGACTACAGACATTAAATCTTTAGTGGCCACTTCTTTGTGTGTCTGGCACTCCCGCTTCCTCCTGTCTTCCTGCTCATTGTTGAAATTGCAGAGTGGTGTTTGTTGTCTGCTGTCTGTAATTGGCTGCTCTAGAGTTCTGGGGATTACTTTCTGCAGCTCCAAAACTCAGCATTGCATGGGTTTGCTATTCAAGGTAGCATGGTGGATGCAAAGATGATGTGGTGCTCTTGACCAAATGATGAATAGCAAAACTCTTCAGTTCAGTGGCCCAAAGCTTAGCCTTGGCTTTCCTTTATATTTATATTGTCAGTCCCTTATCTGGTGTTTCTTCATATTTCTTACTGTAATCAATCAGCTGCTGTGCTTATCTGAGTTTGTTGCTGGATGTGTACGTGAAGCTCCGGTCTTTAGCTCCATGTTGTGTTTCTGCTGTACGTTTTTGAATACCATATTTGGACACTTTCCAGGCTGCCAGTAGTAGGTGGGGGTGTTTGGTACAGCCCTTGGTTAGCTCTGAGAAAGGCTGCAGATGCTGTTCATCACTCTGTTATCCAGATGCTTATCGGCTGCTCTCGAACTCCAGCCCTTCTTTTGCTGCCTAGCTGCAGTAATTAAGACTCCATTGTTTCCTTGCTCCCAGAGCACTGCTGCAGCCCACAAGTGGGAGGCCCACAGCAGCCCAAGTGCGCTTCTGTTTGCCAGTGCCTCCCACGCAGGGTTTGGACAGACGGCAAGCAAGCAACTCACGCCTCTTGTGTAGTTTAGGGAAAGCTTCTTCACTTTCTGCTCTGCTTACTGGGATGAGCTGTGATCCTTAGTCAGGAGCCTTACAGCTAAAGGCCACTTACCCCAGAGTAGTCTTCAGGTAGAGTTGGGAAGGCCTTGCACGAGGGATAGGCAATGGAAGTAGGGCAGAAGATTAATTATCCCACTCTGTGATGCTGCAGCCTCACCTTGAGTGCTGTATGCAGTTGTGGGTGCCACAATAGAAGGAGGATCTGGAGCTACTGGAGAATGTCCAAAGCAGGCTATGAAGATGGTGAAGGGCCTTGAGGGGAAGCCATACAAGGAGCACCTGAGGTCACTTGGCTTGTTCAGCCTGGACAAGAGTGAGGGGAGACCTCATTGCAATCTACAGCTTCCTCCTGAGGGGAAAAGGAGGGGCAGACGCTGATTTCTTCTCTCTGGTGACCAGCAACAGGACCTGAGTAAACAGCATGGAGCTGTCAGGGAAGATTTAGATAGGCTATTAGAAAAAGGTTCTTCCCCCAGAGGGTGGATGGGCACTGGAACAGGCTTCCCAGGGCAGTGCTCACAGCAGTGAGCCTGACACAGCTCAAGGAGTGTTTGGACATCACTAAGGGCCACCTGGGGTGACTCTTGGGGTGTCTTGTGCAGGGCCAGGAGGTGGACTTCTTGTAGGTCCCTTCTAACTCAGGTTGTTCTATGACAATAAATGATTGGGGCTTTTTCGCCCTCCTATCCTTTACAAGAACTCATCCAGTTTCTTTAAAGGAAGCAGGACAAAACTTCTGGGTTTGAATCAAACCACAAAATGGTTGCAGCAAAACCATTTTGAACAAAATGTTGTAATGCAGGCAATGCCTCATGAACTTGGATGAAAAGCTGAGAAAGATTCCAGTCTTGCATCCCTTAGCCAGCCAGAAGTATTGTACCCTGGGGCGTGTTAAAGGATAGAGCTGTGCAGGCAGGAGTTATAGCCCTTCCTGTAACTTCCCCTTGGATGGGTGAAGGGGTTTGCAGAAAGGAAATTTGATCAATTAAATTCAGACTAGAGAAATAAAATGGCAAGAAGCTCTTACTTCTTTCATCTTTATTAAATTCAAGGGTATATTTCCTTACAAGACTTATGTGATTGTAACATTTTATTGCATGGTATGCAAAGTAGTTAAAAATACTACTTTTATAGAATCTGGAGCCATACCCTGGCATTTGGAAGTATCCAGATTCCCTTGCAGTTTAATGAAGCTTTGCTGTACAGTGTCCAATAACCCCTGACTGATAAGGGAGTTTATGTGCCTGTTATTTGGGGGTGCCAAGACAGGCATTTGAATGTCTCATATGTGGTCAGAAAGGCAGCCCAGGTCCATCTGAGCACAGAGTGCTTGGCAGAACACTCTTGGAACTCCCTGCCTGTACACTTGGCTCCTGAACACTTCTTCCTGTGCTTGTGGAGTTAACATCCTGGCAGGTGTAAGGAATAGTTTGGAGCAAGGAGCAGAGCAGAACCCATCTCCTTGCAGGCAGCAGTGTTCAGCACAGGTGTCCCACTTGAGTTCTGTGTTTATGAAGGGTTTTTCTTTAGTTATTTTCAGTGCTGACTGATCCTTCGTTTGTCATCTTTAGTTAATTGTAAAATAAAATACAGGACCATCAGGGACTTGCTGAGTCACTGTCTTAGAGTCTCCAATAAGAGCAGTCCTTTTTCTCTTGTAGCTGGTTCAATTCTGGGACACTTCTATGACTTATTTTCCGGCAGTGTCTTTAAATTAACCAGGTTGTCCTGCTTTCATCAATCCTGTTTAGCAGGATGTTCCAGGAGTGTACTGCTCTGAGGGTACAAGCCTTCTGCAATGAAAATGTCTCCCCAGTCTTAAATTCCCTTATAGCAAGTTTCTACATGTTTGTCCTTGTGCCAGAGTTGTGGTTTCAGTTAAAAAGTTTCTTCTTCCCCATGCCCCAACTGTGCAGGTGTTTTTCCTCAAGACACCTTCATTACTCTGCTTATCACAAGGGGCCTTCTCTGTGTCAGGAGAGCTGGGCTTCGTCCTTAAAGGTTATTTCCTCAAACAAGGATACTTGTGCTTTGTGAGTTTTATGCCTGCAGCAGAAAAGAGCCTCATCTCTCTCTGACCCATGGGAGTTCTCCTCACAGCATATGTCCTTCTTAAGTAAAAATCCTCCATGTGGGAATTCTCAGACTCCTGTTAGTCTTTATGTAGCAAAGAGAATCCTCAGGTAACATACAAGCCAGATGTTTCTAAGCAAAAAAAGGCTTGAGTGCCAGAGGGTTGGCAATGTCAGAGTCAAGCCATAACTAGAACTGCCACTATTTAATGATCCTTTTGCCCTGAAAAGACTCTTATCATTGCATTTATATCATAAGCATCAATTTCTCCCAGATACACTGTGCACAAACGAGATATTTGAGTTAAAACATCTGTCATCCTCTATCTTGCCTGCTCTTCTAACAATTGATGTCAAATTGAAGCTTCTGGGCCCTGTATTAATGGCCCTGACTAATTCTTTACATTCTTTGAAATTTGTTAATGTCTATGAAGGCTAAACAGAGTTGATGATTAAAGAGATTATATTGTAGCTTCAGCTGTACAAGGAGAAAAGTGGGTTCCACCCTTCCTAAGGAGGTCTTTGGTTACTTGTGCTGAGACTTGTGCATGGAACTAACCTTGCAGAGGAAGTCAATTTAGAAAGAGTAATTCTCACTCAGTGATCAAGATTTTGCTTATTATTGTTTCAGCCATCATGTTTAGGTGATTTATTTGAACTTGGATGCAATTTTTGCTTTGATTTTTGAAAAACTGTAATTCATATGTATATCATGGTTGAAGCAAGAATGGGATGTTGAAGTAATTGTTGGCTGATATGTTTGCATTCCTATCAGATAACAGCTGGATTTACAGGGTCTTAGAATCTGTGGACAGATTCCTCTCTTGAGACAGACTGTGACTTGCATTTTGCTAAAAAACTTGAGGTTCAGCTGAAATGTAAAGCAAGTCTTTTGTGTCTTCCAAGGTAATATGACATTAACTGTGACATAGATGTTATAGACTCTATAAAATAACAGGGTTTGGGCTCCTTTGTTTTGAATTTCCTTAGTGTGTGTATGCCATTGAAGGAAATCTCTCTCTTTGTTCTCACTCCCATGTTCCTCCTAAGAGAAATGTTTTTATAGCCAGGATACTGAAGATCTGAAACAATGTCAGAAAAACAGAACACACAGGCTAAGAATCATCTTAACCTCAATAATGGCCTCAGCCTGGAGCTATCTGCAGCTACTGCTCTCAAGTGCTGGCTTCTGTTTCTGGTTTTAAACCCTTGGTTTGCAGGAGAGACACTGCTCCTCTCAGTAGCAAACACAGGTAGTGTCTCTTTGTGTGCAATAAAGACATATATCCATAACAGGTATAAGATTTCTGTTTCACATACAACAAGGATTGCCAGAGGAAATAAGTCTGTTAAATTGTCTTGGAGACTTCTGTTGTGAGCCCAAATCTTTGCACATCTAGAATGAGGCAGCTTTAAGACCAGACTTTCTAAGATAAATTTTGAGTTTCTTTTGTTGCCTCTTCTTCTCGAAAACCCATAGGTGAGACTTAAAATTTAATTTAAACTATTTGTTCCAGATGAGGATAAAAAAGTCCTTTAAAGTAAAACTTCCACGCTTGAATGTTTCTACAGTCTCTCGAAGCATTTACCAGGTCTAGAAAAGGGTTCTTCAGAATTGTTTTTTCTCTTTTATGTTTTGTTTTTTGATTCATACAAACTTTCCTAAATAGTTGGAAATGTGGACAGCATAAACTCAGAGATGCTGAAAGCATTTGGAGTTCCCCCACAATCAACCCATAGATGAGCATGGAATCACAAGCCCACAGAGTGTTATGGTCTGATGCTTGTTCAGTATCTGTGAGGCCTCCAGGATGGAAGGATTTGAAAACTGGGAAGTATGAGATTCCAACTTTGAGAGCTTTCTGTGGGTTTGGGTGGAGAGAGGACTTCTTGCCAGCATGAGTCCGTGAGAACAATAACATCCTGGCCTGCTGCTAGTGAAACAGCATGCCTTGTGTGCATTAGGAAGCTTGTGATGCACGTCCTGAACGTGGCTGTTGGCAAGGCACTCGTACTCCCAAGCAAAACCAGAGGAGTATCCTGGTATGAATATGGGTTGAAGGAATAATATGCAGACTGAATTACAGAGAGTTGATTCCATGGATATTTTGAAGCACAAATGTATGTTCTTCTGTCATCCCACCACTAGATTTTGGGTATTGTCTTTTTCCCCTGCTATTTTCTTTCTCCATTGTAATTACTGCTGGGAATGTGACCCAGCTTGCTGGCTTTGGTGATCGTGGTGCAGGCAGATATTCTGGGTGGTTGATGGTGATTAACAAGAAAGCAAAGCTGAGGTATGCCCAGCAATGGAAGGACCACCAAATGCTGCAAGCAGAGCTTTTGCTTCCTCTTTGCAAAGCTTAAGTTTGGGGCTTTGCTGCACTCTTTCATTTGGGAAAACCACATACATGGATAGTCCCCCATATGGGCTTCCTTCTGCAGCTTGAAAAAATGCATCCAAAATAGCAAATTTTAGTCCACTGCAATTGTTTTATTGCAGTAGCAGTGGAGTTCTGCCAATGCACAGCTTCATTCCAGCCTGTGCAGTTCAGGCAGACAGTGGAGGCAAGTCTGCCTTAAGAGGACAAATCTTCTCTAAACAGTTGGGCTGTAGAGCATGAATGTGAGTCCTGCTGCTGACCTGCTGCTGACCTGATCAGACAATAACCAGATCAATAATAATGTAATCCTTCTGGCCAGACTTCTTGCACAGTTGCCTTTTTGTTTAATCTATAGAAATAAAGTCAAGTCTTTGCTAGGTATTTTTATTAATAGTTTTACAAGCAGAAGAAGAGTAGCCTTAGGCAAGTCTTTCCTATCTGCATGTCTCAGAACATTATAATCTGAAGGGATGCTGTCATGGCTGATAGAAGTTGTATAAAATGATTACAAAACCAAGGGAGCTTTCAGGCTTGTTTACAAAAGCTGTGATATTGCGTCTTCCTCCCAATGGTAAGAGCTCCAGGAGTTATTTTACTGGGGAGTGCAGCAGGGGAATTGGGAGAAATGAATATTTAGTCCTGTTTGGGGTGAGATTGCAGATAATGACACAGGTGAGTTAGTGGTACAGCAAAACCTACAAAAGTAAGAATGAGGTCTTCTTTCAGTTTCAGGGAGATTAGCAGCAAATGGCTTTGCCTGTCTCTGCTTTCTACTGTCAGCCTTGCACAGCAGCTTGTTCCCTTGTGTACTCCCACCCAGCAGAGGTTCTGTGTCCTTAAATTGCCTGGCAGAGTGGTAGTGTGATAAGTCTCTTTGCATGCTAGTAACACAAGGAGCTATTCAAAGCTTTTTTGGAAAAAAAAATTTAAAATCCTGTTACAGTTCTGGAACATGCTCATACTGAGCACCTTGTGCAGCAAAAAGTAATTGTATTCTTGGAGTAATCAGACAGTAAAATTGTTTCCAAGGGGAGACTGCAGACAATGACTAAGATGTGACTTCTGCTGAGCTTTCTTTTAAAGCAACATATTGCTGCATATAAAACACATACCTTGAGGTAAATTCATAGCCTCTGGCACTGGCCTCTGAGAGGTTATTGCATGTTCAGTGTAGCCAGACAGGCACAAAAATTTTTATCTTGAGTTGGCCTGTAAGCAGCTTTGGGATTATATTGCAAAAAGCTCTGTGATGCCTGGATTTTATGCGTTTACATTAAACCCAGACAATTCCAGGAAGCATCTGAGTTCTTGTGCTGCTGATCACTTGTCTTACTCCTCATTAAAGACTTCATGGAAGAGAGCAAAGCCACAGTAATGACATAAAACATGCGAACAAGTAGAATATCTTCCTCAATTATTTTTAAAATTAGTCTGCAGCCTTTTCTGGCACACAACTCCCATTTTTTCAAAACACAGCTTGCTTAAGCAAGGGCACAAAATTGTAGACTACCATGTCTTCCAAGCTCACAGTCCCCACTTGCTGTGCTTGGTTACATGGCTATAGTGAAAATGGGAGTAAAGTTCAGGACATATAGCAAAAGAGGGCAGCTGAGGTTGTGCTTCTAGGAGCTGGGGCTGGTAGGCAGGCTGGATTTTGTCCTGGACTGTGCCATGACAGTCCAATAAGAACTGGGATCCTTGGGCTGCTGAGCTCATACTCACTTGTGGCATGTCACTGGTTTACAACACACAACTGTAGAGAAGTTTTATATACTAAAAGTGAGCAAAAGATTCACAGTTTAGCCTTTGACATTCAATTTTGGTTTGTTCTGGGCCCTGATTTACGAGAACTTTAAATTGAATTTGGCATTTCTTTCCTGGAAAAATCTGTGGATGGAAAGCTCGAAAGTTAGCTTCTACCTGTCAAAACCGAGCACTGTGAAAGACTTCCAAGGTAGTTACACACGAGCAGATATGTCTGTGTGGGTTAGATCTTTACAGCCAGGTTGTAACAGGGACCTGTCACAGCCTGGCTAATCAACCTGGCTGAAGAAGTGAATTGATGTATCCTTGCTCCTTATGGAGCTAGGTCATTGGGAGCTAATTTGGGTATTGATCCTTCTAGTCTTGAATTAAAATTTTAAAATCACCTTGTGCTTCCTCATGCATATTCTGTGGCTGTAAGGTGAGCCACTCCCCTGAATTAATAGCTTTGTTCCTGGCCCTGGCACAGCCTTCCTGTTCTGCTGGCCGCAAGATATTTGATGTGATACAACCTCAAAAGCCATTTTGTTTGCTGCCTGGGTGCCCTGCCCATCCTGGGATTGAGGAAAAAATTAAAATGTATGTATGCTCAACTGGACTCTTAACTGGTCCTAATTATCAGCATCAGCTGAGTGGGTTGTATAGAGGTGGCTTCAGGCCCTTGAATTCTCTGGTCTCTACAAACATAGTGCTGTCAGATCAAAATCAACAGTCAGGTTTATTGAGAGATTAAAATAAAAATTGCAAATTGTTAAGAGCAATTTCTTAATGCTTGAAGCGAGGCTGGAAGTCATGCTCTGACTGCAGAGGGCTGCTCTTGGGACAGTTGGCTGGTGAGCAGCCACGAGCTAATTGGAGCAAGACAGCATTTCCCAGTGCAGCTGTTCTGTCCTTGTTTGCACAGATGAATACCACTCAGAGCAAACCTTGCTGGCCAAAGTCTTTCCAAACCCAGTGAGAGCAGTAGGCTTGGGAGTGTGGTGTTCTCCTCCCCCCATCTGAGCTACTCCCTATTCCCCTTGGCTGGAGTCAGGCTGAGTGGGAGTATTCTGCTCAGCATGAATTCCTGCCCTAAGAATTCCTTCCTCCCTCCCTACTGTGCCCCAATGATGCTGCACTGCATCAGATTGTCCTAATCCCCTTCTTCCCATGTCCTCTTCCATTTGGGGGCTGGGCAGTTCCCTGATGGCCTCTGCTGCAGCTCAGCCCAGAGTAGTAGTGCTCCTGCGATGATATTTGATAGGCTTATGTTTTATCTAGCGGGGGAACTTTCACTGACATAAATAATAACATCTGAAATGTTGTTGCTGGTGACTGAAGGCAATTAAAAGCTAAATGTCACACAGCAGTGTAGGCTGCACTTTCCTAGTGACAATATTACATGGTGATTTGGTGGCAGCAGTTAATTAGTTTGGGCAAATGATCTCTTGCTGTGGATGTTTATCAGTGCAATCACATTTATAGTCAGGCTAACGGGGTAGAAAAAAGAGAAGGGAAGACTCTGTCCTTTTGCATTAGGGAGAGCAGATCATTGAGCGGTGTGACTCTTGCAAGACAGGGACCTGGCTCTGTGCTTTTTTCCTCAGTCCTCTGCTGAACAAAATGCTCAGAGGGAAGACTGTCTCCTGAAGGTCACTGAGCTGCACACAACAAGAACTGACAGGCCTCTTTCCAGGATCTGGCTGAGCGGCAGTAAATAAAATAAAATGAGAGACATCCTGGTTCAGCAGAGCTCTCGGGAGGAGTGTTCAAAGTTCAGACCAAAATGGGTACCAGAGACTGCTTTCTGTGCTCAATGCACATCAAGAGGCACAGTGAGTAAGAGGATTTCCAAATCAGAGCATGATTGTGTCAGGACATGTTGTGCTGGGCTTGCAGAGTAGGTCTGGCACCTTTCTCATGGCATAGCACTGAACTCGGATGAGGACAGCCACAGCTGTCTTGGGCCCAGAAACACAGTGCCCTCAATTTAACTGAATTTCAGTGACTTCATGGCAGGTGCATTCTTGTTGCCCAGTCTAGTCTAAAATGCACTACATCAATCTTCTCTATAATTTAAAATAAAGCTATTCTGAACTTCTAGCACTGCCATTTGAATATGCTTAGCTTGAAGTACAAAACAGTGTGTAGGCTGACTTGTTAAGTGTATGTGTGGTGGTTTAAAGGAGATATAGAGCATATTTTTGGGCGCCACAATAAGAGTGCAGTGGGATGAATTGGAGAGGATCCAGAAGAAAGTAATGAGAGTAATCTGGGGCACGTGATCTACAGAAGTTTGGATGATTTTAGGGGTGTGCAGTAGAGGAGACTGGAGGAAGACATAAATCTTGAAATGCCTGGAAAGGCTGTCATGAGGGTAACTATTTGATTCTTATTTATGTATTGGGGATAGTGAGAGGGTAGGAGAGGTTGGGAAATCTGTGGCAAAGATGTCTCTGACTGGATGCTAGGAGAAGCCCTGGAAAAAGATTATCTGGAGAGACTGCGGAGTCTCAGTCAGTAAAGGTCTTGGGGAGGAGATTGGGGAAACCTTTCTCAGAAACTACGACTTGCTGTTAATTCTGCTTTGGAGCAGATGAACTGGCAAGAAGATTTCTGTGAGGGTCCTTTCCAGTCTTGCCTTGTGTAGACAAGATCAGAATGAGCACTGGGCTATCACCTATGCTTTGAGCTGCAATTCAAGTAATTGGCTTCACTGATCTTTTTATTTCATTACTGCACAGTAAACAACTTTGGTTCCCTTCCAGTATTCCTTTACTCTAGTAAATGTTGGATTAAATCCTTTCTGCACAGTTAGGAGCACACTCATGTTTCCAAGATATTTATTTCTTACTAATTTAAGTATTCAAAGACCTTCTGTGTATTTGTATAGAATGAAGATGAGTTCACAGGCCCCCTCTTTCCACTTTCAGTGGCATGTTGTGTAGATGTTTGAGTTGTGGCTTTTGTAGGCTCAGTAGGGTACCTGAAAGGTCCCATAGGTAATTCAAACTATGTGAGCCATGTAGGGAGAAAGTATTAGATCAAGTTTGGTGCTCTAGGCAGCTCAGTACCCCCATCTAGGAGAACTTATCTGTGGTGACTGTCAATTCTGTTCCAAAAACAAACAAAAAATATCACCTAAGAATACTTTAGATATGATGGCATTTAACTGTTTTAGTGACATCATCAGTTGCTGGTTTGTGAGGCACAGAATCCAGATGCCAGCCGTTATCAGGGAGCGTTTTCAGCAGTGATGTGCTGCTCAGTACTTAACAGTATGTGCAGTTTTTGGTGGGTTGTCTCACACTCTGTCTTCAGCAATACTGTGCTACATCTGTGTTTTCTTGCCTTTCTGACCCCATTCTTTTGCTAACACAGGTCAGCAACTACTAAAAAGGGTACAGTATACCCACTGGGAATGAGAATTCCTGATTCTGCTGTGATGCCTCCGGGACCATCTCTATGTCGTTGTTAGCTCTAAGTGGCTGCATTTGGCTTCACCCTTGGTCTTCTTAGAGCAGAGATAACTGGGGCAGGATTGAAGGAGGTGTAAATCAAATGCTGGACCAAGAGAAAGTCGAAGCAGTCCCTCAATATCTTTCTCATTAGAACCCAGCATAATTTGTTTGTGGGCCATGGGAATACAATTTACAAGTTGTTCTCTCAAGCCAAAATTTGCCTGTCACCCCTTGCTGGATAAATGCAATAGATTAGTTAGGGACCGAGGATGCTTTTTCCACTAGTTGAATTGCTTCAATCTGTTTCTGAAACATATTTATGTGGTTTCATATGTTGTTTTTAAAGTCCAAATCTTCTCATATTGCTACACTGGAGATTAATATCTATGAGGTTGAGTGGCAACAAGAGGGAATCTGCCCCTTCTACACAATACTAATTGTGACTGTGGGGCTGGGGACGTGTTCCCTTCCTGGAATAAGGGTAGGAAAACAAGCAGAGCGTCTTGATGCATCACCTTGTACAGGGCTCTCTGTTTCCTTCGCTTGTCCTCCTATCCAGCTTGGTCTTGCTCAGCTTTTTCCACATCAAACAGAAAAATGAGATTATTTGAGTGCATGGGTAGTAACAGCCTCAGTCACTGGTGTCGGAAGTACAAATTAATAACTGGGGGAAAAGTGTTTTGCATCATGGGTCTTTTTTGGGCAAGATAGATCTGTTATGAAGCAGCCTGCATCCTCTCTCCCCTTTGCTAGTGTTAGATAAAGCTGTTGCTGCCCACGTTCTACTGGAAGATGAGGTGGTGAGCCCATTGAGCAGGCTTTCTTCTCATGCTGCTGACTCCTGGTATGATCTCACCTTTATGCTACCTTAACAATAGTGTCTGCTCTGGACTCTCTTTGCACACTGTATAATTTTGGGATTTGTTGTCTTTTTGACTGTAGAAATATCAGGAATTTTAATGTGAGAATTTTTTTTGCCTAAAACTCCTATTTCCAGGTAACCATTTCTGAGAGCATGATGAAGATATGGATTTTTGGTGCTGAGCAAAATCCTGACAGGACACTGAATTAGGTGCAAATTTCTCCTTTTCCTGCAGTTGTTTTTCAGAGAGAGATCTGAAATTATTCTAAGGAACAAAGTGGATGCTTAGTTAAGGAAGTAGCATCAATTGTGGTGAGATTGAGTTCACACTACTTCCATTCCCCAAAAGGGAGAGGAAAGTACTTGTCAAGTCCAGAAGCTGCCCTCACACAGACCAAACTCAGCTCTCCCTTGGGTTTGACAGATTTCAGTGGTTCTGGCAATAGCCAAGGCCACAGGAATCAAATGTGTTCTGCACGCAGCAATGCCGTAGTGCCGTCACTGGGAGCCTTCTCCTCACAATTTCCAGGTCAGTTCTTCACTTGTCATTGTTTTGGAACTGAGAAAACCTACTGATTTCTTCATCAGCCCTAGTCTATTTTACAAGACCCAGACCCCATTGCTCAAAGGAGTAACATCTTCCTAATGTGCTTCTCTGCCTCCTGAAAGGCTGGATTAAAGTGGAGTTGGCTAAAATGGGAAGCTGTAGCTTTAGTGGTGGAGTCATGGGAACTGTGATGATCCCCAACCATAGTATCTGAGTGCTGACCATTCCAGCTGTCAGTGCCCAAACTCCCTCCAAAGTGGTGATCCCAACCTTTGGTGATCGCACCCCCTGCAGAACATATGGAGAAATGATGGTTACAAGTGGAAACTTCATGTGTTGTGCCTACAGTCTGGAAGAAGGCCAGCATCAAAGGATGATATTTTGTTGCTTTAGACGGGGAGTGCTAATTACAATGGAGGTATTAATTATACTTTTCATCATCTCTCTGCTACTACCTTGTTTAGTTGTAAATCATGTGTTCTTTTTGTCTCTCCCATCTAGGATCGATCTGTTCCCCTTTGAAAGGGATATGTGCACATGGAGAGCTTTTTTCTCTCACCTCTGAGAGAGCTCTCTGGGTTTTATCAGACTGGAAATGCTATGCTGCATTGAAACCAGGCAAGCGCTTGTTGTGCCTGTTCTGATTGTTTTGCTGTTGCCATTTTTGAGATTATGCAAAGAAGGATCTGTGCAGTGTGGTGAAAAGAATGAGCTCAAACCTTTAAGATTACTCTGAGGCTAGTAATGAAAACTCATACAGCTCAGAAAATGTGCATTGGTATTGACTGGAGACAGTGCTGTGTACAGAGCAATTATTGCCAAGAATGACAATTTCCAGTTCAAACAAGCTCAAACTGTATTTACAGCAAAGGGATACTGGAGTCAAGGGGATTGTTTAACTTCTGATACACTTTGATGACATTTGCTACATTTCCAGCAGGAAAGATAAGCAGACGCCAGGAACATAGTCTAGAAATGGCAGTTTCCTGCCCTCGGTGGAACTGCACCTGCTGAGTTCAGAAACGGACTTGAGGGGAAGAATGTCCCACTTTTGGAGCCTGTCCTGCGCATTTGTGTTTGAAAGGAAAGAAGGCAGACAGAAGTGTAATTAATCAAGGTTTGAGGAAACAGGATTGTGAAGAGATTTATATCACTCATCTATATGTACAATGGCCCCGTCAGCTGCATGGTGGGCTCCTTGGAGGGGCTGCTCTCCAATGAGGTGGGATTTAGAGCTTTACAGTGCTGAGACAGCTGAGGGTGGGGAGGTTGCTACAGGGTGATACGTGTCCCTATTACCCATCTTTTGGTTTTGCTCATAAGAAAAAAGAGAAGAGATGGTCAGAACAGTTTGTTGGTACAAGCAAAAAGCTAATTTGTAGAGATTCGTGACTTTGCTTTGGGTTAGTTTGTGAGTCGAAGGGTCATACCTGAATGGCTGAAGAGTGTCCTCTGCACCTGTCTGCTGTGGTCCTGTGCAGGACTGCAGCTGGTAGCAGTGCTGGCTCTCCCCAGCCACAGCAAGGGACAAGGTCTGTTAATCATTTTGTGCTCCCAGGCGATCACAAAGGGCTGCATTGCGGCATCACCCCCAAGTCAGGCTGACAGGAGAGCTGCAGTTTGGCCATCCGCTCTGAATGCAGGATGCCAGACACCAAAGGGATGTGTGTGGAATATCCGGCACCGCTGCACCCAAATCGCCTTGTGGACTAAGAATGCATACTAAATTTTTTCATTAATTTTACAGCATGCTAAGCTTCCATGGTCCCCAGTACACACTGTGTGCTTCCCTCACTGATTTTAATCACTAAAATAATTCTCTTTTAAAGCTCCTTTAGAATAAATCAACAACACTCGGTGTTCTCATCTGTCCCTGAATACTGGATTTTACAAAAACTGAGGAGCAGTAGAGCAATAGCTGCTTTTTGGAAAAATCTGGGGCTGTTGAGGTGAGGCAGTGCAGTCCTGCCCTGGAATGCACAGCAGCACTGTGCAGGGTGAGACTTGCCCTGCTGGGGTTGCCCTCCTGTCAGGCTCTCCAGGTCACTCTGTACACACCCCTTACTTGTCAAGGAAAACAAATGTTTTTGGTGCTGAGAGCACTGGTCATTGTCAAAGCAAAGATGGATGGCTTTCCAGGATGGATGGACATCATCTGGGAATTTGTTTTAGAGGTTGGGGTAGGGTTCTTTTCATATCAGAGGAAGAAATTTATATCTTTTGACAGTAGTCTCCTGAGGGCCTCTTTCCCTTATTGATACTTCAGTGTTGTCTTTTGATGTAATAATCCTGCATTACATAGGCTGTCACTCAGAAATGATGAAGTTGGGCTTTTGGTGCAGGGGAATACCACCAAAGCTGAAAATAAAATAATTATTTGAATTTACAAGACAGAGACAGCTTAACTTAAAGGAAGTTGTTTCTGCACAGAACAATTCATGATGAATATGAAAATTAGCCAGGAGCTTGGTCTCACAGAAATATAATCTAAACTGACAGATTTTGTGCTTACACTTTGTCAGGGCCGTGTCATCAGCCAGTTTAAAATGCACAGATAGCATATAATAGCAGTGGCACTGTGGAACTCAACATCTGAAAATTTGGCTAAACACAGGAAAGATCACATTTGACATACCTGCCCTTGAATGAAAGGATTATTGTGCTTGTTTCATAAATCCAAACAATTGATAAAGAATTGCAGGTTTGTTGACCAGGGCAGTGCATTAGAACACACAGAGACTTGCTCTGGAAGGGACTGTCCTTGTTTTAGCCCAGGTGTATTTTGCAAGCAAGTTCCACCACTGGTGTCAGGTTTGCAAGGATGATTTTGCCTGCTGCAGCCATGTCTCAAGGAAAATGTCCCTTTTCTGACTGCTGCCTTAGATACAGCTGCATTTGACCATATTTAATTTTTACCATCTCCAGCTGGGGGTGGGTGCAACTTTTAAATTAGCTTCCAAAGCTTCCAAAATATTCTGTGTTGGATCCAACGATCTGTAAGAGGTAATGTGTCATTTGGAATTCACAGTTTAAAATGCACACTTAGCATCTCAGGCTTGTGATTTGCTGAAATGCTGATCTGACCAATTCTGCTATTCTGATTTCCTTCTTGAAGCCCACAGTAAACATCCTAAGTAATGAATTTAACTATGAAAGACACCCTGGCCAATGTGACCTTGACAGAATGTTTTTTTCCTTTTAAAGGGGCAATTAATAATGGCTTTGAATTGACTACTTAATGTATTTCAAGAGGAATAATGTTTTCCTTGGAAGTGTTTTCTTGCTGTAGGGTGAGATTGCATCTGACACATCCAGCCACAATTCAGACCTGGAGCTGAATGTTGTGGAAAAATTCTGAAATGAGGCACCTTCTCACACCAGTTTCCTAGGAAACTTAATTTTATTGAAAGTAAAGCCTCCTTTTGTTCCTATGATATTTGAAAGTTTATTGAGATGCATCAATCAGTAGGTTCAGTATCTGGAGCCTAATTCTTTTAATCTGATTTGCAGTAATATATCATATCTGCATCCCCAGACTCCCAGGGAACAACTACTTCACAGCTGCCAGCTCTGTTCCTGCTACAGTAAGAACAGTATCAAATGTATAAGGCCGTACAGCCTGTCCTTGAGTTCTTCAAGGTATCTCACAAGAGTACTGCTGTCCATGTACAGTTTGAAGTTATTTTGGGGCAGAGTCTTTCACATATATCACTGGCAGGGAAGTCTGGAGTCCCTGGGGAGGAGCAGTAGTGAGGGCTCACTGGTGTGGGACTGCAGCTGGATCTGGTGTGAAGTGCACTCCCAGCCAAGCACCGAGGGCAGGAGACTCATCCAGGTCACCTCTGGGCTCCAACCTCCTTTCCTTGGTTTGTAGACCTGGTCTTCAGCACAGGATTGTTAAAACCAGTCAGTCCTGAACTCTGGCAGCAAAGTTTAGACTAACAGAAGTGTCAATATGCAATGTCTGTGTGGGTTTAAATTTCTACCTTGTCTTTGTCCAGGAGGTCCCTGAGCTGTGGTGCCCTGTCGTTCTGCACCCAGTGGCAATGCTCTTGTGTCTTTTTCTATTCAAATATAAAAACTTGATTACACTGGCCATGTTCAGCATCTCTCCTGTAGCTTGCTCAGAGCTGATCTCCCAAATCTGTTCTGAATAACACCAAAGAATTCCCCTGACTAATTCAGTGTCTGACTTTGACTTTATTGTGTAGTATCGTGTGATTCAAGTGCATGCTGCAAAAAGCCTGATCCCTTAACTATTCTGGCAGTTGTAGTTAAATAATATTAATCCCTGATTTTCTGTTTTCCTCTCAGAAATTGGTAGCTTGATCTCAGGGATTTTCTTAGAACTCAGATTAGCATATAAACTGGGACAGAGGGATTTCCTATAGGTAAAGCAGTTTTAACAGTATTTTTAATGAAGGTATTGTATCCCCAGCACGAAACCAGAAGATGTGTTGTATGAAGACTGGTCATTCAAAATAATGTCAACAAAACAGTCTTGCTGCCCCTTGAGACTTATACTTGATAATGCACAAGAGCAATTGAAACTCTTCTCATGGCATTCATTTTTAATTACTTCTATGGTCCAAGGTCATAGATATCAGCCACTTATCAGCCTGGATAGCTTCACCAAGATAATGACTAGATTTATGGCATTTATGCAAAATTCTGGGAAAAAACAAAGGTCACATTTTTCAAATTGAAGTGTTCGAAGTTAGCCTCTTAAATCCATCCTCAGACACTTGGATAAACAGCCTGCTTCTCACAAGTGCCAGCAGTGGCTCTTTGTGCTGACTGTGCTGGAAACAGCCTGTGCCCAGTGCATGTGTCACTCATCAGCCCAGTTTGGGGTTTGCAGGCCTCCTCTGGGCTCGGGTGTTAGTTTTGCCTTAACCAAACTGGCCACATTGTCAAGGCTTTAAATTATTATGAAAACAATTCTTCATTTTCAGTTGTTCAAGTTAAAATGGAGGTTATGCCATTATAAGAAACACCCGTGTCTGGTTTTTTTCCATGCAAAGTTGGCATGACCAAATGGAACATTTTGGAGACTACTGTGATGTGAATTGTTTTACATCCTAGTGTCAGTTCTTCGTAAAAATTACTTTAACCGTTCTTTACAGTGTGTTTTTTCGGGCCAGTAGCTAAATCTTAGTGTGTAGTGGAATTTTCTTTTTTTCTGGACTGTGACTTAAGACTGGAGAATATTTTTTTGCTTTTTGACAACACAATCTTTAGCAAAGACTTACCCTCCAAGCTCTTGGTCTTTTGAGGGTGTGCTTGAATGCAGAGACAGAACAGAAATGCAGAATCTTTGGGACTATAAGTCAACAAAATTTTCTACAGCATGTTTACGTTCTTTCCTTTGTTTAATAAAGTAACAGGTACAAGAAAGGAGGCTCTCTGAGAGCCCATGACAGCTTGGGTTCCTACCATTCTCCTGTGAGTGCTCTGAGGAGGTTGTTTTAGAGGGGAAGAAAATCATTGCTAAATCAATAGAATTAAAACCAAGGGCAAGGTTTTAATTCTAAAACCAAGAATTAGTTGGTTTTAGCCAAGGGCAGTGTGAGATTTGGGACATAACAGCACTTGCATGAAGAAATCACCAATTAAGTCTTTGAAAAGTAGCTTCAGAGGTAGGAAGACTAACAACTCCTGAGAGAATGGGGGAAAATTTTCTGTTGAAGGTCTTTATTTGAGGGCTGGTGATGACTAGAAATATTGGTTCTCTCTGAGTTGTTTGAGGGTCTTTAGTTTGCATTCTGGAGGAGAAAAAAGGGATTAAAATGCAGATTTTTGGGAGTGCTTGAGTATGCACCAGGGCCTTGGTTCAGATGAACTCAGATTAAGTGAAGGCAGAGCAATAAGACTCAGCAGCAGTAAGATAGTGTGGCCCCTTTGTTTGCACATTCCCACAGGCAAATTTCGTATATTTGTGCAAACAAAAGCAGAGAGAAGCCCAAAGGTGACTTCTAGGAATGATGCCACATGTATCCATGCACTGAAGTAGTGGCAAGTGCTGAGATCGTATAGGGGAGATCATATAGGAGGGAATAATCTTTTCAATAAACAATGCATCTCTTTATTCCAGATTGCTGATCTTCCAGCTTGTGGGATGTACCTATAAGGTTTTGAAAATCTAGAGCTGATGCTCTTCTAAAAATAAACAGATAAAAACAAATAAATTCCTGGAATCTTACTGATAAAGTCTTTTCCAGTCCATTTTTTTGCCAGGCTTGTCAGCTGTACTAACACTCTTTGATGTTGCTTTTACCTCCTATGTTTGCTGAAGTAGGTGTTGCCCACTCTAAATAACTATTGTTCTGGTTTCCTGACCCATTTGCTTGAATTTCCTCAGTTTTCGTTACACTTTTGGATAAGAATGGGTTGATATGGATACAGGGATGTTGCATTTTCAACTATGTAGGTGAGCTGATAGCTCATCCGAGGGCACTGCTGATCTGAGCTGACTCTGATCACGCTCCACCAGTCAGTGTCAGACGTGTGGTTTCCCAGCCAGCAGCCTGGCAGTATTTTGGGATGCGGTGGTCTGATGAAGGGGCAGCTTTGGTGCTGGTGGTTGTTTTCACATCAAGGAAAAGCAGTTTGCTCTGGATTTGATTTTTACTTCAAGCCATAGCAGGCACAGGACTAAGCAACAGACAGAAATGGACAGGTAAGAATTCAGCACGAGTTTGGAATGTCAGTGCTTGTTACCTGTTAGAAACAAGAAAAGCAATCATTTTAGACTTTCACAGAGGAAACTTTCAAAAAATTGTGGTAGATTTTTTTCACCTAGACACACACACACACATCCAAACTCCTTTAAATAGCAGCCACTTCAGTGAATAAAACTCCTTGTTGGAGCAGTAAATGACATGCCTGGTATTCCAACCTGTACAGCCTTCCAAGGATATGGTAAAGAATGTGCCTGGATACTAGAAAGGATTTGTCTGCTAGCTTTGATTGCTGCCATTGACTTCATGCTTAGATTGTGATAGGGGTTAAAGGACTGAACTAGAATTGGCCCCCGTTGTGTTCAGTCTTGTCCAGACATAAAGTAAATAGCATTTCCAGAGATGTTCATCTGCAAAATGAGAGCAAACAGTCACTACAGATGAGTAATCAGACCTGAGCAAATAAACAACAAACACATGGAGGATCAGGACGTGCCTGCTTTTTTCCAAGTCAGTAGCTATGATGGGAACAAGCCAGTGAATTAATAGTTTGTGTGCAGTACAACAGAGGGACTTTTCAACAAATGGATGAAGGAAGTATATTTATGTGATTTTTCTATCTGTTTTTCCCATTATGCCTACTCTTTTTCAAAACTAGTTAAATCGTTCCCTCTGTCCCAGTTGTACCATCCCTCACCAAGCCAGGAAGGGGCTGGGGGCAGCTCTCTGCCCTGAGTGTGCCAGGGCAAAGAGGGCCAAGCTGCAAGTGGTGACGTGGGAGTCAGAGCTGCAGAGCCATTCATAATCCACGTCTCTCTTCCCCATAATTATCTCTGCTACCCGAGAGAGCTGAGAACTCCCTTAAGCCTCCCTGAAAGTCATTTAGATTCTAATTGGGATTTAAAAACTCTTGAAACCCGAGTGGGTGGCTCAGTGCATTATTGCTGATGAATGGTACCCTGGGTGATGTGCCCAGCAGACCCACAGAGGACCTGTGCTTGGTTTTCCAGTGAAGAGCTGTCCCTTTTGTTTTCAAACACTGATGTACTCTTTACCTCAGCTAATTAGGAACTGGCTTCATTCACAAAAGAAATTCTGTTTGTGGCACTATACCAAAATGTTAATTAAATTTTGTTATGTTGAATCCCTTCCCTTCTTAATGTTTCTTTAAAATGGGGGTGACGAAGCTTGCCTTCTCCACTTCAATATTTTCTGTCTTTCCTTCCCAGTTTGATTTCTCCTTCAAAGACTGCCTTAACATGGTTTCATTACCTACTCAGAAATGTCATCGTAAGGACCTTGGCTGTCTAGGCTTGGTTTTGAAGGACCATGTTCCTGGTGATTTTCTGGTTTTGGTGTTTTGTTTTGTTTTTTTCTCCTGGTGAAGCTCATCCTAACTGGTCATTGTTCCCTTGTTGCTAATTCCCTGCCTGACTTCCCTCTTCCTGTTAAACTGGTCCACAACTATAAGCAGAATGATGGGAGAGGGTCCATCAGCGCAGTAAGAGCTGGAGAATTGCACTGCTGGGGCAGCAGTGGGATGACATCACTCTGATGGATTTTACTGTGGCAGCTGCATAGGGACCTCCGTGTACCAAGCGTCTGATAAATGAAGCACATAATTGAGAACAGGACTGATGGAGGCTGCAGCACTGCTGTGGCAGCTATTTCTAAGGAGACAAGGGTTTAGCAACCCCAAATGGGTGAAGAGGAGGGTGGAGGGGCTCTTCTCACCTGGGCAATGTAGTCTGGGTGTGGTTCCCTTCCCCGTGCATGCCATTCACTTGTTTATCATCTTAAATCTCTTGAAGTGCTTCCTTCAGCAGCTGCACTGCGTTTTCCTGTGGGCTGCACACAACCACAGCAATCTCTGCTCAGTGAGGCAGAGAGGATGATGTTGTTAGCTCTGAATTAATTTGCTCTGTGAGTGTAAATCAGGCTCCTACTGTTGTTTTGGTGAATTATTTTAAATGTAAATGCTACAGAGACAAATGAAATGTGTGGATGTGGAAAAAGCACACTTGAAAGAAAGAATTCAAATACAGAAAATTTTTTCCCTTTGTCAATATAATGTGCTTTTAATAAACTATGGATGCTCTTGGCTTTCCAAGCTGTCTGTAATCATCATGGATTCCTATTCCAGCCTTACCCCTAAAAGCTGTTGACTGTAAGTCAAGTGAAAACAGATAACCAGCATTTTGGGAAAATGCCTCTAGCCCATTTTCCTTCAGTCCTGGGTCATTGTTCAGGCTTGTGACCCAGACACACGTCTGGAGCTCCTCGCCACTGGGGAGCTGCTGGGGTTTATTCCAGCTGAAACATAAACCTCTGTGACTTTGAGAGAGCTCTGTTAAGAGGCTGTGCTAAATTTGGGGCTGCAGCATCCAGCTCCTCTAAGGAAACTATTCTAGAAATTTATACTGTGAGAATGATTTTCCAGTGAGAGGGTGGGATTATATTCCTTTATTTTTTTTTTTAATGGTGCTAGGTGTATGGGGCTGTTGGGGGGTTATTTTGATTTGGGTTTTTGTTTGAGTTTTTTATTTGTTTGATGGTTTAACAGCAACTTGTGTTCACTCATTCCTAGCACTTGGAATGTATGAGGCAGGTCCATCCTTTGAGAGGAGCAAAGCACAGGTGTATGGAACTGCTATGACCTGTACTAGGTGACACTAGTCTTAACTGAACTCTGGACTACAGTTAACATTTGTTTTCCGAGACCTCCAGCAGATCATCTAATTCCAACTTCTTTTGTCTTCCCACCAGTTTGATGAACAACACAAAACCTTTTTCTCTATATTTTCCCCTCTCTGCCGTCTCTGTTGGTGGTGAAGATTGAGGCTGTCCCAGTTCAGCCTGGCTGGTTTGTTCTCCAGCGTCCCCTAGGCTTGATTGTGAAAATCCTTCCATACAGGCAGCTGCCTTCCAATTATCCCTACTTACCTCTAAACAGGATGCAGTTGCAGGCCACTGCAGGGTGAGTTGTACAGCATGGCTTATCTCTCCCTGTGGGCACAGAGTGCTCTTCTCTGTGAGGCCACAGAGCTGGTAACAGCTGCAGAGGCTTTCTGGTGAGATGGAGAGCTCTGGAATTGTGTACAAGGACTTCTTCGAGTTGCCTGGCATCACCTTTCAGTAAGGTAGGGGCACAAGCAGAGCCCAGCCAGGACCCTTCCCACTACTGCCTGCTTATACCTGCATCCTAAACTCTGGAGGAAGGTGTAAGGAGGGTGAACTTGGAACATTTTGATCAAGCCTCACTCGATTTGTGCAGAACCCTTCCCTTTTGTCCTTGAATGCAGCCTAAGTGCTACCTGCTCAGACACTTGGACACAGACCGCCTGTGCCAGTTGCTGGCTTCAGTGCCACATTTTGTATGAGTTTTGAAGCTTCATATGCTCAAGATTATTCTTCATGGAGTCAGGTTTTTGACACTTTAACTGTATGGATGTGTGAAAAAAAGAGTTTGTGTGGCATTCTTTTGTGAGCTGCTATTGCTAGATTGATCCATCTGCTTTTGTACTGGAATGACAAATCCCAAGCTTGGGCTAGGGCTAACAGCAGTATGAAGCAGAGTTTTAGTTCTTGCCCATATTGGCTGCAGTAGTAAATGTTGGTGACATCCCCTCCCTTGGTTCCTGTGTATGGGATTTGTTGCCATATTTAGTGAAATTTAACAGGACAGTGGTATAAAATATGAAGAAATCTTCTTGAGTTAATTGATGCTTGGGCTTTACTTCTTGACAGAACATTATTCCTTGGTGTGGCCTGACTGCCAGGGAGCGACAGGTCAGGTCAGTGTTTCAGAGAGGCCAGGCATGACTGTGCCCCTGCCTTTCAGTGTTAGACAGAGATGAGCACTTGGAGGTGGCAGGAATGAAGCATCTGAATTAGCTGCTGTGCAGTTTGATAGTGGCCTGTCCACCCAGTGCTGTGCTGTTGAGGAGCCTGATGGACTGTTTCAGCAATCTCTGCTAACTTGTCTTTTAAGATTTTTGTATAGTGCTTGCTTCTTTTCTACTTGACCTAGTTTATGCTTTGCATGTTAAGTCAGTTCCTGCACTAAAAGCCTTCATTCTCCTCTGTCCTTGATGGTTTTCTAGTGCATTGGGTCACCATTCCAGAATACTATTTTATTTATTTGTGGTCATGTCTTTCATCTAACCTGCTTCAGAGCAAATTCTTATTTTTCATTTAATTCTTCCCTGTTGCATTAGTTTGGGAAAATGTGTAATGGCTATCTTGGACCATTTTTCCTCAAGCATTGAGAAGTTTCTTGTGCTTATGAAGTGTAGTTTCAGGACTTTTTTTACCAGGAAAACTAATCCCAAATGCAGTAGGTCTTGAGACAGCAGAGAATTGATGAGCTTGGTAAGATCAGAGAGGAAAAACAGATCTCTAGTAAAAGCAAGCACAGCTTTCAAGGCACTTAGCAGAAGTATAGAGCATTTTAAGTAACACAGATAAATATCTCCCTGGAGCTTTTGATTTTCATCTAAACACAGATCAGAGAATAAACAGGAAAATGTGGGGGCAAAACCCAAAAGCTTTAAAGATGTCAATGAACATTTTTCAAGCTGAAGGTTACTTTTAGTAGTGAAAATAGAAGAAGATGCATAAGAGAAAAGCAATGAAGCCATGTGTAAAACAAGGGAAAAAATGAGATCAGAGGGCCACAAAAGAGTTTTGAATTAAGTCACAGCTGACTTGCTTCTTATAAATGATTCATTTTTATTTGTTCTTGAAAAACATTTCTAATCTGTTTCTGTGCTGAAACTAACACACTGAAAGATGTTCACTACTATGAGACCACGGCGTTTCAGAGAGTGTAGGGGCAAAAAGTGTGGTACCTTTAATACCCTTAAATTTAGTTTTAGAAGTTCCAACCATGGTAATTCTGCAGGAGATTACAATATCAGTGGTATTCCAACTGGTTTTGAGTTTTATACTAATGGACTAGGTCTTAGCCCCAGAATTGCTTTATATGCAATCTGTACTACTGGCACGTATTCAGTACAGAACTTCTCTATAATGAACGATGTGATGTGTCAGGGCAAAGCTAGGGGAATGCTTGATTTTTTTGTGAAATGTCACTTAAAGTTGAATGGTTGGGTAGTTCCATACTTGCACAGAAAATTCTGCTTTAATCATAAGCTCATATTCACCTCTGTGTCCTCAATTGCCATCAATACCAAGTGGAGTTCAGCTTCAGACAGTCTTTGCTGTGTTGTGCCTATTTGTCAAATTCCAAGCATAAACAAGCAAGTATTCAGTTTAAAAATAGCTCATACTTGTCATTTTGATGTCGGGTTACTGCATTGAACTGATAGCTGCTACATTGAATTTACCCTCACTGTTAATAGAAGTGATCAGGTGGTGCAGCCTTAGCAAACTATCCCATGTACTGAAAGTGTTGATGGACAAGCTTTGCAGGTCTGGCTGTAACCTCTGCCAGCACTTTATTCAAGGCTAATGTGGTGCAGCTTTGGTTTCAGGCAATAATAAGCTAATGAGTTGTTAGGGACTTTTCTTGACCCACTGATAAAATTAGGTGCACAAGCTGCACTTGCATTATGAAGGGAAATGAGGACTCAAGACCAGGTTCATGAGTCGCTTCCTATTAAAGCTCTACAAGGTCAAGCTCAAAAGGTTTTTCACCTGTTCTGCAAAAATTTGGAGTATAACATCATGTAACTTGCACAGCCAAGCCTGTTGCCACGAGTGCTGATAGTAACGTCTGTGTTTTCTCTTCATTCAGTTCTACTCCTGTAGCCATGTCAAGTCCATTGAACTAATGTTGCCAGTTACATCAGCTGCTCTCTGCTTAAGCTTCGTGTAGGTACTTGCTTCATGCATAGAAATCTTCATAAAGCCCACTGCTCTGTCAGGGGAACTGTTGCCCTAGCAGTTGCTAATCCACATGAATATGTCAGCAAGTGTTTCCTTTAATCACTGCCATTTTTCACAGATTTGAGAACAGAAAGTTAATGTTCAATAACCAGTACAGGGATGAGTGATGCTACATGTCACTTGAAGGGTCTTTGCCAATACCTCCAGGAGACCTTAGGAAAACAGTCCTGCCCATGAAACAGATGAAGTGGCACTTTCTTCTGTGTAAGAAGTATAAATGCCACATTTTTATTTCTCTCAGGCTTATATCTTGAGACTTCAGTGTTTGTTCTAGCTGCAGACTGTGAACCCTCCATTATCTGTAGCTTGTTTGGGGCTGTGCTGAGCAGAATGGCCTTCCTATGGTAATGATGCATAATTCTGGAGCAAACACCCTTTTAGGTAACAAAAAGGGTTCACAAATAAGTGTGTCAACAAAGAAGAAGGTGTATGCTTTTCCCAAAGGCTGAGACTTCCTTTTATCTGATAGGATTTGGTAAATCATAATCCTCAAGGTATGAAGTGGCAGACATGAGCTGCTTGTTACCTAGTCCAGTTTCCTGTTAACACAGCAAGGTGCTAATAAAAATCACATTTGCGCCATCATTGCCCTATGCCTTTTTTCAGACTGTGTTTTCTTATTCTTGCTTGATCTTTTCTTTGCAACATGCAGAAGTTGTTGAATTGTTTTAAATCATATTTTCCAGTCTAGAAAAAGACACAAACATTTAGGGGTTATTTTCAGAGAAAAATTCTCTGAATAACAGGCAAGCATGAGGCTGGAATTCTGGCCCAAAATTGCCTACGTGGTTTCCTTCTCTTTTTCCCCCTTATGCTGTGTTACAGTGCCCCTTGCCCCAGTGAGCTCCTGCCCTGGTGCAGTGCTGCTGAGGCTCCTGTGGGCTGTAGCAACTTGTGCATTTTGTTGTTGCAGTGATTGCTGATGGAGCACTGGACAAGACAGCCCTGACAGACGATGTGGGAAGTGAGGAGGATCTGTACGAGGACTTCCGGAGCTCCAACCACCGCTACGGCCACCCCGGGGGAGGCGGGGAGCAGCTGGCCATCAACGAGGTACGTGCTGCTCCGTGCCCCTCACACAGCACAAGGACGGATGCTGGTGGTTCTTGCCAACCACAGCCAACCTGCTCATGGCACAGGGGATGGAGCTTCAAACGCCATTTACTGTGGGCACCATTTACAGCTGGGTGACAACAGGGGCTGGGCCTCCCATTAGGGTGCTGTCCCTACACCAATGTAGAGCCACAGGTCCTGAGCAGGTGACTCTCCTCTTGGGTGTTTTTGGTTGAGAAGTTTAAAAACATTAATGAACAGCCTGGCCAGGCTGTTTAGACTTGGAGGGTGTTGTACTGAAGGCATAATAGAAATGTTGAAAAAATCCCCAGTCTACCTATTTCTTTATTCATAGGTAAGAAGGATGCAAAGTTTAATACAGGCTTGGTCTTCTCTGTTTCTTCCTGCTCCCCAGTAAACTCACTCTAGGGATGTGAAAGACCTGCCTTTCCAGTCACTGTTTTTAGTTATTTTCTTTTATAGTACTGACCCTGGCATCAGCAGTTTAAAAAGGTCCTACTTGGTTTAAGTGATGCAATGAGCAACATGCTAACAGATCTAAGATGTTTTTTCTGTAAAAGTACTACATTTTTCTTGTGCATTAGAACCAGCATCCTGCTATGCA
>JACBWW010000019.1:3550888-3585026 GCA_020086605.1 Lanius collurio | reverse complement strand
AGCAAGACTCACAATTTTTTTCCCTTATCTCTTGTGGCTCTATGCCTGATAAGTTTGGAATTTGGTATGTGAAGTCTCATTCCTGAGGAAATGCACAATGCACTGGCTTCAGCAGGCCAGGGTTTTATCTAAGGCACGTAACCACTGTTGCCTTGTGGTTTAAAGTGGCAATATCATAGTGTCTTACAGGTGTTAGCCTGTAATTGTTGACAAGATGCAACTAACCTAATTGGTTCCAACATACACGTTTCTGATTTAAAGTAATTATCCAGAAAAATGTTCAAAGTGGCACAAGCAATATAGCTGCCAGGTACTCAGGGCAACAGAAAAACCAAATCAAACCCCAAAACTCATAAAATGTTAATACAGATGAAATCAGAACAACTGATTTTAATTTTGTCAAACAGGAATAATATCCTTCATAGCCTTTTTTCACTTCGTTTATCTTCATTCTAATTAACAGAAATCTCTTGTGTACTATATGAGGGCAAATTTCAAAAGACAGAAACATTTTAAAATAGTGCCACAAAATATTGTAATTGCTTTTCTTTAGAAGAGTACAGAATAGGTTCCAAAAGCTGTGATCACAATGGATTTCCAGACTGAAAACAGAATTAGAATTATTGATCATATGGAAGCGATATATAACATTCTTGTGTAAACTGGGAGAAGAGATTCATTATCAGTTTTGTATCTTAATATGAGTATGTTGCTCTCCCAACTGAAACTAAAGCAAACAGAAACCAGTTAACAGACACCTGCCAGCATCCACTGGGGTTTTCTTTTCCTTCTGGAGGGCTTAATTCCTGCTTTTGAGCCCCACGTAATCCTGTGGCCAAGGTTGACAGCTGTGGTCCAGAAGCAGCAGATATGATTTATTTGCAGAATACAGTATAAAGCTCAGCGCTGTCAAGGACAAGAAATAATGTTCCCCTGTGGACATAAATCTTTACTGGATCCTAGCTTTTGGTCCCAAGTGCTTGCATAACTTTTTGTATGGCTTAAATGTGAGTGTTCAGAGTATGGAGTCAGAATTGTAACTTCTCTTACTGCCTGATGGATTTAATTTTTAGAGTTTTGTGATCTGCAGACTTTTAAGGTTGTTTCAGAGGGCTTTTTGCAATGGATTTAAAGCAAATCAGTATATTGAAATACTCTATGGCAATTATGTCTCATCAAACATCGGGATCAGTAGCTAAGTGATCCCAGGGGTTTCCAGAGCCATATTTCTGCTTTCTACCATGGCCAGCTGGGCCTGCTCTGAGTCAATTTCTCACGTCCTCCTTAGCACTGGGACTTGGGCATCCCCTGAGCAAGGGATCCTCCCTCAGCAGGCTGAGGATGCAGAGCGTGATGGAAGCCAGTGTAGCTCACTCAGCACTGAGGAAAGGCTATCTTGTGAGTGGATGTTGGGATTTTTTGGAAAGCTGGGAGAAATGGGATATGCTTTCACACTTGCAGTCATGCAGTGAGTCCTTTTCCATTCAAATGCTTGTTCCCAACCATGGGAGGTGAGGGCAGGTAGCTCCCTTACCATGGATGCTATGGTCTGTAGCATACACTCCACCAGGCTTCTTCCACATAGAAGCTTTCTATAAAATGTATTTTCTTTTGCTGGACTATGCATTCTCTAAAACCCCAATTAATCTGATACTCATTAGGAACAAATAAAAACCTCCAGGCTTAGCTTAGGTTTTGGGGTAAGAATAATACATGGGGGGCTGTCACAATTCTAACTCCCAAACCAAAAGGCTGAGGTGTGACAGTGCTGCAGGTGCATAAGGGGATGGAGTGGGTTATGGGCTCAGTCTCCCAGAGAATCTAACTCCTCCTTCCAGCAGCCAAGCTGGAGCAACAGAACAGGAGAGGTAGCCTCTGGCTTTCAGCTCTTTGTGGGCACAGCTGTGGGCCCACATGCACACAGACATGTTTGAAAAGGGGCAGGTACTGCCCAAACTTTCATCCCTGGCCATAAACCAGACCTAAATACGTCACTCAAAGGAGATAACTGGAGACAGCATGATGGCTTTGGAGTTCTTACATCAGCCCTTCCAGCTGTTATATTGTAAAGACAAACAGCTTCTGTTAACACTTGTTAATGATCTCTTGTGAGTATTAGGGAACTCAATAAAATGTCTGTTGTTTGTTGGCATTGAATGTACGCCCAGTTACTGGGGTGTGCAGAGGGGCTTGGCTCCACAAATAGTATTCCTTTTGGAGAAAAAAGGATCCAAGAATGTTTTAACTCCTGAAGTTACTTGTGCCAAATCATCTCAAAGACTCTCTCTATTTTTTCCTGTGAATCCATGGGTTCCCAGAACTCTGTCTGATGCTCCCCACCAGTTAAAGAAAACATGAAGCGTTCACAAAATGTCTCTTTATCGTGAAGATAAACACTTTGGCATCCCATCAAAAGAGCTCCTTTAACCTGTAGAGTGGCATTGTGCCCAATAGGGATAAGGACTATATTGCAGAGGGTCTTGGCTTCCTGCCTGCCACTTTTAGCACATGAAGGCCATTTACCACAGCACCACTGAGATCTTCAAATCCTTGCATGGGGCAAGGCAGGCACTAATCCTTCAAGGTCCTCATGGTCCTACCTGCTGAGGGCTCTCACATGCACCTAGTCAGGGTCTGTGCAATGAAGCCAAGGAAATGTGCAGGTGAAGGGGAGGGATTTCACCACCCATGTGTAAAGTGGAAGCCTTTTCAAACCTCTCTCTGATACAAAGAAGGAATTTACTGTGTCCTCAGGAGCTCCTTGTTTGGCTTTCAGGGATCCTTGGTTTGGTACCTAAGTCTCCCCTGCTGTTTTATGGGAGGAAGAACATTAGAAGCACTGTGATATTTGCACCCCTACAAAGATTTTAATTCAGAAGTGTATTAAACTGCTGTCACCACTGCTTGAAATGGGAGCCTGATGGTGTGCAAAGACAAGTCTGTTTTGCAGAATCCTGCAGTTACAATTTGCTCTGCCAATGTCTTTATTTTAAAAATAGGTTTGGGGTTGTCAATGCCCCAGGTACCAGTTCAAGAAACACCAGGGATGGATAACAGCACAATAACCAAATGGATACTGGAGTACAAAGATTTACTCAAAGAAGGGGATAAAGAAGGAATGTGAGAGGGCAGGAATGCTGGGTAGTGTGGAGGTTATTGCAGAGGTTATTCCAAGATTAAGTGTTTGCACAGGGACAGGGAAGTGAATATCTCTCATTTTATACCATACTTGTGTCTCAGGTTCCTCTCAGCATGGTTTTGATATCAGAACATTTCTTGGATTTGTTCTCTCCAAACCCTGATTTGGAGCAGCTTTTCTCTGCAAAGAATTTTCCTAATTCTCCAAAGACAAGTGATCCCAGTGGTTCAAAAAATAAAATCCCTCCTGACTCTTGATTGTTCAAAGGACACTGGCAATCCCTCAGGAGATCTTCCCCACCAGCTTCAGCCCTGTCCTGTGACTGAGGCCCCTTGTCCTATCTGAGACCGAGTTAGCAAAAAGTTTGGCCATGGTTTAATGGAGTGAAGGCACTGGCATATTTCTTGCAGTTTTATATGGCCACTCTGATGGAAGCAGAAAAATCAACAAGAGTAACCAAGCTGCTCAAGTGCCAGCCCTGCTCTTCCTAAAGCTCATGGGAGGACTCCCTGTCCCTCTGGGGCACTGAGGGCCAGCCCTTGCTCGGTGCCCTGGGAGAGCCCCTGCTCAGTCAGGTCCCTCGCAGCCTCTCCTTGCAGCGAAATGAGGAAATGTTCCTCACACTGACCCCATTCCTCCAGCCGGGAACATGCGCTCTCCTTCTTCATCTTCTTCATCCCCAGCCCTTACCCCCTGCCCTGCACACCTCCTGTGCCACGGGCTTGCCAGGCTGGCACCGGGGCTCAGGGGACTGCAGCAGAGCTGCGCTGCTGTGCAGCAGTCGAACATCGAGTTCAGCTTCTTCCTTGAAGTTTTGGATTACGGGGAACAGTGACCTAGAAAGGTGGTGTGGGGGTTATTTTTTTCAGTCCTTCTTCCAGCTGATGTTATCTATGATCTTTAGAGAAGATCCTGTTTCTGGCTGTTCCACTGACTCGCTGCTGGCAAGTCTTCATGTCAACAGGTTTTATGAAATGAAAGCAGGGAGAGTGAGCTATCCAATACGGACTGAATGTCCTGTTTTATTCACATTCCTCTGCCCCAATGGATGCTTTTCTAGTAAAGCAGAGAGGCACCTTGTTCATTTAACTGCTGGGGCTTGATAGCCTATCCTTGCCTTCCTGATAGTCTTGACAACCACTTGCCAAGTTTGCTTCTGAGCTGTATGTTAGATTCTTACTAATTTCTTGGGGCAGCTTTTGGAGAACAGCCCATCAAGGTTTGATCTTCAGGGTGTATTGCTCTGCTGCATTTTTTCAGCCTACTGGCTAAAACAGAGGTATCAGGGAAAATGTCACCTCGGAAGGTTGCCTGACCAATTAAAATTTCTGTCCCACTTTTTTATCGTGTAGGACATAGGAAAGCCTAGCCTGGTTCTTATACACAGCTTATGTGTGCCATTTATCGTCTTAAGGCTTTTCTCATCCTCATGGAATGTGTTCTCAGCTCATTCTTCTCTCCAGCCCTTCTCTGGCTCCTTTAGTTACATCAGAAGGCAATGAAGGAGGACTCCCAAATTAACATTACTACAGGTCAGCTTGAAAGGACTTCAGAGACATGTCAGTTGTTAGCAGTTTTCTGCCTCCACAAGACATATTGTGTAAAAGCTGAGGATGCTGAGCAGTAAGAGAAGGGTCAGAACACTGCTCTGCAACTAAATGCATTGTTTTAAAGATGGCAGGTAAGGGAATGCTGTACATGTCATTTTATAAAGTGTGAGCTCAACAGAATATCTGAGACAGCCCAAAGCTACATTGCTTTCTTGTAAACACCTGCATAGTCTGAAAGAAAGGGGACTTGTACTCTAGAAACAACCAAAAAAATAGAGCTTGCCCCTGTTCCCCCTCCCCTCTCCAGCCACCTCTTACAGAAACTCTTATAGGGAATACCTGTTAGTGTCTTTTCAGCTCTGTACATTAGGCATCTTCCTCTACTCCATGTTACCATATTCACCTTGTCACTCACCTTGTACAGTTATTCATCCCCTTCTCATCCACTTGCTTTCACTGGCTTCATTGCAGCTTCCTCTGACCTCACCTGCTTCAGGTCCCACAACTCTACCTATGCCTGTTCCCTCTCTTCTTTCCTTGACTTTTCAAGGAGTATATCTCTGTTTCTCCCTTATTTCTCTGTTCCAGCCCACACAGTGCCCAAACGACCATTCTTTTTTATTCTGTGTTATCCATGACTGTTAAATTTTCAGCTCAAGAACAGGATACCACAAAACCAAAAAGCGTCTAAATAATTTCAGGAGCCCAAATATCTCTCCTCTCAGTCATTAAGGAAGTCATTGCCAGCATGTCTGTTCCTCAGCCCTGTAACAAGTGTGGTCATTTTCTGCTCTGACCCCTTTCTAGATATTGCATTCAGGCTGTTAATCTTGCTGGGTCTCCAAGATGTAGCATTTCCTTTCCTTCCATCTCTCTTACTAAAAACCCCATTCAGCCTGTGTTTATTTCAGAGCATCATTACTACAATGTCCTTTGTTCTGCCTGTGTCCAATTTGTACCGAAAATATCCACCTTCCTAGGGCACTGCATGGGCTGTGCCAGCCTGTATCTGCTTCTCTCAGCTTGTTCCTTGCTCTGCCACATCTACCCTAACATACTGTTTAGTTTCCCAGGCCATTCTGGTCTGTATCCCTCCCTGTACCTCTCCCTGACCTCCCAAAGCCCCAAAAGCATGCCCAGCTCCAGCCCAGCACACCCTGGGAATGTATCATCCCCTGTGTGTGACGCTGGAAGCTGCCTTGCCTCAGCTCCCAGGGTGTGTGGGATGTGTTGTGTTGGCACGTGGCTCATGGCACCAACACCTTCCTTTGCGCTGGAGCTCCAGGCCATGATGGTAATTCCCACATGCTTCAAACACGTTAACAGTTACTGTTGCTACTCTTGAAAATAAAACTTGCTTTAGGAGAATGTGGAAGATTTTCTAGCTTTAGTAGGGTCTGAATGCAAAAGACTGCTGCTAAGCAGATTGTCTCTTTTTCTCTTCTTTTTCCTTTTTTTTAGTTGTAGCCAGGGGTGGCCAGTCCGAAAGTCTGCTTTTCTTGCAGTGTCTTGCAGTGTGGCCATGCCTTAATCTATGCACTACATAAGGAAATGGTCAGGCCCATTTTCTTTCCATTGATAGTTATCTCGTGAGTCTTGGTACTCGAGCACAAGAACAGCTTGTAAAGTTTTGGCAGCATTGCATGAATAATCTGCGCAGGGAAGTACTGGCTGTAAAAGCTGTGTGGGCTTAAACCATGCAGTACGAGCTAGAGAAAGATGCAGTGGGAGTAACTGTGCTCTAGTAACACAGTGTTACACACTGTAAAAAATCAAAGCAAATTGTGGGCTTCTGACAGACTGTTTTCCATTTTAGAAGTACATGATCATATGCAGCTGAAAAAGCTATACTTGTTCTGATGTTTTCTGGCTGTGGCTCAACAAGAGTGATGCCCTTTTGGGAGGTGTTAGCTGCAGTTGTTACTAAGAGTTAACTCAATGCATAACAGGGTTGATAGTTGCTTAGTTTGGATGCTGGGAAAAGTGTTATTAGTGGCATAATTGGGAATTAAGGAAACTTGGTTTCCATGGAATGATTTGCAAGTACAAATGCTTTCCCCTCTCACAATTTCACTGTCGGCCCTTTCAGTTGCTGAGCTGAAAACCAGGTAGAAGTCTGTCCACTGAACATTCACTCGGCCTGGATTATTTTTTAAAAGATGCATTTGAAATCGTTCATCACACCAGTGTTATAGATAGAAGTATTTTTATCACTCAAAAAAATTAAAATCAATAGAAGCTTCTTCCCTAAGAAGTTTTTCAACAGCTCTGTATAATGGAAAGGGCAGTAATATTTAGGTGATTTTTATGTCAAAGAGAAGGTGAAGGGGAAAAAAATCCAGCCGTGTGGACCCAGGTGAATCTGGCTGTTGCAACATTAAAGGTTTCTGGATGTGCTGAACATGTTCTCTTCCTCTGTAGTTCTTTATGCCCATCATTCCTACAGCCAGCGATGCCAACCAGAGGGGAGAGAAGTTCATGTTTGTGTCTGCTGCTTCATTGGTACAACAACAGAGAGGAATGCTGCCTCAGAAGGTATCCCATTTCGGAATACCTTAGGAAAACTTGTACAGGAGTTCACATTCCCATGCTCCAGGCTGTGTTTGCATGCACAGAGCTGTCAAACACTGGAGCTACCTGCCTGGAGTGCCCATGTGCTCTGCCCCGAGCAGGCAGCCTGGCTGGGGCAGAAGTGTCTGTGTGTCAGTGTGTCAGCTGGGCCCAACCCAGGCTCAGTTCTAGCACTTCTGTCTCTGTTAATATTTAGATATATTTTCCACCTTGTTGGAGGGAGAATGTTGACCCAGTAAGAGTGCTCTTTTTTTGTCTAGGGATACTTAGAGCACAGTTCATTTGTGCCTACAATACTAATGTATCCTTGGCTTTAAGAGGAGTTGAACCGTGTTGTTTCTTGTATTTGTAGCAAGCACATTCCTATTTGTGACAAGTCCTGGAAATGTGCTCCAGCATGGTGTGTAGTGTTCTACTGGAGCTTTGCTTTCCAAGTCTGCTCGCTAGGAGAGAGGAGAAAGGTGCTGAAGGTGGGGCTGGTCCCCCATACAATGGCCCTTGGTGGCCTTGCTGTGGGACACATGCTCTTTGCTTTCCCAGCGTGATGGATCTAGCTTCACTGCTTGTCTCCTCAGTTATTTATCTGCCTGTTCTACTGGCACATCTGTGCTGCTTATTACAGTTATTATTTCCCCACATTTATGTGTGTGTGCCTTTCAGTTCCCAGTTCAGCTGTTACACTATTGAAACAGCCTTTTTACTGGTAGAGAGTGGGTTTGTCTGTATACTCCTGGCCTCCTAAAAATGACACCTAAAGCAGCATTCAAAGCTTAAACCTTATGCTGCTTGGTGATGAGTAAGGACTGGGCAATATTTAGTATCATTTTGATGAAAAATGAAGGCATGTCTTTCTTTTTTTATTTTATCTAATATTAGATGGTGGTTCTTGAATAACTCATTCCCTGAGTCACTGAGCAGCTTCTGGGACTGCAGCAGGGCTTTGTGTCTGTCCAGGCCTTTGAGGCTGTGCTGTGCCCACTACTTGCTCTGTTTGAGTGGCAGCATTATTCCCATGGTGCAGTCCTGACTGAGGATGGCTCTTAGAGGAAGGATTGAAAGGAAATTATTACAATTGCAAATTAGATTCCAATAGAGATTGTGCAACAATTATTTGAAATATGCTCCCTCAGTGATAGTTATACAAAGTAAGCCCCACTGTATCACAAGCCACGAGGTAAAACTTTCAGCTATTTCATCTCTTGCTGATGCCACCTACCACAGAAGCATGTCTGATCAGTGAGGAATAAGAATGAGGCTTTATTTACATGATGGAAAAAAATGCCACATGATGTTTAGCAGAGTGCAGCAGGAGCTGGAGAGCCCCCCACTGCAAACACTTGGAGTTACCATGGAAGTAACTCCCCTGTGCAGAGTCTCTGCCACAGACCTCGTGAGGGGATTCATTGTGTGGGGGTGGAAACAAAAGCCAGGTCACTGCTAGAGTCACACTGCAGCTTCTGTCCTTGTTGAGATGAGTTTCTCTTCACTGTGGGGTCAGGAAGGTGAATGCCACTTAACATTAACTGTGCAATGCTCCAAGATGTACTCAAGGCAAACATGTCATTTGTGCCCAGGCAATGTAGTGCAGAGGGCACATCAGCAGAGCAAAGGAACATAGCTGGGGCTTGTGGTGTTTCTTAGGGAACACAGAGTTAGATGGAAATGTACCCTCCACTACAATTTTGTACCTTTTTTTCCCCCTGGAATTTCTTTCTGGCACTCATTTTCCCTGGACTTCTTTTTCTAGAAGGGCTCAGAGCAGTGTCCAAGAAGTGATCTGCTTCCCCCTTTCTGATGTCTTCAGACAAACCTTCTGTGCTTTCACCTTCAAACATTTTAGTCTGTTCCTAAGTGGCAAAGATTTCAGGAGACTGTTGGAGAATTATATTGTGGATTTTAGAAACTACCCCGTATCCTGCGACACCAACAGCATAGCTTTGCCAGCCTTGTTGAATCACTGGAGTTTATCAATTTCTTTTCAGTGCAACTAAGTGCTTAGAGAAGATATAGTTGCTGTGCAGGTTTCAAAGAAGTGGGTGTGATCATGCTTTCCATTCACCATGATTAGCTTCTCCAGAAGATCTACATCCCACCCAAATCCTGCTTGGTGGCTTATGTCCAAATTCAATCAGGCATGAAAAGCCTTCAAAGACAGACAAGATTTGCAGGATGCCCAGGAGTTGAACAATGCAATGATGCGAGTCAACTGTGGGCTTGAAGAACTTTCAGCAAATTGAAGTCTGCAAGTTTTGAAGTGTTCTGCTGTGATGCACATGGCAGGGAGAAATAGTTTTTTAAAGCCATTAGGTCATTGCAGGCAAAAAAGTCAAACACCCGTGAGCTTGGGCAGCCTGTAGATCTCAGTAGTTTGCTCTGTTTCTGAGGCTTTTCCTACAGATCTTAAAGCTGCATTGAGAGCACGAGACCTCATCCTACGCACCATTCTCCTTGTTCTATATTTAAGCTAGAGACAAGGAGATTTGCAGGATCTTTGTGCTCAGAAACAAGAAACTGAAATAACTCTTGATTTGATTTTAAGAAAGACAGCTATCTTAAAAATTGCACAAGCATAAGGAGACAATGGAAATTTTGACTGCCCTTTCTGTATAGCCCCTGCTGAAGTTAGTGCAATATGGGGAAAAAAATCCAAAATTAAAGGAAAGTACCACTACCCATAACTCTTACCTTTTTCCATTTTAAATATCTTCCCTGCTGTTTTCCAGGATACATACAAGAGCTGCACAGATCCCAAAGAAACATTATGGGCATTGATGTGCTAACACCTGAAAAAAAAACAGGTTTTTTATTCGTTTATTTCTCAGTTGTGAGAGCAGCTGAGTGTTCAATTTGTACCCACATCATGTGGCTGCTCCCACATGGCCCTTCTCAGAGATGGAGGCTACCAGAGGTGTTCAGCAGTTGGGGTGTTTAACGGGGGGAACCTTGTCTCCTGGTTCCCACTCTTAGGAATGTGTGTAGCCATGTTGGAAACTGTTGTGTAAAGTGCAGAGTCATCCTCTTGGATAACTCCATCCTCCATGGAGCATCTGTGACTCCACACACTAGCTCCAGTATCATCTAGTCCTAAATCCAGGGCCTGGACTGAGCAGATTTCGGTATCAGTATTGCTGGATTTGTATCCCTCGATTTCACGAGGGGGATATGTGGCATAAGTGAGAAACAGAAGATGTGAAACTGCCTCCTGTCAATGAAAGACTAGAATACTTAGTCCTCCTTTTCTTTTCCTGGGGAGTGATTGTTGCTGGTTGTTGAGGAAGAGGTGGGCTATGATTTGCTGGCTAAAGGAAACAAAAGGGCTGCAGTCAAAGAGCCTGTGATGGGTACTCTCCAAGATCTATCCCTAATGCTTCCACGGTGGAGTGCCTTTTCCCTGTGTTCCTGACCAGACACGGGTCAGGGCTATGCTTAGCTGGGGCATCTATGAGTGTACCTGAGGCAGCTTGGTGAACTTTGCAGTCCAGCAGCAAAAGTTAAATTCACAAAAACATGTTTAGGGCTCTGCAGAGCTGAATAGAGGTTTTCTGATTGCAGAGATTTGGAGATTTGCAGTGACTCAGGCCCACAGAGGCGTCGGCAGAGAGAGCCAAGTCCTTTAGACTTTCTGGCTCCAGGATCCTGCCAGGAAGCGGACGGCAGGGTCCAACAGAAGCTGCTTCTCCTGGGCTCCCGGGCAGGGCCAGGGCTGCGTGTCGGGCCCTGCAGCGAACAGCCGCACCTGTTGCGCTCTCACGAGTGCGGGCAGCCGCCGCTGCCCTCGCCTGTCCGGGCTCTGCCCGGGATTTGCCTCCTGGCAGCAGTCGTCTCTAGAGCTGGCACACTCTTAGTGCGGGTGGAAGGGTTTAAAAAAGCAGCCGCCTAATCCTCCGCTGACCCTCCTTAAGAGCCTGGGCGCACGGCGCAGGGCTGCGCTCCGCGTTGCTAGGGCCCGGTGTATCCTGGAGACGGCGCGCAGCAAATCGCGGCGCCGCTCTCTGGGAGGCCGGCATCGCAGCCGGATTGCAGAGCTCCGCCACGCTCCGCTCCGCCGCCAGGAACCCGATGTCCTCCTCCTGCTGGAGCGATGGCGACGGCTCCTTCGGCACAGAAGACGTGGAACCCCGGGGATGTGCTGACAGGCTCCTCCTGAGCTGAGGGGGCGTTTGGCACACGTGCTGTGCCGGAGCAGCAGTGGCTGTGCCGAACCGTTTAGACTTCTGCTTTTGAGAGCTGCAAACAGCTTTTGTTCACAGCCCTGTGCCCCATCCTGCCCTGGCAGGCACTTAAGCCTTTTTATTTATTTTTTTTTTCCGGGGGGCCGAAGCCATGGCAAAGGTCCCCGACCGAAGCAGGCACAAATGGAGTGCGCTTCACACTTTCCTCCGCTGCAACATGAACCCGGAGACCCAGCGGGTAGTGGTCTTTGTCATCCTGCTCTTCCTCATCATCGTCAACGTGGTGCTGATGTTTCTTTTGGCATTTCACTGAAGGAGGACTGCCGGTAGTGGTGTGGTGCATGGGGGTTTCCAGGACTGGGCAACAAATCAGCAGGTCAGCTTGTCGTTGTCTGCCTCTGGTCTGCTTGTCTGCTGTTACGGTAACTGTGTGTCTCAGAGTATTCCTCCCGTGTTTTTTAATCATCAGCTCTTTCCCCACCCTGCTCCCCTCACTCTCTTCCTGTCATCACTTGTGCCTTGCGGTTTGGATCCCAGGTAAACGAGAAAGGGAAAGAGGTAACGGAGCCAACCTGCTTAATCGTAACCGCTCTCCGTGACACTAATCAGCCTTGATTCCTAGCGATGACGATACCGTGCCTGTACGTGGCTCTTCTCAGCCCTGGAGAAGCCCAGAGCGCTGCTGCTTTGTTTGCAGAGGGACAGTCATCCTGTAAGGAGCCCTTACACAAGGACCAGCTACATGTAAACACCTGCTGTAAAAGCTGAAGCCTGTAACGCCTCCCTTGCTCTGTCACTGTGAACACTGCTGTGCAGTGGCATGAGTAATGACCATTTAGCCAAAGAGATGGATTAATAGAGTCAATCAGGAATTCAGGCTGAATAAACACTGCAGCAGTGTGGAAGGAGTGTTTTGTTGGCTTTAATCCCATTTCCTTTATTATACCTCAGTGCTTATCAGCTATGTGTATCAAAATGGCTGGCAGAGCCTCAGCACAGGACACTGCCTGCAGGCCACTCATTCCTTCCGGGCCGGGGCAGCCGTGCCCAGCGGGGGAGCGACTCCAGGAGCACTCCTGTGGAAGGTTAGGAGGGACGGGCAGCGAGGCAGCCTGCCCACTCCGGGCCTGCTCACCTCCATGATGTTATCGGCAGCCCTGCACATCACAGCACTTCTACACTTGGCATTGGCACCTCAGTGGAGCAACCTTCTACTTGATGTAATTGAAGGAGACCGATTCCTGGAGGAAGACAGACTGGAAAGAAAGCCACAGTGCACTGTTCTTAAAGACACTGCTTGCTTTTGTGGAAGAGACTGCAAAAGATCCAAGCCCTTAAAATCAAGCAGGATCCTTCATTTTGTGTGTTAGGTAATCTGCAGTTTGAGTACAGCTTTCACAAGGGCAGTGTGTTTGCTGGCACTAATGGTTGAGGCTGCTGCAGTTCCTTCAGACCTGAATATTTATGGCTCCTGAAGTCTGATCTGGTGTTGAGAAGGGCTGGATGGTGGTGTTGTCTCTGTCATCATGAGTGATGTACTCTGTATCAGTTATTTATGTGGTTGTGTAATACATTAGTGTCATACAAAACCACGTCACTTTAGCATGCAAAGAAATGGAATTTGTATCTGTGGAGCTTCTTTCTGTTACACCTGAGGTGTGCAGAACATCTTTTCCCCGAGGGAGGAGTCTCTCTTGCAGTTCTGGGGGTGGGGGCAGCAGCAGGCCCCAGCTCCCTGCAATTCCTTGGGAATCTCTTATGTAGATGAAGTTTTTAATTATTAAAAAACTCAAACTAGGCTATTAATTCTATTATCTAGCCATTGTGATAAACAGCCACCAAAACCATCCAGTCTGTGTTGTTTTCTGAAGTTACTATTAAAAAAAAAAAACCAACAAAACCCTAACCACAGCTCACAACTCGGCTTTCAAACAAATCTGTTTTCTCTCTCCTCTAAATTGTACCTGTAGTCTTAGTTGCAGCTGGAATCAGAACTGAATGGCATAAGGTGGAAAAAGGATTGTTTATTGGAAAGGACAAGTGAATGATGGGAATGTACATCTCAGTCTTCAAATGACATTTGAGGGACCAAAGTACGGCTTTGGGGTTGTAGGTGTCAGTGACAGAAAGCTTTTGGTAGCTGGCTATGAGGGCAAATCCTGTGAGGTTTGAGCAGGTTCTGAAAGTGCTTGAGGTTCAGAAGCTTGCATCCCTCGTCTAGTGGGAGCAGTGAGAGGCCTCAGCATCGTGGCAGCCCCTGCACTGTGTTTGGACTGTCAGCTATTGCAGCCGTGCCTGCTCTGTATCTTGAAATAGTACAAAAAACAACCGGATGTTGGATGAGAAGAGCAGTTATTCACAGGTCCTGCGTGCACGTGTGCCTCTGAAGAGTAGCTGGTGGATCGGCTCCATTCATAATCCCAGGGTTTGGCTCAGCATGTGAAGCCATGTGGGGCAGCTGGGAAGCTGAGCACGAGCATCTGCCAGCCAAGACTGAGCCTAGATTCACTAAGTGACTCACGCTCTTGTATAGCTTAGTGCCATGTCCCTGAAATGTTCCTTGGGTGGCTTTTGTCACTGAACTGGACACTGTAGCTTCCTTTTACACTCTGCCTAGGAAGGTACTTCATGGAAGTTTGCCAGGAACTTCTTTTTATTAAGTGTCCCATAAAATTGGTTAGCATGGAGCTGGTCTTGTGGTGGTGAAGTAATTTACCCTCTTCTACTGCTGCATGCTCAGGCTGGGGATGCCTTATTCCTGCTGCTGCTAGGTTGGGAATATCAAACCTAGGGAGGCATAGGAATGCTGTGAGTTTGGGCAGTTTGTGCCTCTGAGGTACAGTGCTGCCACGTTGCTTCCTGCAGGGCAGCTCTCCTCTGGGAAGCAGTACAGTGTTGATGGAAAAGGGTCCAAGCTTTCCCCAGTAGGAGAAGACCTGCTTGCTGCTAGAGAACTAAAGGAAAGGACTGTTCCCTTTAAGGGCTGTGAGGAGTCCAGGACAGTGAGGAAAAAAAGCATGTTATAGGAAAGGGTAATGTGCCCGCTGGTGAAACTGCCTTCCCTTCCCTGCTTGGGGCAATTCACATTACTTCTGCTTAGGACAATTTTGTACCAGAATAGCTGGGAGCAAAAAACATAGAATTGTTCTTGTATTTAAAACTTCTGATCAGAAAAATACCAAGATTACAGAGAACCCTTTGGAAATATGTGTTCCAACACTGCCTGCAACAGGTGTTAGCTTGGGTTGCTATGAGCCTGGGAACACTTTTCCACTTACTATTTAATGGTTGGTGAATTTTTATTTCCTCTTTCCAATGCTTGTCTAGATTCTTGATAACTGACTAATTCTGAAGTATCTGTGTCAAACTTTGTTATGGGGAAGTCAATGTTTTTCTCCTTCCTCAGCTTCCCCTACAGCTGTATACATTCAGCTGGAAGCTGCAGTTGATGAGTAAGTGTTAATCAGTCTGGTATCAGTTGTGATTCATTCAATTCTGCCTCACATCTTGGCTGAAGACACTGCAATGGCCAATGAAGCCCAGGAAAAATAGAGCTGGTGAAGGATTCCTGAATCATGTGCAGAAGCTGTAGATGGTTGTAGAAAGACAGTGCCGAAGGAGAGCTCTGGGGGGAAGGAAGAGGCTCTGACATGTTTTGTTGGGTTTTTTAGTTTGCTCTCAGTTCACCTAGCTGGGTGTTCTGTAAAGGGCTGTGATTGCCTTCCCTGCTGTCCCCTGAACACCAGGCCCTGCCATGGCATTGGGGCCACAGCCCCAGGAGGGAGCAGCACTGCCAAAGCAGGGGGAACAAGGAAGCTGGGGTGCCCTGTGCCCACCACCCCCTGCTCCTGCTGCGGAGCAGGACATGGCAGCCAGGCCCTTCTGTGGCCACTGGACAGCCCCTCCTCCTGCTGCTCATCCTTGGGTGCAGAGTGAGGCTGTGCCCGCACTCCTCCCGTGCCCTGCTGTGCTTTGGCTGTGTGGTGAGACAGGGACAGGGATGTGCTGTGCCCTGAGCCCTACACGGACAGGGATGTGTCCTGAGCCCTACAGGGACAGGGATGTGCCCTGAGCCCTACAGGGACAGGGATGTGCTGTGTCCTGAGCCCTACAGGGACAGGGATGTGTCCTGAGCCCTACAGGGACAGGGATATGCCCTGAGCCCTACAGGGACAGGGATGTGCTGTGTCCTGAGCCCTACAGGGACAGGGATATGCCCTGAAGCCCTGCAGGGACAGGGATGTGCTGTGCCCTGAGCCCTGCAGGGACAGGGATGTGCTGTGCCCTGAACCCTACATGGACAGGGATGTGCTGTGCCCTGAGCCCTACACGGACAGGGATGTGCCATGCCCACTGTGTGGGGCAAGTTCACCAGAATATTGTAACAGGCAAGAGCTCTGCTATTGCTCTGCTTTGAGCCTTGTGAGAGCAAAGAGCATCTGTGAACAGGAGTTTGAGACCAAGACATCATTTCCAAAAAGAGATCTGGGCTTTAGATTGTATCTTTGCTTAATTTGTTCTCCCAGGCTAAACTCATTTCTGTGGTGATATGTGGTATCTGCTGTCTTTGTGATTTATTCTTGGAATCCAAGGCATGAGCTGGCCAGATAAGAAGCACAGTAAGCACTTAGGATGATACCATCAACAATTACTTTTAATTACGGCTTCCAGTGTTTTGATTTAAAATAAAATAAAAAATTAACACACAACAAAAGAAGCCACTTTATGCAGGTTAAAGAAAGATTTTGAGAGGGAGAGTACTTGTTATTGGTGCTGTGTCACTGGCCTTGTTAACTACAGAATGTGCTGCAAACTGGAATAAAATTATGTCTTATATGAATCTTTGTATGTGTTCTTTGGCCAGGATTGGTCTAGACATGACTCTGGTTGCCACATACAGTGCACCCACTCTGTGTCTGCATTTGGCAGTGGCCGAAATGGGACTTAGAGAGGTGGCATTGACCTGTCTCACACCATACTGGCTTTCTCTGTCCTGTTGTGTGCGTGCAAGCTTTCTGCATTTGTATTGATAAATGTGATAGCTCACCTGTGTTGGAGGTGCTAAAAGAAAAATGTCTCCTCAAGTACCAAGAGGGTGTTGGTCAGCCTTTCAGCAGAGGAGTCAGTCAGGTGTGAAGGACCACAAAGAGGGAAATTTGGGAGTTTGCTCTCCCTTGCAACTACCCAGGAGATCTGGCTCCTCTGGAACAAGGGCTTGGAATAGGTCTCTGGTCCCACCCATCCCACTGCAGCACAGAGGTCCTGTCTTCCCCTTCTCTCTCCCTGGAGAGACACCCTAGCACATCCCCTTCCAGCATGCTTTTCCTTCCAGAGAGCTCCAGTTTCACACCGGGCACCTGAATGTCTGCTGTCCCTTGGTGGAAGAGCAAATAGAGCCTCCACCAGCTGGGGGAACAAGGGCTGCCTTCAGCCCTCTCTGTCCTTCCTGCAGCTGCTCCTGTCCAGAGGAGGCTCCTGGGCAAAGCCAAGGGGACACGGGGCATGGAGCAAACACCATAGTGCCCACACCTGAAAATCTTGTGCTTGTTCAGTGCTGTGTCCATTTGGGATATCAGCTCGAGGATGGGTCAGTATGGGATCAGTGTGTGGTCTCCTGCCAGCTGTGCTTGTTTGTAGTGGCCCCTGAGCAGGGGCAGGACATGAGTGGTATTTCTCACCCCAGTGCCTACAGCCTTTGTGGTACTGCAGCTCCAAGCAGCACAGGGACAGCAGGGCTTAACTGCTTGTTCTGAACCATGAGCTGGCCCGTTCCTGGCATGTTGGGTATGTGCAGTGTTGTGGCAAACGTTATATGGAAATAAAACCACTCTGTAGAGGTATCACATGTGAGTCCAAGCAGCTGCACCGGGATCTCTCAGCAGCAGCCTAACACAGCTTTCCTCACCTCACCAAATTAAATAGTTCCAGCAGGAGATTAGGAAAAGACAGGCTGCTGAGGAGTCATGACTTGGTATTTTTAGCATCCCAGTTCACACCTGTAGTGCCCAGGAGTCAGGACTCGTTATAGTAAGCATTATCTAATTATGTAGTGAGAAGATTTGCACTGGATGCCAAGAGAGGAGTGCTGGGAGTGGCAGGAGTCCATCACTGCCTGACCTACTGGAACCTGCTCGGCTGAAACTGAGCTGCCTCTGCAAAACTACTTTGTCCTACTAAAAAGCTGTGGCCACTATGGGAGGGTTGTGCAGGGAGTCAGAGTGACTGAAATGAGAACTGGTGCACAGCAGGAGGTGTGTCATTTCTTGTTTGGACCAAAGAAGCTGGGTCCTGCTGCTTTGGTCTCCTGTAGATAGAGGGCTTGTTTGCAATGTGGTCTTGGAAACAGGAATGTGGTTCTGGTTTGAGGCCTTAGCTTTGTTTAGGCCAATAAATCTCATCATCTAGATGATGTGGATGTGAGGCAAATTAATAAAATGGATATAGTAAAAATGATAATAGTCCTGAACTTCTTCTTTGCCTAGCAGAGGACACTTGCAATAGGAAAAGGGGGTTTTTGTCCTAGAGTGTACATAACTTGAAGGACCTTCTGTAGGGACTACAAAAGAAGTGACTCATTTTTATATTTACAGATATTAACCAAAAACAAAGGCTTAGGCATCCTCCTTTGCCTGACAAGGAGACATTATCAAGGTCTTTTTTTGTTCTTCTCCTCTGTTATTCAGATTTTCCTCTGCCCCATTTTCAAACAATAGGACAAACAGCAATTCTTAGTTCTGTGAAGAAAGGACCTAGCTCAGTGTGTGTACAATGAGAAAGAGATCAAAGGGGATGGGGGGGTGGTGGTAGTGGTAGAAATTATAAGTTCTGTGGCACCAAAACCCTGCAGGGCTTTTCTTTTAGGAAAAATTGAGGAAAGAAAACGGATACTAAACTGTGCATGGTTCTTTTGAGGCAGGGAGAACATCTTTGAGCTGTATCATGGAAACTGATAAACAATCTGTGTTAGCCTGGCATGTCTGCCAGCACCTGCCAGAGCTGTACAGACTGTGGCACAGTTTAATTCAAGGGAGATGTTTTCACAGGAGATAGGAGCAATAAAATTGATTTCAACATGTTTTTTGCAATGTGTTCCATTACTATTAACTCATGCACACACAGGGAAAGGAAAGCCATGCACTGTGTTGTGGGCTTGATGCTGACCTTTGGATGATTCATAAGGGTTTGTTAGTCACTCCAATTTGTATCTGCTTTTAAATGTTTTCTTTAACCTTATTTGTAAAACAAATTTAGATTAATTTGCCTTCAAGCTGTAACTGATTCTATAACTTGCTGTGTCTTTGAGGGGAAGGGCATAGCAAGAGTCATCAGCAGGCAGAGAGCCTGGGACTTGTATGGTTCCTTTTCCTTTCCTTCTTCAAGGAGCCAGGGTGCAGCATTTATCCTCAATAAATCTGCGTGTCAGAATAGCTACAGCTGAACTGGTTTGGGTATATTATCCTGAAGGATCTGTAGAGTATATTCCTCATTTGTCCAAAGAAATAATGATAAAAGAGAAAGCAAAAGAGGTGGTAGATAGGCAAAATTCCAAAATTAAGGCGTGGGAGAAGCAGTGGAATCAGGAGCTGTCCTGCAGAGAGGGAAAAGGAGAGGAAATATCCCAAGGGAATGTGCTGGTGGGAGTGCACAAAGGAAGAGTAGTCCTGCAGCAGCAGCAAGAGGAGAGTGGGCAAAGCATAAGTGACACAGAAATGTGTTAATGTAGCATTAAATAAAATTTTCTGATTAAAATAGTTTCTACTTGGGTGTCTGAGAAATGATAGTGTAAAAAAGATGCAACAGCAATCACTCTTAAACGTGTGAACAACCAAACAGAAACATCTTGGGCTGTTTCTGTTCTCAGGTTGTACAGTTAAATTCAGGGCATCAGAAAATACACAAATTGTGTTAACCAGGTTTGTTTCATCCTCTGCAGTGAGTGTGGACTTCAAAACTCCTGGTGAGGTGAAGTGGGGAGTCAGGCAATCTGACACAATTTTTATCTACAGCCTAACTAGAACCAGAAACTACAAACTTTGTAGATGTGTGAGCCCTAGGTCAGAGTCTTGTTCAAACCTGAGAGTTCAACCCCAGGCCTCACACCCTTCTAGTCTTTGAAACCAAAGAAAGTAGGAGAAGAGTACATGGACAATTACCAGGTGCTGTTCTGGCAGCATCTGGGCTGTCTGGGGTAAATGGGACTGTGTGGCTTGGGTTGAGGAGTGATGGGAGCCACAGCTGGGAGAGGTATGGGGAGTGAGTTAGCCAAAAGTTAGAGTTTCTTAAACCACTTTAAGCCTTAGAGTATTTCAAGCTCCTTAAGCCACTTGAAGGCTTTAGATGGGTTTAAAATGCTTAAAACACTGTAGGGCCTTAGATGAATTTAAGCTGTTTAAGCTGATTTAGAGCTTTGGAATGACTTAAGTTCTTTGTCTTTAAGGAGGTTTTGAGGTCCTTTGAGCTCTTAATTGCAAAGGCCTTTCTGGACATTTTGAGTGAGGATGTGGCTCATATCTGCTCCTGTGACCTGTATTCAGGGTCTGTTTCTCCCAGGCAATAGCTGGATGGCCAGGTTTCCCTGGGTACACTTTCATCCTTCTCCTTGGAGAAAAAAAAGGATGTAGGTAGTTCGACAACCATGTGTAGGGATGAATGGCTACTCCAGATGTGTGTGCCTGGTGAGGGTTGCTCATGTAGGATGAAGTGAGTGGGATCTGTTAGATGGAAGCTGTATGGAAGTGCTGAGGAGTCCCAGCCAGGAGAGAAACAGCCCTACCCCAGGGGACATCCTAATGTCCCTGTAATTACCGTGTTGGCAACTGCTAATTTTCCACCCAATGACAGTGTTGCTGCAGCTCATGGGATGTATCTGTGCCTGCCAGGTGAACATTTTCAGGGCTAACTGTTTTTAAGAAGTATCTGTGGGTAATATGAATAGTCAACATTTCTTTCCTTCTGTGCTTTTTACTAGCCTAATATCCTACTGCTCTGTGAGATAAATTTTACTACCCTAATGCCCAGGTCTGTAGGGCCAGCCAGTGACACTTTTACCTGTGACTTGGGTAACTGCTCAGGAACAGGGGGCAAGTATGGCCTGGCTCTCTGCCTTGTGTCCCTTCCCAGCTGTGTTTAACGTCCTTGATGGGCTGTATCCAGACAGGATGGGTTTAAATGTCCTTGAAGGACATACATTTGCTTAATCTTTTTTAAAATCACCTCTGTGTTCGGCTGTGGGGCTTCCTGTGGCACAGCTTAATTATGCACCACAGGGAAAAGGTATTTCTTTTGTACCATGCTTCTTGCCTGGTGGTTTCATGGGGCACCCAGCAGCCTGGATTAGAAATAATCTTTTTGTAAGCCTTCAGCTCATGGCCACCCTCCATCCACCTGTCTCTGTTGCAGCTTCAAGGTCTATTTAGCTTGTGCTGGCCTAGAAACTCTTCCCACGTTTGATTCATGCTGCTCTTTGTGCCTTGCCTAGTTCTCCTCTCTCTTTCTGACTCACTCCTGATATCTGGGCTTTCTGACCCTGGCTGAGAGGGCCAATGTTTTCTTAAATGGGTCTGCAGAGACATTCCTGAGGAGCAGCTCATTTAGTCGGTCACTTGTGTTTGATATTGTTTGTGTTACACTTGTCAGCATAGAATTTCTTTTCCTTTTTGTCACCCTGTCACTCAGCCTTGTATCTACTTGTTTAGAAAGAATGAAAATATATTCCACTTATACCAGAAAATAAATGTGTTATATACAGAACTTCCAACAAATGTCCTCTGGAAAATTGTTTGACAGGTTAAAATGGAAGCTATTTTACAACTTCACTTTCTGTACATGTTACCAGCAGCTGCAATGTGCAACTGTAAAGTGTGATACAAAGACAACCTTTCACAAAGTTACTGAGAGGCGTGAGAAGGGCTTTGCTCCTGGTTTTTCCTTATGCCAAAACTTAAGGATCTTAGTTCCCAAAATTAGCAGACTCCCTTGAAAGACAGGTCGTGGGAGAGTGATGGTTAGAGTACTGAGGGCACTGACAGGGTTGAGGTGATTCAGGTGTCGTCCTCAGCTACAGGTGACTATCCTCGCTCTTTCAGAAGAACCTTCCTGAATTATTTCAGCCAAAAATAAAATGGTTGAAAGCAATTTTCAAGTTGTTTTCTTTTGCTTTGTAATAATCAGCTCCCACATCTTAGGTGAGGAACTGGGAGGTTCTTGCACGACTCTGGAGTTTGAAGGATCACATTTAATGGCACCCAGGGGACATGCACCGGGCAGGCTTTCTCACACCAGACTCTTTACACACAGGTTCACTCAACATGAAGCACAGCTCTGCCTCCTCCACTTCCCACAAGGGTTGCTTCCCTCCTCCTGCAGCACTGGATAAAGGGTACTTTCAAAGCTTCTCCTTGCCTGCTATGGGGCGACCCTCCTCTTCTTCCCATCTGTTTAAATCACTTCTGAGGGGGAATCAGGACTCAGATGATATAAATAAAAGGGAATAATGTAATTAATGCCAGTCAAAAGGGTTTTGTGGAAAATAGTTCTTACCAAATAAATGTGATGACAAATTTTGAATGTTTGGTAAACGGAGGCAGCTGTACTAGATGTCACATGAGGAGTTTAACTACAGGCACTGATTAAAAAAGCAGCACTGTGAAATATCAGTGTAGCACACTTAGCTGGATTAAGATCTTTGTTGACTGACTTTTTAGATTTGTTAAGGAGAATCACTGTCAAATTACAACATTTTGAATCAAGATCTGTAGTGCTTGGTAAATGCCTGAGAGTCTTCCACTATCCTTAATCAGTCTCAAAAATCTGTGCTGAAAAATATGCAGCTTACAGTGTAGGCAAAAGGGCAACAAATGCCAAGGGCACGGCTTCACTGGGGGCAGGGTGTGTGGGCCTGTGAATGAAGCAATGAACACGAGCACTGCCCACGAGGGGACACGTGCCCACTGTCACACTGGCAGGGAGGGCTCCTGCTACCCTGGAACGCGTGGGCAGAGGAGCAGCAAGAAGCAGTGAAGTGTTTGCTGTGGCTGCAGAGCTGCCGGTGGCTCTGGCACCCTGCAGCCAGGCAGCAAGTCCAGTCTAGCAGAGCGAGCCCAAATTCCTGCCTAGCAGTGAGGGGAGACAGGAACCCCAGGGGCTGGGTTAGCTCATCATGCTAAGAGAGATGCTGAAGATGAGCCCTTCCCTGGGGTGCCTGTCTCTCCCCACAAGGGGAGATGCTCCCAAAAGACAATCCAGATAACTTGATCAGACTCAGTGCCTGCTGCTCAGATGACAGAAGCTCTGCAAGATAAATTTAATCTCTGTTGTCCATCATTAGATAGTGAAGCTAAAGGTTTTGAGAGGAAGCAAGAGCAAGCTGTCAGGACAATTTCAAAACTGTCCCATGGGTTCAGTTCAAGGCAGAGGCCAGTTGGCTTCTGCCCATGTTCAGAGAAAATAAGTATTTGTGTGAATGAAGCACTACTTTGAGGCAAGTGTGTAATTTTCTTTTTTTTTTCACTCGTCTGCTGCACCTTGCATGAGAGAGGCAGAGGAGAAGCTCTGGAAGCAAAGTGACTGGTGAAGGAACAGGAGCTGTGGGAGGGCTTTGCCTCTGAGATCAGAACTGCTGCAGGGCTTAAATGTTTGGTGTGCTGGGCCAGTTCAGCTTCAGTCTGTAACACACAAGTTCTGGGAGTCAAGCAATGAGCACAGGCTTCATGGCAACCATTTTAGCTCACCAGGAAGGGCTGGGTTGAGGTGCTCTTTGTGGAACATGTCTGTTTTAGGGTCACAGAGCTGAAAAATAAATTCCATTCTATTGGCACATTCTCCCTGAACTTCCTTTTGTCCAGTTCTTTTGATGCTCCTGGGTCTAGCTCTGCATGATCTGCTGTACTTGGCATTGTCAAGAGAAAGCTATTCAAATTTTATTCAAACAGAAATGAGTAGCTCAAAGATAAATATTTCCTAAAGGCATCTTCATCAGTCCTGTAAATTACTGAGATCATTCATCTCTGTGAATACTGCCTGGAGGTCCTGTCAGAACAAAACCCGGACACACAAGGTAATTGTGTCAAGGTGTCCACCCTGAGACAGACAGGGACCAAGTAGCTGCAATGCAAACAAGCCCAAAGAATGGGCCTTGACATGCCCGATCTGTTCGCCCACATGTAATGGACTTGATTTGGGGCGGCTCTGTGCAACAGCCGTGGCTGCAACTCCTCCTTGGCAGCCTCTGTGCAGACACTGCTCGGAGGAGCCATGCACCGATCCTCCCCCTCCATCTGTGCCGCGGGAGGAGCTGTCCCAGTACCTTCCCCTCGCAGCGGGAAGGGCTGGAACAGGAGCCTGCGGCGGCAGTGGGGACACAGAAAGGCCAGGGCAGGAGCAGAGCTGCCCTCGATTTTCAGATTCAAAGCATCTGTGTTAGTGCTGCATTTGGGTTGCAAATGCTGCTGCCTACAAAGTTAAATGTTTTTATAAACAAAGAAAAACGTTGATTTCTGATTGTTTTCCCCACTGCCAGCTGCAGGAGCTAGAGCAGCTGTGGGGTGGCTGGTTTGCATTCTGTCTTCTAACTTTTCTCTGCTATACATTTGTTTGGGCCTCTTCAAGAACATGTACTGAGTTGTCCTTGATATTACAAAGCCAGCACATAAATGTTGTTTCATATGGAAATTAGTAGCTGTTTTTCAAACCTTGCTTTAATTGCAAAGATCAAACGTGTGGTGAGCTGAGCCTTTTGAGCCGAGGAGGTGCCGTGTTGGGCAGTGGTGAGCATAACCTTCGGTCCGTGCTCCTCTGGAAGCCAAGCAGCTCCCTCGGCAGAGCCGGCTGATTGTGCCACCTGGAACACCTTTTATCTTCGGTGTATTTTATCCTCCCTGGGGAGGGAGAGTCCTGAGTAGTTTGACCCCGGGGCAGGATGGGCAGCTCTCTGACTCCAGCTGGGCAGCTCTCCTTGCTGCAAGTGACTGTGTGGCACCGTAGGTGCTCCTGTGCCATGGAAATGCCAGTCCTGGCTCAGAGTTACCCAACAGTACCTGCTCTGGGAAAGGGGCTGTTTCACTGGGTGTATTTGGTATTTTTGTATCAGCCTAGGAGTTGGACTGGATACAATGGAAAATAACAGCATAAAGCACAGCCTGAACTGGGGGCAAAGAGAAGCAGAGCCATGCCCATGGTGATCCCTGAGCACTGCTCAGTGTCCAGGTCTGCCCCTGCTCACCCCAGGGTACCAGCATAGGAGGAAGCAGGGCAGGGAGGGGACCAGGCAGAGCTTGTCAGCCTGAACACATGAAGGTGTTGTTGAGTGGCACTGTATTAAATTAATTGAGATAATCCCAAGAACAGATTAAATATTTTTTTTGCTCTTTATTTCATGCTTTATTCCATATAGATCATTCCTCCCTAGAAACATGGTGTTTGTTGTCAGTTAAACAAATCCTGGCCTGTTGTTCAGGTGCAATTTTTTTATTTATTCCTTTGCATGAGAACTGGCGGTGTCTTGCCTACCTATTTGGCCAGGCTGGTGATCCCACAGTTGTGACTTCCTGTGTTTTGCAAATAATATCCACAGCATTGCTGTTGTTGAATAGGGAAAATTTTAAGGTATTAATATTATTAAAATACCAGCTGAGGATTCTCTACTCAGCCCCATGGCTTTCAGTGACTCTGAGTAGAACCATGTGGCTCTGTGAACTGAGTGTATCAGCCCTATGTGCTGTTAATGCTAGGTCAGGCTTGTCTTCTCTTCAAGTTACCAAGATGTGACAGCTTGCTACTGTATGGTATTAATGCCTTCACATCATCAGTACTCTGTTTGTGTGATCATCTCAATGCTGGAGGAGGTCTCTCTCTGGTAATGGCCACAGTGTGTGTGCCAGCCTCCACATCACACTTGGAGCACTGATCCAGGCTGGCATATTTAAGCACAGAGCAAAGGTATTTTGTCTGAGAAAGAGCCATGTTCTGTATGTGCTGGTCACAATTTGGATGTTGGAAAGTCTGCTGGATGCCACTCTTCCAAAGGTGTACCAGCTTATGCCCACCTCCTGAGCAGCAGCCATCCCTTCCCGCAGGGATGTGTAATGCAGCAGGGCATGGCAGCAGCTGCTGTCACCTGGTGTGGGGCTCCCCTAAGTGCAGGTGAGTGCCCAGCACTTCGAGTGAGATCAGAGTATCTAATCAGCTCTCCTCCACAGGGGCGGCCAGGTGCTCTAGCCACTCCCTCACCCTGTTATCTCTCCCTCCCTGCAGCAGGAGGTGCAGGGCTCAGTTTGTGGTCTGCACAGGCACCAGTCCCTGAAGTCCTAAAGCAAATCGATGGGCTGTGTGCAGGCAGACTGCCCAAAGCAGCAGCAGAGCTCTTTTGTGAGCTACACCCGCTGTCACCCATGGCTCCACTGCTCTTCTGGAGCTGGTCTGATAGCCAAGTTTGGAAAAATACACTTTTACCTCAACTCTCCTCCCTACTCTAGTTGTCACTGCTTTATGTTAAAAAGCCAAAACCTCTAAATTACTGAGGGTGCTCTTAATCCCCTCATCCAGATCATGGATAAATAATTCAGAGAATCGTAAAATATCCTGAGTTGGAAGTGACACACAAAGATCATCAAAGTCCAACTCCTGGCCCTGCACAGACACCCCAAGAATCGCACCCTGTGTCTGAGAGTGTTGTCCAAACATTCCTTGAGCTCTGGCAGCCTTGGGACCATAATCCTGGGGAGCCTGTTCAGTGCCCCACCATCCTCTGGGGAAAGAACCTTTTCCTGATATAGAACCTAAAGCTGCCCTGACACAGCTTCAGGCCGTTTCTGTGGGTCCTGTCACTGGTCACCAGAGAGCAGAGATCAGTGCCTGCTCCTCTGCTGCCCCTCAGGAGAGGGGGAATACTCAACCCTGTGATCACCATCATCAAGCTCTTGATATGCAAAACTCTCCCTCACATACAGTGTTCCCCCACTGCCTCTCCTTCCATGCCTGTCCCTTCTGAAGGATTTATGGCCACCCACTGCAGCACTCCAGTTGTGAGAGTCATCCCGCAACATTTCTGTTGTGGCAGCTGTATCCTAGTTTTCCTTCTACACCATAGCCTTCGGCTCCTCCTGTTTGTTTCCCATGTTGTGTGCCTTAGTGTGGATGCACTTCAGTGGGGCTGATCCCAGAACCTTTTTGGTGGGGGGGAGAGGCTCTAATTTCTACATGACCATTCTGAGGCACTTCTGTTGTTTTTAACACATCAATAACCCTTTTGTTTTTGCTGCCACATGGATCTCCATCCCCTGCTTTCTGAGAGACATACATAGCATCACTCCACTGCATCCCACCTAGCTCTGGCTACATACCAGCTGTGTAGATAACTGGGAACCTCTCAACCTCTCCTTCCCCATCATCCCGTTATTTTTGTCAGAATGGAAACACTGCATTAAGCTGTTTCTGGTTCAGTGAAGGGGCATTTGCTATCCAAAGGCAGAATGCATTTCAATTTTCATTCAAATGCCTCGTTAACCCTCTTCTGATTTACTCAGTTCACGATTATCCTGACATTCTTTCCCAACGTGCATCTCTCTCCTTTGTGGAGAGGCAGAGCAATAGCCCAGAGCAGCCGATAGCTCCGGGTGACTGAGCAGCCCAAGGTGCATGGCTGGCCCGTGCACTGTGTGCTGTGGGGATGCTGCTGCAGTGCTGTGACACCTACCAGGGACAGTGGGTTTCCTACAGCTTTTCTTTTTCTCCCATGTGCCTCACAGACTGTCTTCCCATAATTCATCATTGCATCATTTTCCTGGAGAAAAACAGGCCTTCACTGCCACTCCACAATGGCCAAGTCCTTTTTAGCAGAACTCCAGTATGCACTCTGCCTTCTTGGGGAAATCCTTGGTGTTTAGTCCCAGGTACACTCAGGCCCTGAGTACTCTGTAGTTGTTGAAATCCAAGGGAGACTGACCTGACAAACTCCTGCTGTAGTGGCCAGCAGGACTGGCCCGCAGATACACCACTGCAACAGCACCCAAGTGTTACCTGGCTACCCCATAGCTGAGGTGTGAATGGTCAGGAATGGCATCAGGCACAGCATCACTGTGCTCAGGAGCCCCCTTGCAGCTTCCAGCCACATGGGCTTTGGTTTGGATTTTTTTAATTGTTGGGGGTCCTGTTTTTCCTTCAGCAGGACCTCTGTGGGGCATGCAGTAAATAACTACAGTATAATTACCTAAAACTCTCCAGGAGTCTTATTTTAAGCACCTTAAGTGCTACATTTAACCACCTTAAAGGCTTCAGGCTCTACCCATCCCAGACTAGCTCTGAGGCCTCTGAATGCTTTTTGCTCTGAAGTATGTCTCTAAATATTGATGCTCAAGGTTTTATTTCAAGGCTTTCCAAAGCAGAGCTGCACTGGCAACACCAGAGCATCTTCCACAAAGAAGGTACCACTGAGCCTTGTTTACTGGCTGAGGCAAAGTCAGCAGTGTGAAATACCAGAATTTATGTTTTTATGGTAGTAAATGTAGTGTGTCCAAGTGATTCTGAATAAATGCTGTTGAGAGCGGGGTCAGGCAAAGCAACTGCCAGCCTTGCACCAACTCCTCATTGCCCCTGGGATTAGAGTCACCAGCACGTGTTGCTCAGCAGCGATGGTGCCAGTGCTGCTGCCATGGGGGGACTGACAGTCTGACATGCTCTGCCCACAGCTCATCAGCGATGGCAGCGTGGTGTACGCAGAAGCCCTCTGGGACCATGTCACCATGGATGACCAAGAGCTGGGATTCAAGGCTGGCGATGTCATCGAAGTAATGGATGCCACCAACAAGGAGTGGTGGTGGGGGAGGATTCTGGACAGTGAAGGCTGGTTTCCAGCCAGCTTTGTTCGGGTAAGATCTTGATCTTTCTTTGTGCCCTCTCCATTAGCACCAGGTGTTTGTTCTTTTCCTCCAGGTTTAATGTTCTGTGGTGACTCCTCAGGACTTTGACTGCTAGAGATAGTTGGTTCAACATGTCTTGGTACTATCCCTCTACAAGTGGCTACAGTACAGGGTGCCCTCCTGGCTGAGCAGCCACCAGTGTGGAGAACTCCCTCTACATGAGTAAATCAGGGCAAAGGGTTCAGCTCCAGACTGGAGCGGAGCTGAGCTGAGCTGTGCCAGCCAGGGAGCTGCCCTGTTTGGTGGTTTGCAGCCTGGCTCCTGCTTACCCATCTGTATATTGGCTGATTTGTGCCCAACCACATGGCATCCGCTTCTAGGAGCAAGCAACACTCTCCTGGAGGAATCCCTGATGCAGCTGGCAGAGGTCTTCACTCCGCTGCCCACTTAGGCAATTCAGATGAGCATGGCACCAAAGGCACCTCTCTCCATCAGGTGCTGGGGCCAGTGCCATGCCACATCCCAGGTATGCACCCACCTGACTCACACATGCACCTTGTCTTAGCCCACCAGGCTGCTGGGCTGTCACACAGCACTGTATTCCAGGCACTTAAAAATGGAGGAGAAAGACACAAAAAAAATCTTGGCGGTCACCTGGGGCAATCTGAGACACTGAGCGCTTGTGGGCCAAGGCTGTCCCTTGGTGCCAGCTACAAAGCCCACACAGAAGAGCTGTGCAGACCAGCCCAGACAGTCCCAACTGCACACTGCAGAGGCTTAATTTCCAGCTGAGCTTTCTGAAACACATCTGAACTCTCAGGGCAAGTGGGAGGGAAACCAAGAGTGTGGGAGGGTGGTAACTGCTGTGCCCCGCTGTCCTGCTGTGAGGAGAAAGGCTTTTTTCCTTTCTCCTGACTATGACTGTCGGTGTGGGGGCCTGTCAGCTTCCACCACCTCGGGGCAGGCTCCTCAGTGCTGCAAAGGCAATTAGGTGCCTAAGGGCAGAGATTCTCAGCCCTTTAGCTCTTTATCCAGGTCACTTCAGATCACAAGTGACCCAAAACCAGGTGAAGCTGAAAGGAGGTGAGGCGAGGTCATCTGGTGTCTGTAACAAAAGTCCTTGGAGAAGTGAGGCAGCTTTGAAATGCTTTGTTATAGGTTGCAGGAGACGATCTCAGCTGGATAATTATTACCAACTGCGGAATGTTTTGCAAGTAAGATTACCAAGACCTCAGCACTGGTGGGGACAATACTGCTTTTTTTTTTTTTTTCGATGAAAACAAAGACTTTTTTTCTTTCATGTTACTGATAAGATGAACTGTTGTCCCGGCTGCAAAAAATCTGTCATAATATCTTAGAGTAAAGCAGACCAGTACTACCCATTAGGGATGCAGAGTAAGAAATTCTTTTAACAGAGGAATTGCAACACTTACTCAAGCATCCAGGCGAAGATTTCCTGCTAATTACCACCAGCTCTCAAGCTCACTGCAAGGAGGGCTGGGATGTCTGAAAGCTTGGGTCAGTCTGCAGGACTCTGTCATTCCACACGAATTTCAGGCCGAGGTCTGAGTTTTAGAGTTGCCGATGTCCTGCTCACAGTGAAGGAGAACCAGGATTGCACATCTTGAGGGCTTCAGCAGTGAGTAAATGTAATCTGTGCCTGTGTTGACAAGGGAGGGGTATGCACTGTTGTTTATATGTAGGTGTATTTGTATCAAGTGGTAAGTCATACAGCCTAGAAGAAACTACATTAAAAGTTTACAGCAGCTGTGTGTCATTGTACTGAAAATTCCTCTAATTATGTGTGTTTTAACTTCCTGTCGTTCACTCCTTCTCTGTGCTGGGACTGATCCTTTGAGTCATGTACAAAGTATTCCCGCGGGCACTGCGAGAGCTACAACAGTACTACACAAAAGAAAGCTCGCAAGTGAAATGGCCCAGTACGTGCCAGCTTTAGCTCGGAACCTTTGCGGCTGTGACAGAGCAGACGCTGTAGCGCAGCGTGGCTCCAGCCTGGTGTTTCCTGTGCTCGTGCTGTGCTGCCATCTGATGGGGGCATCGAGAGTCCCACACAGCCCTGCCATGTAGAGCCCTTCCTTCCACTGGCAGTGCCCACAGGCAGCTGTATCTGCTTTTACTTCAGCAATGAACTCTCTTTAAATAATCCTGAGGAAGCAGATACCGAGGGCCCATCGGTTATCGACAGTATGAGAATAATAAAGCTAGATAAAACCCCAACCATCTACTGCTTCTCCCCCCTCCCTCCCAAACTGCTCCTTCAAATATTTAAGAAAATTTCACTCGATAAAACATTTTTGTCCTGATTTTATATGCATTCTTCCTGAAGGACTCCATATTATTCCTGTGACTTCTGTCCACAAGAAATGCCTGCTTAAAGCCACCCATGTCACAGTGGGAGCAGCTGCCATGTGGTTTGAAAGTACCCTCCCCAAAGGGACTGTCTGGCCTCAGCTTCCCCGAGGGGAAAATGTTCCCAGGCAATATACACACCCTCTTCACACCCTATCCAAGCTCACTCTTTGTCTGCCAGTCAGTCGACTGTCCCAAACTTCCTTGGCAGAGCTGTGTTTAGCAATACAAACTGTGAGCATCTTGTGTGCCTGCACAGCTTCGAGTAAACCAGGATGAGCCCATGGAAGATTATCCCCTGAAGGTAGAGGGGGGCAAAGAGGACGACTCCCGACGCTTTGGGATGGGCCAGACCACCAAAGACCAAATGAGGACCAACGTCATCAATGAGATCATAAGCACAGAGAGAGACTACATCAAGCACCTGAAGGACATTTGTGAGGTAAGGAATAAAAGAGAACTTGGCTGAAGGATAATGGAGTATGTCCCATTCTTGCCCAGAAGGGGACCCTAAGCAGGTAACTTTTCTGTAAAAGATACTGTATTTTCCTCAGTTCTGCTGAATGGTATTATATGCTCAGAAAACAGAAGACAATTCATTACAGCAAAATCCCAAATGCGTCTGCATTTGGAGCACTCACTTGTGCTCTGATTAAATGGAATTAATTGAATTTCCCAAGCCAGAGAAAAGTAAATGTCTAGCACTGCTGTCCTCTCTGATACATGTTCTGAGGTAATATAATCAGCAACTCCTGCCTTGAGGCAAGTCACACTCAGATCAAAACAACTGGGAGATGCTTGGCCAATTAATTGGGTCCTTTACTGTCAAATATGCTGAATATTGTGACACCTCTTCCAAAAGACATCCATTGTACACACTGGGGGAGTGGAGGTAGTTGGAATTTTTGAAGGAGCAGAATTCTCCACTGCAATGGTACCAAAGTGGAGTGGCTCCCAGCAGAGGCAGCTGGGGCAAGGAGCACACACTTACAAACAAGCCTCTCCTGCTGCAGTGTCCCCCTATCCCTTGGTGTTTTCCCCTGCCTGCAGTCAGTCAGGCAGCTCCTCACACAGGCACCCAAACCAGACCCACAACTGGACTTCAGTGGTCTGAATCTACCAGTGCTGGGGTCAGAGCACCCCACTGCCTGCAAACACATGAAGGGCTTTTCAGCAAGAGAGAAAGCAGCTCCGTGGCTCCTTCAGGTGTGGGCTACAGCATAGCCCAGGGCTGCCACGAGTCTGTGCCTGGGCATCTGTTTCTATCGTGTTTAGGGTAACATCAGAGGAAATAACAGTTAAACATGGGTACATCTCTGCAGGAAGGGAATACAGGAACCCGGTGTACACCTGACTGCAGTCCTTGAGGCTTTCTGTTGCCACAGAGCAGATGCCCAGGAAGCTTTCCAATTTGGTTTTCTCCTAGGGTTACATTAAGCAGTGCCGCAAAAGAGCAGACATGTTTACAGAAGAACAGCTGAAGACAATCTTTGGGAATATTGAGGACATCTACAGGTGCCAGAAGAAATTTGTTAAAGCACTAGAGAAGAAATTTAACAAAGACCACCCACATTTGAGTGAAGTTGGCTCATGCTTCTTGGAATATGTAAGTAAATTGGACTTCACGGGAAGGGGGTAGCGGAGCATGGATTAAGCCAGAGGGTTTAGAAATTGATCTGACAGAACTGAAGCTTTCTTTAAAAAGACCCATCCAACCAAACTAAATGTCACCACTGTCCACCCTGGCCCTGTTCAACCACTCCCCACTTCCCAAAGAAACATCCAGGAGCTCTTGTGGCTGTGGAAAGAGCATTTTCAAAGCACCTCACCTTCTGAACACTGTAATTCCTGCCAGACCTTGATACTTCAGACAAAACGTAGAAAGATTCCAAAATCTGGAGAGGGACCTGGGTTTGCAGTGATAGTATTTTCAGGTCAGCGCAGGATCAGCTCTGGCTGGTCTGGGCTCTAAAAACATTCAGCTGAACTCAGACCAGGATATGTGGGAGTGTTCGAATCTCTCAGATAAGCTGCAGGTGCTGAACCTGTTTCATGCCCTGCCTGCCCCCAGCTTTAGGTCTCTGGGCTTGAGAGTCTGGGGAGGATACAAATCCCCAAACAGCTCCCTGTGCAGGGAATGGCCTGGGGAACATGGGCAGTAAATCCCTCCCTGTCCCTTGCAGCAAACAGAGTTTCAGATCTACTCAGAGTACTGCAACAACCACCCCAACGCCTGCATGGAGCTGTCGCGCCTCACCAAGGTGAACAAGTATGTTTACTTCTTCGAAGCCTGCCGGCTGCTGCAGAAGATGATCGACATCTCGCTGGATGGGTTCCTGCTGACCCCTGTGCAGAAAATCTGCAAATACCCCCTGCAACTGGCTGAGCTGCTCAAGTACACCAACCCCCAGCACAGGTAGGCCAGCAAAAGGGGGAAGGAAGGGGCCAGGCTGCTCTCATGGAAGTGGGCTCCTGTTGAATCTTGCAAGGAGGGCAGTGACTAACTGTAGCCAACACCACAATTCTTGTGGGTTACCTTGTAGAAACCAGGAAAAAACGTATTTTTATGTCAAATACATAATTTTCCACCACAGTAGCACTGAGCTCCTGAGCTCAGTAGCACTGGGCTTTCCTGTCACAGATCCAGAGTTACAAGGTTCACTTTACAGTGGCCCTTTTCTATTTTATTTGGCTCATGTAGCTGTGATACCAGCACATGTATACTTCGGAGCTACATGTTTCTGGTGGTGGTGTGGAGAACTTTGCCTCCGAAAGCATTGTATGAATACATCCCAAAATGTCCATATAGCTACACTTCCCCAGTGGGAAGTCATGCCCTGCAGCAGTCAAGACGTGTACACTCGGTGTCCCATCAGTGCTGGCTCCAAAGCCTCCAAATCCATCGCTCAGTTTCAGGGTGAAGGCACTACCTTTTGGCTCACACAACTGTCACTTAGTTAAGTATCTGAAAAAATGAAAAATCTGTAGCAAAGTGTGGATATTGGTCCATTGTGGTTTGTCTTAGTTTCACCTTCCTAATTGCAGCCCTGGTACTTCCCAGAATGGTTTTAAGCATGTCTTGTTAAATCTCTAAGCATGTTGTCTGAAGCTGACCTCAGACCAGAAAGCTCCTTAATGAAGTGCACAGATGTTTTGAGAGTTGCCTTAGAGCCAGGTTGTGTAGCTCAGCTCCTTCCCAGCTGCTCAGAACTCAGCAGAAGTAGCTGGTGGCCACAGATGGTGTGTGGGGGAGGGCAGATCAGCCTCTGTCCTACCCTGCCAGATCAGCCATCAGCTCCTGTTTGAAACAAGCCAGTTACTGTTGAACTGCTTCACCTCTGCACCAGAGATTAGTCCCTGTGTGGGAACAGCAGCATTGTGAACAAGCTGTATTATGTTGCAGAAAGAAAATGACACTTGGAAAGCCCTGGAGTCTCTTCCAGCAGTTCATATTTACATCTCTGTAGCTAAATTTGATTACTT
>JACBWW010000019.1:3514853-3550794 GCA_020086605.1 Lanius collurio | reverse complement strand
CCCTTCCCTTCCCTTCCCTTCCCTTCCCTTCCCTTCCCTTCCCTTCCCTTCCCTTCCCCTCCCCTAGATTTGTTACCAGACCATAAGCTGTGCCTCAAAACCAGCGAGTGTCTGAGAAGCTGCCACAGGAACAGGTGCCTCTGATTCTAGCACAGAACAGCTGGGACAGACTGCAAGTGGAACTCCTGGGTCCAGTCCAGCTCCGTGCTAGGCTGCTCTCCTGTGGAGTGTAGGTACAACACCCAAGTGCTGTTTTGCCAAGCCTAACGCCTCTGCCCCTCCCCAGGGATTTTAAGGATGTCGAGGCTGCCTTAAATGCCATGAAGAATGTAGCTCGGCTCATCAACGAGAGGAAGCGGCGGCTGGAGAACATCGACAAAATTGCTCAGTGGCAGAGCTCCATAGAGGACTGGGAGGTAGGAGACTTCCCTGCCCAAGGAATCGGCTGTTCTACCTTGTTCCTCTTCTGCCCTTCCCACAGCTTCTCCCTACAGTGACATCTCACTGTCTAGCCCTGCCTCAGCTCTCTGCCCATCTTTGTGAGGAGTCTTATTTTTTATTTAAACAGATATGATCGTTTAGTACAACTGAGCAGGTCTAGCATATAATGTGGCTAGACCAGCTGCCTTTGCATGTTCCCTGGGATTTTTGCTTTCCTGTTTTTTCTTGCAGAGGGAAATCAGCATTTAGGTTAGTGAAATTCTATTACTTTTCTCTTGCCCTCCATTTTATCTTGAGTGACTTCAAACTTTCAAGATGGGCAGAATTGCCACCTAATTCTTAATTAGCCAGGTTATTGCTGCAGAAAGGCAAGTTCGGGCATAGTGACAGAGGAAACCAAGGTTCCCTGTAGACTCATTAAAAAAAATTGCTAAATAAAACAAACAATTTATTTTCTAAATCCTAGATTCAATAAACCCACACTGTCTCCCTGCCCAAGGATGTCAGGCTAAGCTCCCTGCTTATGTGCCTCCTTTATGTCTGGGAGGGAGCAGCTTTCCTGAGCAGACTCCCTAAAAAAGGAGATTTTAAAAAATTTAACACACCATGGTTCTTACAAAATTCAGTTCCCATTCCCTGGGTGCCAAGGGCACAGTGTCATCCTGATGTGACAAGGACTGTCCTTCAGCACAGAGGCTCTCCCTCATTTCCAGATGAATTCTGTCAGCAGGAATTCAGGCCCCTCAGCCAAGCTGAGGTTCTCCTGTAAGACTACAGGCTCCCGCTTCCAGATGGCTGAGACCAACCTGTTCTTTGTGCTGTTCTCAGGGAGAAGATGTCCTAGTCAGAAGCTCAGAACTCATCTATTCTGGGGAATTAGCCAAAATCTCCCACCCTCAAGCCAAGAGCCAACAGAGGATGTTCTTCCTCTTTGATCACCAGCTTGTCTGCTGCAAGAAGGTAACCAATGAATGCTGGCTATTGCTGTGCTGATGGATTAAAGTGAGCTTCCTCTCCACCTCTTTGTTTCCTTAATACTTCCTGGCCTCATGTGCTCCTAGCACCAAGCCTTCTCTGTGCATTCCTTGCAGTCTTTTTTCTGAGGTCCTGGGGTGTTCTGTGCACCTGAGCACAGCAATCAGCTACTGGCCTAAATGTCACAACATAAGAAGAAAGCACTACACTGCTTCTGGGGTTAGTGTGGGGTTGTTCTATACAACTCAGTTATGAGCATTGTCACACAATTTCTTTTAACTGCCTTGTTTTTTGACTGAACTTCCACCTTTAGTGTTGTATTCAGAAAAGGCTGCAGATTCGATGAACAGCTGTGGGCCTTGGCAGTAAGGCCATGTTAACAGCACATGTAAGTCTGTAAGTACAGCTCATGCTGTTTTTCATAGGCTGAGTAATAAAAGAAATCTTCCTTCTTGAAGCCGATGAACAGTATCTTCCTCTGGAATTTCAGAACTGAATGTGCCAATTTTTTTTTGCATATTCCATGGCTCCAGGTAACTTAGGCATGAAAATCACTGTTCTCAAAGTTTCTTTTCATTGTCAACAAAAAACAAGAGGTAGCTTAGTGCTTTTGTTATTCTTTTTAACTGGAGCTGAAGGGTTCAAATAGTGTTTTCTGACAGAGGCTTAATGAGGATTTGGGATCACGTATAATACTCAAACTTGCTTCTCATTCACATCTTCAGGGCAGACACCAGCCTGTCCTGACCTCGCAAGCCACGTGGTTCCCAACAGTGCCCACAGCAGCTCAGCACTCTGCAGTTCCACAATTTGAATCCAGTATTCATTTCTTTTACAGGACCGTAATGGTACCAGGAAGATTAAATGCTCCATCATATCCAAGAAACAGCAACATCTGTTGTGATCTCTCTTACAGGACCTTCTGCGTAGGGACATCTTGTATTATAAGAGTCGGATCAACATGGATGACATGGAAATAGTGGATGTAGAAGATGGAAAGGACAAGGACTTCAATATCAGTGTGAAAAATGCATTTAAGCTGCACTGCCGAGACACTGAGGAAGTCCATTTATTCTGTGCAAAAAAGCCCGAGCAGAAACAGCGCTGGCTGAAGGCATTTGAGAATGAAAGGAGGCAGGTGCAGCTCGACCAGGAGACAGGTATGGAAGGAGCAATGCTGGGACACTGGGTTTTTTTAATTATTAGTATTACGTTTGGGTTTTCATCTTTTTTTACCTCCTGACTAGTGCCTGAGGAGTGAAAAGGTGGGGAAGCCAGTCCATGCTCCAGTGCAGCTCTGGGCTGCTGAATTGCCTATTCTGAATCAATCAGTGCAATTAAAAAACTGCAAACCACCATGAGCTGACACTGCGGTTTGTCCTCAGGCATGTGGCTGACATGTCTTAAAGAGTTCAAGCAGGGCTGACAAAACAGTCAATACATTACATACAGGGTCCAGAACAGTGTCAGTGCCCAGCATGGAGGTTTCTATACAGAACAGGTTCAGTCAAGGGTTCTCACTACACAAGAGGGTTGGTGTTGTTTTGTCAAAATCCTTCTTAATTCAGCCCAGTGTGATCTCTTAAGATTTCAGCCACCATGGGCCTGGACTGGCTTCAGCCCCCAGTGAAGCAAGGGCTGAGGGGCAGGCAGCAAACCCTGCAGGGCAAGCGTTTGTGTAGCACAGCACACACGAGGGGGAGCAGGCTGTGCCCTCCCAGCTTTGGCAGTAATTGTGGCCTCTCACCTCAGGCATTTGCCTATCCCTGTCTTCCCCTGAGGTACCGAATGATGACCTGCTGCTGACAAAAATCTGCTTTATCTTCCAGGTTTTTCAATCACAGAGGTGCAGAAAAAGCAGGCAATGCTGAATGCCAGCAAGCAGCACCATGCTGGGAAGCCCAAGGGTGAGTTATACCTGAGCACAGGAATACTGTGAGAACAGGGGGTGGCTCTGTATTTGCTACATGGGAGCGGTTTCAATGAAGTGGCGTTAACAAACTCCAGAGAAGGCCAAATGGTGACAATCTGCACTATTGTGCCTGGTAGACTGAGATGGCTGGAAGCAGGAGACTGTTCCTAACTCCAGGAGAGCCACTTTGCAAATAATCAGCACTCTGCCAAAACCCAGCAGCTTCTGCTCCAAGGTCAGTGCACAGCCTCCCCCTGGGAGCCAGGCTCTCCCAGCAGTATGGCATTCCTTTTGGCAAAAGGCAAGTTTTGTAGTAGTCCCCATGATGCACAGAGGGCCACAGAGGTCACTCCAGCAGGGACTGTTCCTGCCTGGGTACTTGTGCTTGTGGAAGATGCTCTGAAACTTGCAACTTGGGCAGAGTGGCAGGGGTAGGTACCATGCTTGAACAGAGCTCTTTGTTCTCGTCCCGTCAGAAACAATGACAATTAGCAGCAGCCGGGGGAGAGGGAAGTCAAGAAAAAAAAAGGAAGGTTCCTGTGCCCCCAGCACTGCTGGCTGAAGAGAGCCGTGTTGATACCACATCGCCCTTCTCTGTTCAGAGAGAGAGGTGTCACTTGGTTTCCTCTGAACCCACAGAGGCAACCACTTCCTCTTGGTGATACCAGCCAGCACTTAAAGTCCAGCCACATTTCCTGAAAGCAAGCTTGGCTAAATGTCAGAATAGGTCAGAAATAAGATTTGGCTGCAAACAGGGAAATTTGGAAGGAGGCCAGACCACGCTAACAGAGCAAAGCCCTTGGGGCATTAGAGGAGACTGCACAGACCAGCCTTGTCCACCACACATGCACTGACCATTCGTACTCAGAAATCCAGCCTACGAGGTTGTAACAGGCAGCAGCAGCACTTGCACAGCAGCTGCTTCTCCCAGCACAGCCCAAAGCACCAGTTAAGTTTGTTGCCAGTCATGAGAGGTAGTTCTTTAGCCCTGCTGTCATGCTGGCAGAACACCTGGCAGACAATTGTGCAGCACCTTGCTGAGCCTTCCACATGAGCTCTAATCCTAAAAGGCAGTGCTGAAAGTAAGGATAAACTAAAGAAGAGTAACACAAAGACAAACCCAATTCACAGCCCTGCAGCTTTAATGGGGACTGGGGGAGACAGCAGACTGGGGGGAAAGGAACTGTGCTCAACTAACATGCTTCCCATTGCCTCCTCCTCTTCCCAGCTGTCACCAGGCCCTACTACGACTTCCTGATGCGGCAGAAGCATCCCACCCTGCCCACCACGCTCCCTCAGCAGCAGGTCTTCATGCTGGCAGAGCCCAAGCGCAAGCCCTCGAACTTCTGGCAGAACATCAGCAGGCTGACACCCTTCCGGAAATAGGGGCAGCCCCGAGTTTGTGCCTGAACCCCTTCTGAGAAAGCACTTTATCCGTCAGTCCTGGGAAGTGGAGCCCAGGTTCATCCAATCCTTTGTTTACAGAGGATGGCACATGTGCTCCTGCCTTCCCTATTTATTTTGCAGCCCGACTGACCGTACTGGCTCCGAGGTGAGGCCGCGTGGGCGCTCACACACCGCATGCATTGGTGCCGGTGCCACAGAGCCAGCCCTGCACGGTGCCCAGCCGGCAAAGCTCCAGGAGCGAGCAGCAGGGAGCCAGACAGGCTGCAGCCCAAGAGATTTTGCTTGTCAGCTGTATTTGGACTTATTCCTTCCCACTGTGCCCACCACTGCTGGCTGGCAGCTGTCACAGGGGATGGCAGCTGATGGACCCATTGGCCCTGTGGCCACTGCTGTGCTCAGAACAGGTCAGAGTCCATGAAGAGAAGGAATAAAGCCTTCTCCTCTGCCCACCCCCAGACCCTGCATTTCTCAGAGATATGATCCTCTTCCACGTCTCAAACTAACTCAGCAGCCTCTGCAGGCACTCAGAGCACAGTGAGCACTGCACTGTGACCTCCTCCCTTCCTTTAGTCCAACACCACCGGTGAGCGATGTCCTACATTAAACTGTGCCAACCTGCAGCATGAGTCAAGTCGAAGAATCTTTCTAGTGGGTTTGAGTTACATAAGTTAGAGAAAAATGTGCCTAATTAATACCATACTTAATTCCTTAGATTCTTGTCTCTCCATCCTTCTGCCATATTTCCTGGCCAATGAAAATGCTCATTGTTTGTAATGTGTTTATTTATGGTAAAAATCAGAACTGTGTATTTTGTAAGTCTGTAATTGTTCTTGTCAGATGTTGTTAACTTGATGCCTGTTTTGTCTGTTTTTCTTTTCTTTTCCTTTTTTAAAGAAAGCTCAATATTTGCAAACCTAGCTCCCAGAAGTCAGAGTCTGCTGTTCAACTCTGAAACGTCACTGTTATGCAAACTCCCACAGCCCCTCAAATTCAATGAGTGGTACACTGACACTTTTAAAAATGGAAAACCACTTTATAAAGGCCTAAATTTGGCATAAAGAGCCTCACTTTAAGTACCTGAGTTTCAAATAGTAGCCAAAAAGAATGAATTTAAACCTTGGTTAACAAAAGGAAAGATATGCCTTACCCTAGTGAGAGTTAGAAGCCATACTGACTGACTTCCCTAGATTAGGAGACATCCTGTGACAGTGGAAGGAAGACACCTGCTCATTCCAGCTCAAGTGTGAGTGAGCACTAACTGTCTGCAGAGCTCAGAAATCCAGTGTTTGTTGATGCTGTAGCTGACCAAAGTCTGGTCATCCAGGGATATCTGAATTCAGTAGCATGTACAAAGTCCTTCTTGCACTATATCTTTCCCCCCAAGACCAGGGGCAACATTTAATTTCATAAAGAAACTTGTAAAAGTGACTCTCAGCCTGTGTTTGTCTCCAGCACGTCTATCTGTGTGAACTTGTTTCTTTTCAAAGGCACTGTGGGAATTGTGCTCTTGCAGCTCCACAAGCAGCTGCTTGGCCATAGGGGCTGTGCCAGAAGCAGCCAGCCTGTGGAGGGACAGCAGGGACACAGGGATCTGACCAGAGGGTCACTCTCTGCTCTGGACAGCTCACTGGGTCAATGCTGGGGTGGCAAAAGGAAAAAAAAAATAAAAAAATCACTATGAAGCCACTAAGATCAGGCAGCTACACCAGTGTTAGCACAACAGACAGGCACAGACACACACACCCCAAGAGACACAGACATGAGGACTGTGAAAGAGAGCCAGAGACACACACGGCTCAGCAGACACACCGAGACACTGCCAGGCGTGTACAGACACCCACACAGACACCTACAGGGAGATGGTGACCAAGAGATCCTGACAAACAGACACGCGGGAATGTCAGACAGTTGCAGCCAGCACCACTCAGTAACAGAAGGCAATTGTCATTTCTGTGTTTACCCTAAGTGTCTGCACCCTCCTTTCCTTATCCATGGCATGTTTGTTTTGATTGGCCAGGAAGAAAACCTATTGGCACTAAAATTATCAATTTTATGAGCTTGTCATCAGCTTTGTAGTAACTGGAGGGGGATAGAGGACAATCCCCTCCCCAATACAGATATAGGATCACACCCCTCACCCCCACACTGGGTATAACCAGCTGTGAAAATGCATCAGATTGCTCATCGTCTTGGCCAGTTGCTATCCGGGTGCACCAAGGATGGCGATTCTCCCAAAACCTCTTTATATCCCTACTAAAAGCCACTTTGTCCCCAGTGTGACAGAAGTGCTGACATCTATTCAAAGCTCCTCCTTGCTGCAATGTCTGCTCTGGTTTTAGGCAGAATGTTATTTAATATACTCAATTTTACATCTACAATGAAGTTACTCTGGGAGAAATCCTCACCTCTTGTCCCAAGGGAAATTTGGTGACAGTGGCACAGGACCCTGGAGTGCAGCAACCATGCCCCCGCTGGAACACACACAAGAATTGGCTACTATTAATGATGTGTGTAGCAATACTCTGAACAGTAAATATGCATCGAGTGGTTAAAATACTCACATAATTTCTCAGCTCTTCCAGAACTGGCTTAATCTCTGACCGGTGTGCACAAAGGATTTACAGAGACGCTTTTTTTTTTTTACAGAAATTTTTCAAGTACCAAACCAGACTTATCTGGCCAGACAGCATCCCAGTCAATGGACAGATAATTACTTTTGGAAACTCTAGTCTCCACTTGACTATCAGTACTCTTTCTAAAAAGTGTCCTCAGTTGGAATTCTAGTCTTGCACACCACATTTGGAGCTAGGATCCAATCCCCTATGCAAGACTGAGATCAGGTAAAAAAGCTGATCACACAAAATGGTGGAGTTACAGCAGCAACACAGAGAAACAGGTAAGGCTCACACCCATTGTGCACAACTGTCCGCCCCACAAACTGCTTTGAAGAGGATTTCATCATAAAATACCATCCTTTAATAGCTAGCACCACGTCCCAATTCTCCCCATAACCCTCAGTGTTTCCTGAACAAACTGACACAGATCATGTGCAACCGCCTTAGGTTTTAAGTGATTAGACACTAAAAAGTCATCTCATCCCCTAGGTTACTCATTAAATGGCAAAGTGCACATGTGTGTGAGACAGTGGTAACAGATTAACCAACCCCAGATTTCCCTCCTGCTCCCCCTGGCATCTGGATTTGGACTGGGGTTACTCCCGTTGTTCTGCTGATGAACAGCACCAGGGTGAACACGTGTGCAGGCCGGAGTGGGGGTGTGCACAGAGAGCAGAGCCCAAGGGCATCAGCTAAACTTGGGATTATGGGGTTTCTGGCATATGAACAACAGGTCAAGTACAGCCTCTGACAAGCTCTCTGAGCTAAATGGACACCACCATCCTGCCAGTTTCCCAAGAAGTGCCCATTTGAAACATGAAGAATCAGAGCTGAGAGACATCAACATCCTTTTCTCTGTAGCTGAACCTTCAACAGGGTTGAAATACAGATTTGCATACAAAACAAACTGAAGCTCCTGACATGAGTCTGAACATCACCAATCCTGGATTTTAGGGTAGAACCAAGCTGAACTACTCAGAAAAATAGTTCTGCATTGAGTTACATAAAGAGGACAAAGAAGTTGAGTCAGGAGTGATTTGGGGTTTTTTCTTTAGGGGTGTTGGCTCTGTCTGTTCCTCTCCTTCCTAAATGGATAGCTGCAGAAGCTTCTTATAAAAACATCCACGTTTCTTAATGACCTACATCTGCCCAGATTTCATTTGGTCAAATAAAACACAGAATTATGTAAAGCATGTGAATCAATTGAAAGAATGATTTCCTGAAGCGACCACTTAAGTGAAGAGAACCAGTGGCTGCTAAATAACATAGTTTCTGCTCTGACAAAGAAAAAAAAAAAGGGGAAAAAAAAAGAATCTCTATTTTGAACTATTAGTTTAGAATACCTGATTCAGACATTGTGGGTGTATACACTGTTCAAGTTCTAATAGCATCAAAACCAGCACAAACTGTCTTTGTGCTACTCAGAGTAAGAACTAGGTCAATTCCCATGGAGAGGAAACTTCCCCCAATGTAGCCTTTAATATCTTTCCTGTTTTGTCCATTCCTGAAAGACAGTGGGGTGTCAGCTGGGGAGAGCCCCATCTGTGTCCAGCAGAGTCCATGGCCTCACTGAGTCCACTGCAGGAGATTCCCACTGTTCAGGACACTGCTCTGCAAAGCCAGCACAGCACTCTGCCATCCAGGAGCCAACCAAGTGCCAACCACCTGCACCTGGTGACCTAATAGCTTCCCAAAAACACCTGAAAACCAGGCCTCTCCATCACCAACAGGGCTAACTCAGAACTGAGGCACCGGTGAGTAACAAAAGAATCTCAGCTTCAGAGTGAAAATACTTCATTTCTTAGGATGCCAGAGTGACAGAAATTAGCTTTTTAAAATAAAAAGGCCTTTCACCTGATTTGTCAAAATATCAGGCTGTGCGCCTCCAGACTAACTGTAGTGGAAGCACATCTTCATTTAACAGCATCATTCAAGAAGCCTGTGGCAGGATTGATATGCAAGTATCAGTCTTTTGAACTAGTACTGCACTGCTCACCACCCAGACTCTGGAGCTGTAAGCACCTGGGAGGTGGCACAGCCTGCAGCAAGTGCTAATTTCTTCTTTATTGTTACTACTTCAGTTGTTTTAATTCTCCTGTCCAGCTTCACTACGCACCTGCTCATGAGGGTTATGGCCATTGCAAAGCCCATTTGGACAGTGAATGTGGTAGAACAGTAACTCCTAAAGCTTTAAGGAGGGAACTACTCACACCTCATTCAACTGCTGGAGGCTAAGCCTGTGCCTGCTGCTACTCACGTTCTCCACCCAAGTGAGGAGGACTCACCACTCTACTGCCACCAGCACTACCACACTGGTGCGACCTGAGTATCAACTATAATGTCCTGTACCAGCCTATCAGCACAAACTCCCTGCTCCAGATCTCCCAGCCTAAACAAAGCTGTAGGGTCAGGTCTTCAGGTAAGCAATGGGTTAAAGAATAAGAACTCTGATAGTGGATAAAAATAATCTGAAAAAAAATGGAAGCGTTTTCAGCTGATTTTAACCCCCTGAAAGCACTGTGGTGCTCTTTTAGTTGGACAGTGTGGGGAGGGAATCAATCTTCCAGGCTGCAGAGACCAATCAGTGCTGCTTGTGTCAGAGTGAAGGCAGTGCAAAGTGGCAGCCAGCAGTGTGACCTGGCAGGTGACAGAAATGCCTCCTGCATGCCCTGCCAGTGCTCCACAGGCAGGGGATTGCAGCTCTGAGCAGCAGTCTGGAGTCACCTGCCTTTCCACTCACAGCCACACAGCTGCAGGCTCTGGAAAAGCCAAAGGGTGCTCCTTCCCAGCCACACAGCAATCTCAGCTTGCCCTGCCTTGCCATTCACATCTCACACTTCATTTCTCTGGTGTCTCTCACACATTTCCTTAACAAGCTACATTACTAAAATCCCACGGCTTGCTGGCAGTTCTAGGAAAAATGCAGGCTGCTTGTTCTTTTTGCTTAACACTCCTGTCATCTCTCCCCCTGCAACTACACCCCTCCTCTCTGCACATCCTGAGCTTATCTTTTGCACAAATTTGCTACCAAAGCAGCTCCCTGTTTCACAGCCTGTGCAAATGAAATACCTGTGGTACTTACCCCAGAGCTGTGTATCTTTGTGTGTGACTGCTTACATTTAAAGTTGTGAGATGGGAAATAAACAAGCTATCAACTTTAAGTCTCGAATAATTCTGTAATCCTCCCATAAAGCATTACCTACTGACTATACAGCATCAGCCTTTTTATCTGCCATAACCCCACAGAGCTATGTAACAGCGTTCTGTTTGGAAGTTCCTTCTATCCTTCCACACCTACTTCTTTCCCTTTTCTCCTAAGCAGTACCCACCCATTACCCAGGCTTGATAATAATTTGTGGCTTTTTTCTTTAACTACCAGCAACCTGAAATAATATACCTGCTATCTAAATCACACCATCAAGAAAAACCTTATCTTCAAATACAGCCACATGTTCACTGAAGCGGAGGGACTTGCATTTGAGCTCAACTGGGAACTGCACATGATTACAATTCCTACAAGGCTGGCAAAAGCAAAACTTGGGGAAGGTGTGTTCCCCTCCTCCTTTCTGAAGCATCAATTTGTCCACATATTTCACCTTTCTTGCTCAGAAAAATCTATTGTTAAAGACTACAAAGTAGATTACTATAGCCCAAAAATGAAGGTGCAGCTATGGTAATTTAAGCTCAAGCTTAAATTCCAAGTTCTTTCACATTTGCTTTGGAAGTATCTCGTAGCCCACCAAGGACTACAGCTGTGGGTTCCTTGTAGCCACGAGGCTCAGCAGCCTCTGCCATTCTCCCTGTGACACAACCCAGCTTCCCACAGCTACCAAGAACTTCTGAATGCTGTTTAAAATAAACATTAAAAACCTAAAGTGGTCACATGGCCTCCATTCGATTCTGGATGATTGAGGCAGGAGAGGTAATAGCCTGATGCATACTGAAATAAAATCCTGGAGAGCACTTAGCCTCCTACACACGAGTCAGCCATTTTATCCATGCAATACAGCAACACCTTCCACTCTAGCACTGACATTTCCTACACAAAAATATTCCCATCTAAGTAAAAATGAATACATCATTCCTGATTCCAAGAGAGCTCACCAATGAAACTATTTCTGTTACCTGACTTTGTTTACAGCAAGCCACGGAGTTTAGAATCTAAAGCAAGATGTTAGAAACAGCAAATTTTAGTTTTGCCCATAACTAGTAATAGGAAAACTTGAAACTCAAACCTTCTTGCCGGATTTCTACCAATCACTAACTGAGCAGATACTTTCTGGGAGGGGGCTCTGGCTGTTCTCAGATGTTTAAAGCTGCCCCTAAAAAAGGGAGTGCTTATCAATACATCTGACCTCCAGAGCAAGTAATCAACAGCCACTCGTCAGTGAGGGGGAGGGTAACACACATTACACTGCCACTGCAGAATCAATCTGGCAAGAGTGAAAAGTCAAACCATTACTGACCCACCATTTTGGCAGTTCCATGGATAAATTTAGAACCACCATGACAGAAACTCTATATAGAGATTTAAAGAGTTCAGTACCATGTCCCTACAAGTGTTGAAGACAGTACAAAGGCACATTTCACAGCTAGAGACGCCCAGGAGAAGAGGTACATGAGAATCCCTCTAGCCCAAGAGTGATCAGCACCATTCTGAAGAACAGCTTTTCCTTTTATAGCATCCCAGATTTCAGCAACCCACTGGTTGAGGATTATGAATTTTCATTAGCTGCACTGCTCTGCAAAATAACCACTCCCAAACCTACCTACCTGTAACATGAAAGCAATCCCAGGATAACTGACTAACAATTAGCTTGAGCTAAAACACACAGAAAAAAAATCTGTCCATGGTAGCCCTAGTGCTCGGCTACAATTTTAGAAGCTCAACTACATAAAACTACCTGTAGCAATAATCCTGACAACGAAACCCTATTCCTGCAGATTGATGCAGACACGTTGCACCTTCCTCTTCCACATGTGCTGCCTTTTTCCAGAAGGTTACCAGGTAAGTTATTGTTATTTTTGGAGACCTACAATAAATGAAAATAGCCAGTTAGTTCAAGCAGCTTAGTTCTGTTCCCACGAAATACACATAATTCCATTATAACATTAGATCTGTACAACCACCCACACACTAAAGAAATAGGATAATTACCCACACTTCACACCTACTCCGCTCCTTTCCTACTGGGGAACACTCAAGACACTGATTTATAACAGCTTTCTGCTCAGGGGCTGTCACCTCTCCAATCAAACAGCATGGATTTGGTATGAAGCAAATGCTGAATTATTGTCAAGTTTTACATCTGTTCCATTTCCTTTGTTTTAAACTATAAAACTCTCAAACCCCAGGAAATGTCTCAAAAGGGAACAAGGCAGGGTTGCACATCTTTACCATATTCTCAGATGGGACAACTTAGGGCAGCTTACTCCCCACTGGGGAGCCTTTGCCACTGTGTTCTGTTAGGCATCAAGAAACCTCACTGAGAAAAGTCACTGAACCCATTTCAGCATTTTGCTTTGCTTCCATCATTCACCAGATTCCATCAGATTGAGAAGTTTAAATGTACCATACTGCTCTCCAGCACAGAATGTTTTCCAGAAGGATGTCACCAAAGACAGCAGGAAAGAAACCACAATAAGCAACACAAGTCAATCTTTATTGAAAACTGAAGTATTAATACATAACAATTCTTGTTACAATAAACGTGCTTTTAAGAATTTAAACTTGAGCTCATCTACTCATTGAATTGCATAAAAAATAAAAAAGTATGAATTTTCACAATTGAACTGGCTCAGAATGGAATCTCCACTCTTTGTGTTGATGCAATAGTTCAATGCAGGAGTGAGTGATGCCTTAAAACTTATTCTGGAAGACAACATTGACCTAAACTTAAAAAAAAAAAGTACCAATACAACTGTTCCTAAGACAGTTTTAAAAAAAGTCATAAAAAGGAAACCTGTGTCTATTTCATAACAAACATGGAGAACTATTACTGGGGCCTCTTGTACTTCCATTGCATGCACTCACTTTTTTAGATCTTAAGACAGGAGGGCAGCCAATAATAGCATTACAATTAAAAAAACCCACTAAACAAATCCCTTCTACTTAAAACAAGTCTGTACAGCAGCCAGCTAAAAAAGCTTTCCCAGTTTGCCTGCTAAGTGCCCAAAAGTCACAACCAGTTTAGAGAAGTCATGTTCATTTTCTTGATGTTGAAACTTCAGGGCCCATAAATTGTCTAGAGTACATTTAAAAATCACAAATGGACCCTTACTACGTGTGAAATTCAGATGTTTCAGTGTTATATGCAACCTGCACAAGAAAAGGTTTCTTGTCCCCAGATAAGCACTGTTGCTTTTCCCTCTCTTGTGCCTACAGGACACTCCTCACCTGCCCTCAGCACCCCAGCCTGCCCAGAGTCCCTGCTCCTTCCCAGCAGATGTGGGAACCAGCTCGACTCCGGGACAGCCCTGGTGCCCAACCCTGCTGCAGGTGTTCCTGGCCCGTGGCATTTTACCTCCTCAGTGTGAGGGGCTCTGCAGGAAGCCTAGAGCTGATACAACACAGGATTAGAAACTGACACTTCTTAATGAGAACAATGTGAATGAGCTGAAATCGCCATGTCTTTTATAGCCTGCACAAAGCCTGGCCCAAAGGGCTGAGGAACCTGCCTGGAGTGACACATGCTGGAGCAGGCTGGGGCAGATCAGGGCTATTTCCTAAGGAACACTGCACAAACACAGCCCGTGCAGCCACGGACCAGGCACAGCCACGTCCCTTGAGCTCCAGCTGAAGCATCACTATTGCTCACAGTCCTAAGATGGGAGGTTTCACACACATGGTAGTTACCACTCCTGGCATGAATTTGACCCTAGAGTTAGGTGGTGGTATCAGATTGCTGCGCTTACCTATTTGAGCAAAACCTGCATGAACAGTGTGGAATATTGTGCTGCAGCACTGGGGAGTGATCCCAAGTCAATGCTCTTGCCTTACTACCCAAGGAGCAGCGAAGGCAGAACGCTCCATGGAGAGCAGCCAGTGCTGAGTACCCTGGTGTGCAGCTCTGTACCATCAGCTACCCTGACAACACCAACACACAGTGGTACTTACGGGTGGTGGTTTGCTTCTGTTGTTCAGTTTGCTTTTTCAGCGGATCAAGCAATACAAGGAAGAACTTCAACTAAAATAAAGGACTTTTTTTCATCTACCACTGCATCTAAGCATTTAACTTGCATAGTACACTCAAAACGAAGCTTTCTTGAACAGCATTCCTGCATGTCTCCTAGAGACTCCAAACAGGATAGGGTTACAAAAAGCATAAGCAACACCTAGTATTAAGTTGTCTCTTTTCCTTCCTGGTATTTAGCTAACCACCACCACACTGACTAGGGCTATGTGTTTTTGGTGCCAATTAGCCATTTTCTTTTGCTGCTGCTACATTTAAAAGACATTTTCATCAGCTGTTACTGACATAGGGAATACCTCAGTTTGTAAAAAATACTTTATCTAGATGCAACACCTGAAATTTGAATTTAAAAAAAAAAAAATTCTTGGACTTCTCTTTGTTATTGCTGCAACAGTTATTTTCAGTTCCAGGTTTATAGTAGTATTTTTTTTTATCATATAAAGCTGCCATAAAAGTTTTTTTTCTTTTTTTTTTAAGAGAAGTTTGATCTGAAATGTCTCTACTGCACTAGCTCTTTTCATTTGCTGAGGAGCTCTAGTGCAAACACATACTGCGTTTCCATTTATAAAGGAATTCTAAATAGGGAATGTTATATAAAAAGCAGGAGAGAATGTTTCGTAAGACCCTCACTGTGTAAACGCCTATTTAATGATGTACAGTTTCCCCCACTGCAGTTTTATATCCATGCTTTCTACTATTTGCAACAAAATACCATTAAGATAGTTATATATACACATATTCCCCCCGTCCCCCTGCACTGTGCTTTTGGTTACTTTTCATAACAACTCCTGGAGACAAGCTCCAGCCTCCCAGTAGGATCAGAATCGCTCAGGACTGGAAGGTGCAGTACCTTTGAACAAGGTACAGTTTCTCCCTCCTGGATGAATCCCATAATGCAACTTAGAAAAAAAAGTGCTCAAGTAAGTGAGACTGCCTAAGTGTTATGGAATACTATACAGAGACCAATTCCAAGGTGACATTTAGGAATCTGAAGTTAGAGCAAATACATAGGAAGTTATATTAATTCCTAAACTATTTCTCTATTGCAGCATTCATGGAAGTTTTCTCCTATGACTTTCAAAACTTTAGTTTATGATGATAAGACAGGAGACAGCAAAACTTCCAGCTTGGCCCTCGCAGCTCCTCCCCAACACAGCACCGCTCCAGCCCTCAGCTCCTGGTTAAAACCATGCTCAGGACAAGTGCCCTGCGCTGGTGCTCACTGTGCTCTGCCACACCTGACTAATCACAGCTGCAAATCTAACACACAAATGGAATTGTTACACACACTTGAACAAAGCAGATTCAATTAAGTTTGTCTTGGATAATTTTCTGCTCCATATAAAAACATATGGAGATCCCTAAGCTGCAGTAAGTGCTCATGAGTAAGGTTGAAAGTACTTATTCCAACATAGTTATTATGTTCAAGGCATTAGAAATAAGGGGGCCATCCACTGACAGTGATTCATGCAAAATAAACCTAAACTTTATTAAAAAAAAAAAAGGGTACAAAATACAGAGAGTGCTTACTGTAAAAAATAAAGTTACTGAAGGCTCTAACCACCAATGGGGTATGAAGGTACACAAGCCTCTCACCAGGGCAGAGTACTGGGATGGCAGCACTAAATCAGCACTGATGCTACTTCAAATCAGCTGCCAAACCTGTACAGGAGCAGAACACCCCAAAACAAAGCATAACTAAGATACACAACTTCAAAAAATTTAACTCTGAATGGAAGTTAACCTACGAGAACAAGACAGCCTGCTATACCTCTGTGTAAATGCTTAAAAGGGAACAACATTTTATATCCGTTTACTGCATAATTTATTGCAGGCAGAATGTATAAAAAAAAATTGCATCTTTCTGGAATTGTAAATCAAGCAGGTTTAAGAAGAACCTCGGTTTTAATGTGCAATATTCAAATTTAAAAATTTAAAATCTCCCCCATAATAATTTTGGTATACAAATGGGTTCCAAGGCTAGCCCTTTATCCCCACAGCATTTGCTTTGAGGTACTTTAAAAATTGAAGTTGCAAGAAAGAATATCACAAATGACTCATTGCAATGAAATGCTAATCTGCAGTCGAGTCTTATTTTACGTGCTTCCAAGTGCAATTTAGGAAGTAAAAAAAAGAAAATACTAAGAAAACACATCAAAAGGCTGTAACCAACAAATGGCTCCTACTTCAATTACAAATATTTTCATGAAAAAAAAATAAAATGAAACTGCTATTTAAACCCTCTATATTCTGGCAGCCCTACTACAGAGTATCCATAGTCCATACTGCAAGTAGATAATAAGGAAATTGTGTTAAAATGATTTGTTCCCCTTTAACATACTCATCAGGCACACAAGCTTTCCTCAGAACAACATGCAGCTGAACTCTGTTGCAGAAAGCCCTTGCACTTCTTAAGTTTCTGTAAAGCAAGCTGGATCAACTGCACATACATCTTCAACTGACTACAACATTCTTCAGGAAAAACAGCATGAATTTGCTCAACTGAGAACTAAAAGGAAGTGTTTTTCTATCAGTCTGTGTGGCAGTCTCACTTTGACATGTCTTGCATTATCTGAAAGATAGTACTGGTTAGCAATCTCCCCAGGACATGCTATTCATTATGCAGGTGATATCACCTCCTACTATTCCTAAGAGCCAGTTTTGCCTCAAGGAAGTTTGCTTTATTTACTGGCACACACAGCAATACCTTTGTCATTTCATTCTGATCCTTAAGAACATCTGTATAACACTGATTTCATACAATGAAAATGAAAAGGTATGAAGTAAACTAATCGTGTGCGGGATTTCTACAGCTTGTCTGACTCATTTTCCAGTCACTCCAATTTATTAGCTGAATTTGAAAAGAACACATCACTTAAATAAAAATATGCCCCTTTTAAACTGGCAACTCCATCAACCTGAAACAGGCTGAAGCACTCATCTAATGTATGTTATGGTATTCTAGAAAGAAACTCACTTTCATGATTCTACCTTGTCAGACCCTGCATACATTACAACAGTGCATTAGTGATACAAGTTGTAAAATACTTTTCGGTTCCTTTGGATTTGCATATGATGGTTTTTGCATCAGTCACTGCAGGTAGATTGAGCAAGCTTTGTTTTTGTGTTTTAACATGCATTAAACTAGATATGGATCAGAATAAATTTATACTCCCTTTTTATCATTATAATTAGCTAAAAAATTGCAAGACAGTCCACAAAACAGGATTTGCTTTAAGACTAACTGCTGGAGTTCCAAGATGTAAGATATGCAGCACTGGAAAATCTTCAGTGATCAGGAATTAGTAGTGTTTAGCCGAGTGTTGAAAGCATTCAGAAGGAAAGTCCTGGTTGGAGGCATGAGGGCTTCAGCACCAACTTTTAAACCTCAATTTCTTGATTGCATATCTCCCATCTTTAAACCTACATTAAGAGGGGGGAAAAGAGTGGGAAATACTCTCAATTAGGTGCAATATTGAGTGTGGGAGAACACGCTAGCATTGCATGCACCACACTGATACACACATACACCAACAAATGTTAAGTGTTAAACAATGTCACCCTAGCACTTATCCTGCCAGCTGACACGTACAGCCCTCTGGGCTAAGAGCACACTACAATGGACTTGCTCTTGTCACGTCCATTCCAGCTTTCTGTCATCACCACCGTTGTGTTTAATGTAGAAGACCCAGTATTACGAAGGTATTTTGTGCTAAATTTTATTACCAGCAGTCATAAGCTTATTCCCAGCATAATGTTCACTTCTTACATTCATGTAATGTAAGACTCTTGGCTGAAATATTTCATATGAAACACTTCAGATCTGCAGACAGCTATGCAGCATTACAACAAAATGAGAAATGGCTGCTACATTACTAACTCAAAGTGAATAGTCACCTGCAATCTCAGAACTCTGTACTTCTAACTGCTGAAACAGAAATCCAGAGAAAGTTAAAACAAAGTTAACTTTTGTCATAAACTAAATGGACTAAAAGTGAAAATTTCAAGTTCAGTTGGTCTGACAAGTCATTATTTCAAATGAAGCTGTTTTCAACTTAAGATAAAAATAACCAAGCAAACAAGAAATGAAGTGGGTATCACAAAAACATTAGTCCTCGTGTCAGTTTGACACAGATTACACCCCCAAAATCCATCCCACTTTATAGCAGATTTCAAAATTAAACTCCCTTTCTTGAAATCTATGATCTAAATTTTGGTTCACACCAAAAATGCTTTTTCCATGCTGACTGCACGGATTATGAACCGATACTTACCTGAAACAGAGTGAATATACAAAATTATCTCAAGGTTATCAGTTTCAGCAGCTTGTGAGGAATACTCACCCTCTCAGCAAGGCAAAACACCTTGCCTATATATTTAGCCAATCACAGGTAAGACTGCAAAGTCAAATACATCCATTCAGGAATCACAGTACTGCTGAATTCAACAATTATTCCAAAATACTGAATATATTTAATTCCAGATGTATTTTAATAGGGCCAACTTAAGGCTCATTGTTTCAAATTTGACAATCACACCTCATGAAATGATTCATGACTTGTGAAGACACAGACCACTGAAGAAACCCCAGTAGGATTCTTGAGTATTCCTGCTCAACTACAATACTGTAGAAGCACCCCTCGTTGCTTATCACCTGCAAAATGTCCCCAAAAGAACCTGCAATGCTGTCATTTGTAAGAAAGATTAACTGCTTTCAATGTAACTTACACTGACTGCCAGGATGATCACCACTGTGGGGGCACATAACTATAGGTTGGTGTTCCTGGAGCCCGATATGTGGGCATAGTAACTGGATGAGGGGCTACTGGAGTTGGGGAATGAGTTGTCAACAAAGTACCTAGAATAAAGAGAACAGTTTTTCAGTAAGCAAAAATTCTAGTAGAGGAGAAAAAAAACAAGGGGGGAGGGGGAGAAAAACAAGTTAATTTTAAAGACAATTCCAACTTGTTCATCTTCAAAGTTACCAGTATCATTTTGCACTCCAGTTCCAGTCTTCTTCAAACTCATAAGCAAGGAGGCCATTTTAGCCCAGTGGATGTTTAGGCCAATGCATACAAAGATTTTCATTAGTCAAAAATAGCTCTAGCAGAAACCCTGCACCATAAGCAACTCTTCCCACAGCAGGTTTTACATGCCATTAAGAATATTTGATGGTAGAGATAACTTGACTGATAATCAGAATAAATTAGTTCTTGTTCACATTATTACAAATAGGATTTTTTCCCCATGAATAAAGCTCTAACGTTAGTGCAGTTTGTGACACCTAACTCCTCTAGTTTTGAGGTTTCTCAAATTAAATTATAACTTTGACAGGATAGAAATCAGAACCTAGAAACAAACTTATGGCTCTTGTTTTTTTTTTTTTATATTTCTCAATTTGTGTCCCTTGAGCGAACATAGACTTTCTTTTGTGAGTTAACATTCAGTGGGTAACCAAGCATGGCATCCCCCTCAGCAAATACTCAGAGAAGAGACTGAATTATTGGTTAAACACCATTCTCTCCAAAACACTACCACTAAAAGAGTGTGGAAATAGGAAGTAGACATCCCCAACCACTTCCCATGACACAGAGATCCTGCAGGGAGTGCAAACACATGAAGTGCTGCATCTCACAAACAAGGAAGGTCTGTGATACGAGGGATGGGCCCAAAACACTGCATCTTCCTCAGCTCTAAGAGGCTGCTGCTTTCAACTGGCACAGAGAAATGCATTGGGAAGAAGTCACACTCTTGACACTGGTATGATAAGATACAAAAAGGTGCAAGAGTACTAATTCTGAAAAGAAGATGTGGTACCTCCATCCCTAGAGGTCATCAATGTACTGCTGAACAAGAACAAACCTTGACCCAGCTGGACTCACTCAGAAGACACCACACTGCACAACCTGCACAAATCCCGCTGAACTGACATTTGTATGATTCTGTCAAGTACACCTGTGGGATTACATTTTGTAATGCAGCAGTGCTCCACCCCGGGCTCAAAGGAGAGCTTCACTGAGAAAAAGCAATGGTTGGAAGTGCACACACCTGCTGACATTGCCATAGTTGTCCCAGCCACCATCCCCATGGTGACCCCGTTCCCCCTGGGCGGTGGGATCGGAGCAGGATACATGGTTGCTGGCATTCCATTGGGCTGCACGACTGTGGTGTGGTGGATTACGTGGGGTGGTGCTGCATATAAAGGCTGTGTGTAGTAAGTGCCTTGCTGTTGGAGAAAAAAACCAGTACATTATGGAATTATAGAGTATCTGCTGGGGAAGATAAATATATCATGAAATTAAGTATTACTCTAAAGATGCAATGCATTTAGAGAGCAGAAGCCAAAACATTAATTTTAACTATTACAATTGTGTTTCTCTCACAATGTAATATTTAATCCCTTTTTAAGGCATTTAGGATAACAATCAAAGAAGAGACCTTTGTAGATACTGACTGTACCTTCAACAATAACAGATCATTTGTCATTCACTCCCTTCATTTTGATTCTTTTTGTATATTAATCCATGACAGAATTTCTCATTCTTTCACAACTTTTTATTCAGTTGCTTTTAGTAAAAGAACCCAATGTTTTTGGCAAATCCAAGTACACTAAGCAGACTGAATAAACTTGTTACGTGCTTATTAATCATCTTCAGCCACTGCTTATGTACCACATTTCCACATGAAAAAGCAAACTTTTTCCAAAATATCACATTTATTGAAGAGTCTTAATTCTATCCTTTCTAACAGTTTTCAACAGCTTCCCAAGCATGAGACTTGAAATTACAACAGAAACTACATTAAAAAAAATTATGACAATTTTTGACAAAACAAAAATCAGGATATAGGTAGCTATAGGATCCAGCATGTTTTGCTAACTACTGAATTTAGTGTCTCTTCAAAGACTGAACACATTACCAGTAAGTGCTGAGTAACTGTCATGCAAGAGAGAGTGTAAAACTGCACACACACTAAATCACTGTATTAAAAATTCTTATTGTAGGCAGCTAAAAATTCTCTCCATCCACAGAGGCATGAATGTGATGGGAATCTGGAAGAGCTCACACAGATATCACAGGGACCCCACGCAGTACCTCTGCCCACAGAGACCTTGTGTGGCTCTGCCCACGTACCTGTGCATACGGGTTCTGCTGTGGGTAGGCACTTCGGACTGGGTACACAGCAGTCTGGTAGGGGTTCGGTGACGACGAGTACGGCGGCACTGCTCCACTGGTGGGTGAACAGGACACTTTGTATGGGGTGCCTGGCGTATAACCTGGAACAAAGGGAAACCTGCATTGAAACGCGGAAAACACTCAGCACGCTGCTTTCCAAAGTCAGGCACAACAGTTTTCATATTTCCAAACTCCTTAAGCTTCAAGTAAGTACTTCTTAAGTTACTCCCAATATCCAAGTGTAAGTTCTGTCATTTACCTAATACTGGCAGCAGTCTGGAACTAGTATCTGACTGTGCCAACTAAGCATGAAAAGTTAACTGTGTACTTGCACAATTTACTTTTCAAGTCTATGGATATGGGGCAAAAAGTGCATTTTCATAATAACATCATTAAATATCGAGTTTTGGCATATTAGGCAGCATCCCTACATAGGAGAACGTGGCACATGTAAGTGTCAGTCAATTGTCCACACACCTCCAAATTGTACTGTCAAAACACAGCCAACTAACCTGATGTGGGAGATGACGCAGTGCAAGAGTAAGAATTACAAAAGCCAGAATCATCTAAATACCTCATGATGGATTTTTCAAAGAACAGAGACAAATCTGCAACCCCTACTTTAATTTACTTTTATTTGTATTTGTTTTCTGGCATTTTCTGAACTGGCTAAAATAAACATGAAATGCTCTACCTTTAAAACACAAACACTGCAAAGTTCAGTGCAACTGTAAATTAGACTTGGAAGGCACTTAAGATCCTTAATTCTTCTTTTAAAGTATTATATATGTAGGCATATCCTTAAACATCTGTTGTGGTTTGACTAAACCACTACAACATCACTTAAGAATTGTTTTTTTAGTTTACAGTAAGACTTCTGATGCCACCACAAAGTGGTTAGCATTCCTGTTACAAGGCTCCCAAAATCAGTCTGCCTTGTAAATGTTTGGAATTGTTGAAGTTTTACAGCGATAAGCAGCAACTGCTGGCTCAGACCCTGCCCAAAGACAGCTTTTCCATAATTTCTCCAGCCCTCATCAGACAAGGTCTCAGGGTCAGAACAGGGGCTTGAAGAGGCATGGAGGAGATTGTGAGATAGATTATATATATATGTATATAATGTTTCTGTGTGCTACACTCCCAAGATTATTCTGTGGCCAATATGAACACCTCAGCAGCAGCATCCAACAGCAGTAATGTTTAGGGTAGCAAACAACAGGCATGACCTAGTCTGGAGAAAGCACCGAGGCCCTTGCCTGTGCTGTTTTGAAAACATCTTGGATCTCATGCAAGTCTATCACACTAGGAGACACAACATCCACAGCTACAGTTTGTAGTTAGTTGGAGTTGAACAAACTAGTACCAGGGCAGTGCAAGGAAAAACAGACACTTGGCAATTACAGAAAAAAAAATGAGACTATCAGAGTACAGATTAGGTTGATTTTAAAAACTGTCTGGAATGAGCTGACTTCAATACAGAGAAAAGACCTGAAGTTTTATAGCAGAGAGAACACTGGCATTTGTGCTGACAAAAATCAGCCTGTGCAAACAGCATGATGACACATGACCTTCATTCTTCTTGAAGAAGTCTGGGCTTCTTTTCAATTTCATTACACCCTTCAAACTAGAAGTTGTTTAGCTTACAAAGAAATAGTTTCACTGTTTCTTTTTAACAGAATTTACTACCTTTTAAAAAGCTACACCCCAGAACTTATTCTCAACTCTTGCTTTTAGAGATCTTAAGTATTTCACAGATACAGCATGGTGAAGAAGTAACTTCTGTTAGTATGGGGAGCTATTTGTGGTGAAAACCCCAGCTACAAAACGCTGAACATGAAGAATCACTACAACCATGTCCTCAGTGAAGCCTATTCTCATTCTAAAAACCCACTGATACAGCTGCACAGGCTACTTCTCTTTCATTCTTGCAAAGTGGTAAATCTGCACAAGAGGTACTCTGTCTTCCCAGTCATTTTTTTTTCTCCATTATACAGAGCAAAGACCTTAACAGTAAATTACAGGGTAAGTCAAAACCACAGTAATTTAAGATAGTTACCTGTGAAAAAGTACCCTTTCGCAACAGCAGTGGCACAGCACATTCAAATGGTGCTGCATAATATGAATTTACAAAAGCTTTGATGCTACAAACAAGCAGTTACATCAGAAAGGTTAAAAAAGATATAAAAAAATCTTTTTATAACTAGCTGTTAGTACAAAGTACTCCAAGTTATCTGCCTGAATTAGAGGTCTGTACATTTTGAACTTTTGTTCACAGCTTAAAGAGCAGTGAAAAATTAAAGCTATTCTTACTTCTGAAATAAAAGCTTACTTCCTATTCAAGGCAAGCAAGAAAGACTAACAATACTAGTTTTTAAAAATATTAATGACATTCAATGACAGTATATGACTTTCATTCATCTTTATTGCTTTTTCTTAGAAGGAAAAAAATTCTTTCTTTGACTTTGCTATACAGCATGAGATACATTCCAAGATTAATCAATGCAAATTAATATTACAACATGATTAAGTCTAACAGGTCAAGAATCTTCCCCAGATTTCCAATGATTTGTTAAATTGATTCCATGCAGCTTGGCCTCATCTTCCTGCAGCAGGATTTGCAAACTGCAACCTGTACTAAGAATGGAGCTACCTTTCGGTTACCTGATTGTAGAATCAAAGCCTACAGCTACTCCTCAGCACAGCTGCAGGATATATGCAGAGCAGCACAGTAGGCAGTGAAACTGAACAGCCTGATAGCAATAAAGCCAATAATAAAAGCCCACACAGGCTTTTGCCATCCAAGCTAAGAGTTATACCCTGATGGGAACTGCTCTCCCTTGAACGTGGCTCTCAGAGTAAGTTCTGCAGCAACCCAGTGCAGATGCAAGCTGCCAGCCCCAGACATGATACTGGCACAGTGGCAATGCCTAGCCATGGGATAGATTTATTTTTTTTTTAGTTGCTGGAATGTACAACATTAATCTGTTTCCTTACCTTAAATTCAAGGCCAAAGAAAAGACAAAGTCTGAGTCTGTACTCACTCTGCCTCTAAGCAGCAAACTGAACAGTGACACAGGTTGTACCAACCCACAGAGTTCCAAGGAAAGCTACACACTTCTAACAGGCTCTGCAGGCACACATTTTAGATGAGTATTTTCCCTCAGTAATTGCTGCCACACCCTTAAGAGTCTCTAGGTAGTTAAAGTCCATCTATTACAAACACTGAACTTCAATATCAAGCATGCTTCCACAACATAAGCTTCCCAATTTCAAGCAGTATCCTTTCCTATTACCATAAATTACACAAGGGCACTCACGGACAAACCTGGTTACATGCCACATAGATCTCTAAAAAACTGACATTATACATGGAAGTGAAAGAGTTCTGAGGATGCCCAGCTCTACATTACCAAAGCAATGTAAGGAATTCCTTCCTATACAACATAACCATAGGGAGAATACTGTTGTATCAGGTGCATGTTCCTGCTTGAAGTGGAAATTAAATGCTATCAGTCTCTGTTTTGTTTCAACGATCAGCAAAATAAAAACATTTTCTATTTGGGAAAACAGAACTACACAAAAATAACTTTGATGAATGCCTTGTTTTCCATGTATGTTTTTCCACCTCCCCTTTTCTAGGCTCATCTCATTCCCTTTCTTAAATAACACCATGTAAGTGCAGTTACGTAAGTCCTTCCCCTGTATCCACAATGGTCAATCAGTTTTACCCAGCAACCAGGCTTTCCAGACCATCAGCTTGTGCAAGACAATTGTAAGGGCAGAGAGAAGCCAGCAAGCTGAACTTGCAAAGATACGATTTAAGAGAAGGATGAAAAAGAACAATTTTGAGGATAACAGAAGAAAAAAACAGGAATCTGGAAATGACCAGTAGGATGCAAAGAAAGCAGAACCATGAAGGAAGCAGTGAAGGGAAATGTAATGCAAACCTCAAGCATCACCCAGAAATACAGAAACAACAGCTAAAACCTCAGCTGTTCCCTTCTTGGAAGGTGCATGCAGTGTAATTTAAGATTATCATAACTTTAATTTATCAGATGGTTCCTTACAAGTCATATTCAAGATAACGTAAAACTTATCCCACAGTACCAGTGTTACTGTAAGCTCCTACAGCTTTTCCTCATTCTAGTTTTCAACCACTTGCAAATGTCAGGTTGTTGCTCTGACATCCCAATTCCACATACCTGTTTGGAAGGTAGGATTTGCTCCAGGATACATATTAGGGGAATAGGCAGGAGCAGCCGCTGCATAGCCCATTGGGAAGCCAGCTAGAAGAAAGAACACACCAAAGTTATTTTCTAGACTGACCTTACTCTCAAAGTTCTCACTGCACATGTTTTACTTGAGGCAAGCAAACAGACACAGTCAAACCTCCTCAAACAAAACAGTGCAGTCCTCTTCACCCAAGCCCCCTGAAGATGAATGCTAAGTGAAGGGAAGAGCTATGGTTTCACAAGTCCATTCTCTCTTACCGCTCTTTCAGCATCTCCATTGGCCAAGTAACTGTTAAGTTAGTTGGAAAATAAAGGTTTGTGTAACTGTCCTGCACTCCTCCCCACCCAGGGTGATGCACATTTAGCACTTATCTGAATGGACTTTTTCACACAAATAAACCCCTAAAAGTTAGAGTGACTCTGACTCTCCAGATCAGAGATATCTCAAGCAGAAAGTACAAAGCAGTAGTAGTGCAAACTGCTTGCTGAATTTGACACATATTTGCTACTACACTTGGTATCAAACAAGCTCCCCAGTTTTCAGACACACACAGTGACAACAGTAACGACTGATTCAGAGGTACTGGCAAAATTACAGTGAAACACCGTGATATACTCCAGTGTAAGGCACAACACAGCATTTGTAAAAGCTAGTTACTTGAAAGACACTAAGCTTGCTTAGATTTAGTAAGTGAAATTTCTGAATTAACCGTAGCTGTTAGTTTTCCCAAGAACCTATTTACATTATTCCAAGTAAAACCAAGTAATGTCTGTAACCAGAAAGATAGAGTTACTACCACATTCTGCTCTCTACATAGAAAGCTTTCAGCTTCTTCAGATAAAAGGCAATTAATATTTGCATATCCACTGTCAGACTCCGAGCTTAGTTTTAAACTGCTGTTGAAATCTGAAGGGCTTTTATTTCACGATGAATCCCAGAGTCCTCAGCAATTACTCCCAACAATAAGAATGACTTAGCTCAGGACTATATGCTAACCTAGTTTTGTAAAGCACTCTGTAAACATATCAAGTGACATACACTTGGCATTACTATTAGGTGGTCAGCATGGATAAGACTAAGAAAAGCATTAGGCTTAAAAATCAAAGTTAAAAATAACATATCCAAGTCGTAACAACTTTTCAGAGCGTAAATAGCTCTTCAGTTTTCAAATTCACAAGCTGCTGGTGGAAAGCTTCAGTACAGCTTTTCTTTACTCACACTACACATCTTCAAAAGTGTATGTGGGAAACATTTTCAGTCTTTTCTACCTTCCTTCACAGCTTAAGCTACACTGTGCAGCACTGAGCTACTCGAGAAACAGGTCATTTGTGAAAAAGGTAACTACAACAAGCAGCAGTTTTAGCTTCTACAAGGAACTTCCATCCATATGAGAACACTGGAATATTGATTTCTTGCTACTGTAAAACTATCCAACAGCCTGAAATAGGTGTAGTATAATGTAAACAGTTATTAAATATGCAACAGCTTTAGAAACACATTGCCTTTCAATAACACGTTCCACCTACTGCTGTGTTCCTCACTTTCTATTACCATGCAACTCATGTAAATGTAATGATTCTGAGTGGAGAATCTGCAGCTTTTAAATTAGGAGAAGCAAAGAAGAGGGACTTAGTCATGCAACATTTTTTTAAAAAATCCTAAAATGCAAGTCTAGTTTTCATTTTAGAGAATGTGCTTTGTATTTAACCCAAAATCTTAAAGCCTGGACCAGGCAGCTCAGCAAACCATCTAATGGTGTAACATATTATTGACTAAGCTGAATTTAAGTGTCATAGTGGTGCGAACTGACCAACTAACTGCTGTGAGGGAGAATTCTAAGTAACCACATTGTAGCATGACATTGAAGGCACTTCTATAACAATTCTATTTCAATTCCATATATTTTAATTACGCAGACTGGCAAATATAAAGCACTTACATAATTTAATATATAGGCTAGTATTTATAAGAGTAGAATAAAAGATAAGAGATTGCAATGTTGTTTAAACTGCTATTTCTGAATCTACAATAGCATTTTTTCCTAAATAAAGGTACAACTTTGTTTAGTATAGACAAGAGCTTTGATGCAATATGTAGATTCTTATAAGTACAAATGAAAACCTGGTTAATATAAATCTGGGTTTAGAAAATAAATAGAGCTAAAGATATGAAGTTATATTCAAATAATCCATCATAATCTTTATCTAAAGCAAAAGAAAAGCAATCTATTACAAATATAGAAATAAAGGTCCCATTTTATTAATTAGTAAGTTTCTGCTGCTTGCCTTATTATAAGATTACTACAGCCTTTATAACTCAGACAGTTACAGAGAGTAAAATCATCCTGCAGGACTTATGGTTACATAGTGTCACCTTTACAATTTATTACTGCACCACTGCAGTCACTCAATAGACTTAAAAACATTTAAACACATTTTGTGTTATCCCTTATAAATACTGTAGAAATCAAGAAAGGTACATTAGTTTGAGGAACATGAAAAGCAAAAAATAAAATTAAAATGCTTTTAAAGCAATCAAGCCAATAAAAAGAATTCATTTATGCATCACTATTTAGAAGGAGGAACAGATAAAAATAGAACAGGAAAACATGAACTCTAGTACATTACCCAAGGTGAAAAACATATTTAAGAATGGTAAATACCAGTAGGAAAATATAGTACAGCTACCAAGAATATAAACAGTAACAGCACAGAGTAATTTCTGCCTCCCAACATAGACACCAACTAAATGACAAAACAGCCTCCTTGTAAAAGCTAAAGAAAGCTAAAGAAGTTTAACTTCTTATGAAATACAAAACTGAGCAGAAAAGACCCTCCAGCCTCTCCCAGGATGGAAACTCCCTAATGTCAGAGATAACAGAAAAAAAAAGACAGCATCATCAAGACATGCTGCTTGAAATGTCTCCCAGAGGCACACAGGCTTCTCTTCAGCCCTACTGGAAAGTTCTGTCCAAATCAAATTTTACCTCATCCAACTTTTAGACTACAGAGACATCAGAAACGAAGCCTCCTTGCACATACACTAGGAGATGAGGGGAAAAAAACCCCAAACCTCATGAGAAGCTTTAAGTCAACAAGAAACAGATAAAACAAGAAATTAAATGTATTTCTGTTTTAAAAACATTTTTGGCCATTTTCTTGGTCCCACCTTTGATGCTATGCTTTGGGCAGTCAGAGAACAGATCGCATGAACAAGAATTAGAGGATAGAAAGGTTAACAATGCCCATCAACTGGCAGCAGAAATAGACTGCCTCCTCTTCTTGCAAGGCGTAATTATTAGAGCTCCTAAAATAAGCTGCATTGGAAGAGATACTGAAGTTAGAAATATAACAGAAGAAAATAACATCACTCTTGAAATGTCATTTTTTTAAATTTAAAAGCATCCTCATCCCAAAACAGATTTACATGAAGGCATTCCTAAGTGACTATTTCTTCTTCATCATAAGCAAAGAGTATTGTAACCCAAACTCATTAGAAAACAGAGTTGCTTACCTGGATAACCAATTCCTTTGGCATTTGCATAGGGAACCCCAGAAGATCCAGGGCTATACACAGGATTCATGATTTCAGTAGCTGAATCAGGAAATAAAGAGAAAACCAGTATTTACTTAGGTATCAGGAAAGCTGGAAATCTCAACAACTAATGTGAAACTGGAAACTGAGGAAACATATTGGAAGAAAAATTAACAAAAGAAAAAGCAGCAATTGCACTGCTTCTCAATATTAAAGCTGTAGCTACAGGCAGGAAATAATCACTGCAGGAATAAGTTTCAAAGCATCCCAAGCCCCAATCAGCTAGAGAATGTCTCAGGAATGAAACATTCCCTGTTGTGGAGCATGCTTTCAAAATATTTCCATTGCCCAGAGCTCCCCCATGGTGCACAGATCCATAACCCACTGCAGGAGTTCTCATGTGTTGGACTTCTCCCCTCATGCCATCTATCAATCACTCAGCAGCTCTCTACCATCTATCAATCTTGCTTTCTTTCCATTTCTTTCTTGAAGCCTCTAGCCAATGGATGCAAATACTTAAGGTCTATTCCTACTGGAATTTCGAGCCCGGCATTCCAGTCCTTTACCAGCACTAAATTATCATTATTACTGCAGAAGTACGTGGCAAAAGACTCTGTGCACTGAGACAGCTAGCCCACATTTCTTTCTTTGTTTACTTACTGTCAAGTTCTTCAGAGCCTATGACAATCTGACAGTCATGTCCAGTCATTTCTGAATGATGCATTCACACAAAAACCAGGCTCCTACAGCCAGCATCACCCACAGGAAGAAAGTCAAATCACGTTTTAAAAAGAACCTTGTATGTAAACATCAAGGAAAATAAAATTGCATTGAAGATGCTTCTCAAGTGCCTCATACAGGAATGCTGTTCGCAAATACTATTTCAGTAATTTAGAAAAAAATCCCCATATTTAAAGATCAGTATTGCCAATCATCTGACTTTCTGCATATATATTTACACACACACACACACACAGATTTACCACTTCACAGGGGAGGCTGACATTGAACATTTGAAAAAGGCTCTCCCTCACAGGGTGGGTGGGCACTGAACAGGCTCCCCAGGGGAGTGCTCACAACACCACACCCGACACAGCTCAAGGAGTGTTTGGACAGTGCTCTCAGGACATGGTGGAATTCTTGGGTTGTCCTGTGCAGGGCCAGGAGCTGGACCGATTATCCCTGTGGGTCCTTCCCAACTCAGGGCACTCCATGATTCTTCCTGCAAGCACCCAACACAGAAAGGCACCCTATGAAACCAGACTTTCTTACTAACTGCTAATAGCTGACACTTGAGCTACTTCTCAAAATGCTGTCTGACTTCAACCAACAGGGTGTTAAGCAGTTTAACACAGTTTAATGAAATTTTGTGAACAAAGTTTATGAAACAAGGAAGTGTAATTACACATGCAGTACCTTAGTTACAGAATATGTTTTGGCAGGAATCCAAGTGGAGTTTATCAGTATAGCTGCACTGATAAACCTACATTAAGCAACTCTGTAAAGCATAAATAATTTTCTTTATAAAGGAACACTAAAAGCAGCTCTTTTAGTGAGCCCAGAGAATTAGCAGCACCTAGTACACAACAGATATAAAACAGCCATTTGTACAAAATTAGGAATCACTAAGTGCTGTCAGAAAGTTTATAATCAGGTTTCACAACACACTCAAAGTCAAGATAAGAGAATTACAAGATTCATCAGTTTCTCAGACTTCCTCCCCTCACTTTCCAATAATACTAACTTACACAGAATTACCATTTTGTTCAGATTCATACTTCCTTACACATCAAGAAAATAGAATCCACTGAGTTAAAAACCAAATAACTTGCCATTTACATCACTGAGTATGAATAAAGTTGCCCAGAGCAGCATGTTTAAATCACCTGACCCACAACTAGTACTATTTGAAACAAATCTCTTTGAAAAGGTTCTAGAGCAAACTATACTTCAAGTATAAAGTGCTATATTCCCCTGGAACCCTGTGGAGTTTTAGCAGCATTAACTCCTCTGTACCATAATCAACAGGTGTATTTTGTTGGATCAGCATTTTCTTTTAGCAAGGCTGCTCTTTTCTCCCATACTTTCTTCAGTGTATCCTTCTCTCTAAACTACAACTCTCACTTGAAAGCTTTCAGTCTGTTCCCTTTATATATCCCTGCATTTTCTTCTCATGTGCACTTCTGCTCGTCCTTCAATGTTGATTTTTCCACATTTTGTCTCTAAATTTACAAAATCCTTAGGGGCTCAAGCTTCACTTTGGTTTCAGCATTTCCCAGTTATGGGGTAAAAGTCTTAAGGAGATGGATAAACCTTTCCACTCAAATAACACAAAAACAAATGTGCTGCTCCTCCTTGCAGTATCTACAGCAATAAGGAGAAAAGACTCCAGACTCTCACCATTCTGAATGGCAGCGAACAAAAAGAGGACCGTCAGGTGGAAAATCAGCAAGGACAAGGGCCTTCTGTGAATATTTAGGTAAAATACACAAAAACCCCCCAACTATTAGAAACATTAGTAGACAATGACTGTAGATCCACACATGGTCATACACTATGGGAGATGCCTTAAAGAGAGGCCACACAAAAAAGAAGGGGTAGAGAAAATGGATAGAAAATGTCAGACAACTCAGACTTGATCTCAAAGGAAGTACACACTGAGAGAGAAGAACTCCACTTAAGTAAGATGGGAAAATACCCTATGGCATTGGTAGCCTCAAGCTGTTCACTTCCACTTCAAATGAATCCATGCTTCCAACTCCACATGTGTACACACACACAAATTAATTCAACTTTGGTGGGACAGGTATGTACTTTCACCACTCCTGCTTTCACTGCTGACAGACAAGTCAGAGCCACCAGCCTACACAAAGTGCTTACAGACTGTAACACAGACAAAACGCCAGACCACTTCTAATTAAAAATAATTATTTTCAGGTCTTTTCTGAAGGACCCAACATGTGTAAGTATAATTACACAGTATTACCCAGTGGCTGCAATCATCCCACTCTTACCATAATTTTACTTGGAAGGGCATCTGTTATACTAAGATGTGGAACCTTGCAGTCCACTTCCCTGGAATGCTTCAAGTCCACATCAAACACGAGGGAGGACTGGTATAAAGTGAACCCAAAGAATCTGTGTCTTTCAACTGCTTTGTTGGCATTCCCTCCAAAGCATTCTCATGTTAATGGATATGCAAATAAGTGTCTACAGTGCATCATCTGTACATAAATTGCACAGAGCTAACTGTATATGAATTACTCTTTCAGCTGAAATTAAGGCAATCATACTTATTAAAGATGCTCTGATTAAAGACTATGCAAGGATGCTGGGAAGTGCAAACCTTCACCTTTCACTCTTGCCAAAGCCAGGCAACCAAACTCAGTTTTCATCAGGCCTGTTAGATCTCATCCAACCAGGACAACCACCCTCCTCTTAAATCCACATTTTGGGAAGCTGAGCACAAAGACCAACCACTAAAGCTGATGCTCTAGCACTCCCAATTGGATCTGTTTTGCACACAGCTTTTCCTGCTACACTCAGAACAAGCACGTTTCTAGGAAACTCTGCTTATAAAAATAATTTCACAGAGATGAATGTAAAAACCCATAGATGAATGCAAACACTGTAAGACAAACTGCACGTTCCTTTGCAACACAAGTATTTTCTTACTCCTCATTTTCAAAGTTGTGCAGAAACACCACCACAGTAAGATCTACTGAATGCTGCTTTGTGCTCATTTTATGACAATTCCATCATAAGAGTTGGGGAAGAATCTCCAATTACCTTGGCTAAAGCACTCTACTATGGTCCACTTACACTTTGTTCTTGGATCTTGGGTAGACTCACACTAAGTCATTTCAGTGTTAAACATCTATCCATTCTGGAACACTTTCAGAATTTCATTTGCTACGAAATTGTACAAATGACCCAGTTTCCACTTAGTAAGTTACCATCTTAATCATGGTATACATTTTACCCATTTGACTTCTAGTCAAAGCATAATACAAGTAAAATACATAAGTGCCTGGTAGCTCATAATGTAAAATAAGTAATTTCCACTGCTAAGTAACAAAGAAAACAGTTGATGACACTTTACCTCTTCAAATAACTGACAATTAAAGTCTCAGTTACATTATGTTCCGGTAAACTTCAGCTACCAAACACTCCATTTGATGCAAATCCAAGGCCAAACAACAGGCACTTTTCTCACCATTAGTTTAAAAAAGAGGGCTCATATTATAAAGTCCAAGACAAGGCATCCTGCGCTGTACTGGTACTGGCAGGTAATACTTAATTTCTTCCATTCATCCAAGACCTCAAAAAAGGTCACTGACGTTTCCCAAGAAGGAGATACTTGCCCTGTTCAGGCTAGGACAGGGGTTTATGGTAGCCCATGACTGCAGGCAGCTGGAATCAATGCTCACAACGAACTGTTGTGCAGCTGGCAAGCAATCCCTGCGCTGGGACCCCTCACTAGGCTAGATCAGCTAAGCTGGTTGCCAGGATTCTGGGGTCTGTTGGAGGATTTCTGGATAAAGGATTGCTAGTTTTCCACCTATCAGCTTGAGAGAACTGAGACACATCCCCAAACGGCCAAGACTAGTTCCAGTGCACTGAAGGGAGCAGGACTGGACAGTGACAGGACAGACTGAGGTTGCAGAACCACAGCTTAGAAAAGGACAGCTAACAACTTTGCTCAAAGTTCACATATAAAGTAAAATACAAAGCTGGAACTATCATTCCCAAGCAAGTCTTCCTCCCTGCCTGAGTTACAAGGTGCTGTCATAGAGAAAGAATAAGACACCTCCAAGCACTCTTCTATGTTTTGTGTGCATGCATTCTTTTTTCCTAAGACTGCAAAAGGAATGGAGCAGTTTGGAATCTTTAACCTATTTAATTAATAATTTAATGTAAGAGTGAATACAACTCTCCCCTGTAAGCCTGTTCTACCAAGGGTTTGTTAGGATTTTTTTGCAATGTAAAATACATGCACATAAACACCAACACTACTTGTACTCAGTATCTGTAAGAACAGAGACAATATGGCTATATATGAAAGACTCAGCAGTTCTGTATGCCATTCACAAAAAGAAAACCTACAAAAAAATTTAATACTAAGCTCCCACTTGCGATCCAACTTCATTTGTACATTGAGGCATTGCTCTAGTCTTCATAATATCCCAGAACATTACCAAAATATTCTTTTCTTCAAAGAAACCCTTCTAACTTATGAAAACCTTAAACAAACTGCCCAACATTTCTCAACGTCTACAATTTCTGTTGTTGCTATGGCACAAGGGGATAGAAGTTGCCAGCTCCAATGCCCGCATCTCCTGTGTAACTTTGAATTTGTGTATATTCTCATCTTAAACAAGTCCTCAAAGCATCAAGTCCTTACTGTAAGAATCACAGAAGCCAGTCTATTGCCAAATTTAAGGGAAGTTACCCAACTGTGAGAAACAGAGGAAAAAATCAAATTGGAAGAATGTAACTTCACTATATGAAGGAATTGTATTTAGAACTTTTTAGTTAAACCACAGAGCTCTGCTTCTTCCTAAAATCCTATAAATCGTTTTTGCAGTAAATTAGTTTTCAATCTATTCCCTATTACTTTCTGAAATAACATGAAACTGTCACAAACCACAACGAACACAGGATTACCAAAAGCCTCCTAAGCCCTCTTCCTTTTAACCTCAGAGTTAAAATGTGTAATTACCACCCCAAACGCACAGGGAAAGGGTGCATTCTACCAGCATGGAACTTTTATGACACTGACAATTACACACCTCGCAGCAAAATCACATCAGAGCAGACAGAAAGTCTGGTCACAGGAGGCAACATGCACACTGCGATTCAACACTCAAGAACAAATCAATTCCAGCTCTTCTGCCCCAGAGAGCTGGGAGTCTGCCCTCACTGAATCCCTGACTTTTTACCTTCCTCAGAGCACCGATTTCACCATTTGGCTGGTGTTTGTACGGCTCCAAAAGATGTAGAAAAGCACCGCAAGCCCCGTTTGTACCTTTTTCCTTTCTGCCTCACAAGAGACAACCGAGGACTGAGATTCGATTGCTGCCTGCAGCTCACAAAGGTACGGGGCAGACCGCACACACGGGCTCCCACGCCGCTTTCGCACGCAGCTGCAGCCACTGATGCTGCTGATTGGGGAATGCAGCCGGCCGGAGCCCTCATGACGACGCCCTCAATTTTTACCAAGTTCCCACCCGGACGATGCTGCGCTGCCATCAGAGGCCGGCACTGCCGTGCCCTGAGCACGCTCCGGGCACACAGCGAGCGCCGCGGGCCCTGCGCAGGGCGCCGGCGGCGGGGCCGCCGCAGGTACCTGTTACGGCCGGAGCCCCGCGGCCCCAGGCGGCGCCGCAAGTTCCCCTCCGCCGGCCGGGCCGCAGCGCCGCGGAGCCGGGGATACCGGGACGGCGTTGAACATGA
>JACBWW010000019.1:3491702-3514500 GCA_020086605.1 Lanius collurio | reverse complement strand
GTGCCCGCGCCTGCGTGCGGAGGTGCGCGCCCGTGCGTGGGTGCGTGCGTGCGCGGCCCCGCGCTCACGGGACGGGAGGGGGCGGCCGCTCCGTGCCGGCCGCGCCGCGCAACTGCGCACCGAGCGCCGTGACGTCACTGCCGCCCTGGCGGGGAGGGGGGTCACGTGCGCAGAAGGGCCCGGGGCACGTGACGGCGCTGCCCGGCCGCCATGGCGGGCGGCGTGAGGGGAGGCCTGGCCTCGGCACGGGGTGAGCGGCGGGAGCGGCCGCGGGATGAGGAGGAGGAGGAGTTACTGCCGCGGGGGGGTCTCCGCGGCCAAGGCACCCGCTCCGATAAAGAAAGATACTGCGCTGAAATCGATCAGCGGGGTGTTTTAACTACGCGTTTCAGTATCCCAGGGAGGCCGCTCCCCGCGTTAATGCGCTTTGGCCTGCTGCATAATCCCATGAAACGACTTGCCAGCACAGCCCGCTGGCACTTTTCTCGGCATTAGTTTCAGATGCATAGTGCAAGCCAGTTGCCATGTGGAACGACAGCTTACGGTGCAGAAACTGAGGCTGTCTAACACAATTCTGGAGGTTCCATCTAGTTTTCACATCTGTTTTTAAAACGAAAAGTCCCGCTTCCGTGGAAACCTCTCCCAGGTCCTATGAAAAACATGTTTGGGAAACTTAAGGAAGTTTGTAACCCCCTTCTTTCAGGGGTGGTGCAGCCCACCTCCTGCAAGGATTAGGGGCCCTGTGCCAGCCCGGCACACGAGCGGAGGGAAGAGCGGCAGAGCCGGGAGTGTGAAGGTGTGTGTGAACCGAAACTTAGGGAAGGGATGGGGGGATTGAACAGCCACTCCAAGAGCGCCAGGGCCCCAGTAAGGCAGTGCTGCGGCTGTGGGAACACCTCCGTAAAACCTCTGCTTTCCCAATAGGTTTTGTTTGCTCAGCAGGCAAACCCAGGAAACTTTTCTAGACATTTGAACTGTGCTAAACTATGTACAAAACTGAAACAAGAGCACAGCAAATTAAAAACAGATGACTTATAAGAGAGGTTTCTAATTCTCCATCCTCCAATTGATGGATGCATGCCAACCCTACAACTCTTACACCTGCCTGGCTCTGTCAAGGTCATGATTTGATCCTCAGACAAAACAGAACTCACATCTCAAGAGATCTGGAATTGACCTTTTGGGAAAGCACTGAGCACCTGCTGAGGACAGGGCAAGGCAGCACTGTATGGTAGGGGAATTTAGCCCAGGGCATTACTGGACATGCAGCAAACGAGAGCCGAGTGCCAGCCGTGCAGGAATTTGCTGCTCCTCAAAACTGCACTTGTGGAGCTGCACACATTTGTGGTAAAGGCCCAAGCCAGCACTCCCACTGCCCAACAACTGCAGAGGAAACATAAGTTTGTGACATCTGGACAGAGAGGATTTGTCCTGAAAAGTCAGTACAAACAGCACCACTGGATCTGGGCTGTTCCTGATGAGCACCACGACTAACACCTACCAACGAGTGGAGTGCTGGCAGGACAGACATTATTGATTGATCCTGGGTTGCACAAGAATACATAAACCAGAGAGAGTCACACTGGCATCAGACACAGATGGGTGGTGAGAGGCAAGAGAGGAGTGGCTCAGTGTCCTGGCCCTGGTGAGACCTGCTGATATCCCACTGCAGGGTCCTGGCAGCAGCAGCCCTGCTGCTGCAGCAAACGGCCAGCCCAGGTACACAAATGTGGATAAACCAGCATCTCCTCCAATCCCAGAGGGACAACAGTGAAAGATACCAGATCAGCCTTGGCTTTCAGAAGGTCCCCAGTACAACCAGTGGAGCCCTGGCCAGCACACAGCCCACGCAGATTAGCCTGGCATTCAGAGAGATGTTACACCCCTGAGGTTACAGGGGGTCTTAGAAATGAGGTGAGCTCAGGTTTCACTGATGTTTCCCTCACTTAGGGGTGTGCAATATCACCGACATCCTCACGAGTTATTCACTGTGCATTACTATGAAAACCACAGGGGTGCTAGTCTTTATGCCAGACAGAATTCTGCAAACTATTTTAAGTTCAACTGTAAGTTTAAACTTGTCTCCTGGTGTAATTCTGTACATCATAGCAGAAAATATTCCAGCTCAAACAAAAATCTGATACCAAAGAGATGACAAAGCAACAATCTGAACTCTTACATCCTGGAAGTACATACAGAAGGCAACCTCTGTCTGGTTTGTGCAATTATTAGTCTCATATATTAACTATAGATGAATTGTATGGTGCACAACCCCTGTCAACCAGTCAAATACACACATATAAATGTGGTTGGAAAAAAATTACAGTAAAATGGATATTATTTTTAAAAACTAATAAAACTTAAAATCTCTGATACCTCCCTTGTGCAGTGTCATAGTTTCAGTAGTAAAATATAGAAGTGATAATGTTCTCTGTAGGAGAAATGCAAATTGATTCTCAGCTTGCTGACATTTATGACAGGTAGGGCAGCTTGTTCTTTTCTAATTATCCTCAAATGTCTCCCTCTCATTGTAATGCACTTTCCAGAAATGTGAGCTGACATTCATCCCTCGTGCTGGTCACTGGCAGAGGAATACTGCAATAAACGTCAGCTACAGTATGAGAAGAGTGGTACCATTAAAATCTCAGCAGGAATGAGCATGATGTTCTCTGAGTGTGGTTGGTTTGGTTAAGAGGAGAGAGACCTGTCTGGGGGATGAGAGGTCATCACTGCTGCAATGACACCAAAAAACTGCTTGCAAAGATGTGGTCCTGGACACTGCAGTCTATCTGTTGGAGGGGACTCAATTTGTAGTAATAAGGATGTGAAAACAAAGGCACTGCAGGGAATGATACCATCTACAGTGAGATGATACTTGCTGCAAAATTATTCCCTGTGTTTGGTGGGATATTCCATAATATTTGAAGCACCCAACACCCCACCCCTCACTATTCTGCATTGCTAAGAATTTCCTCTGCTATTGTCTGTCTCACTTGGAATTGCTTGGACTGCTCTGGAAACCTGTGCATCTCCAGTGCCCTCAGGGGTGCCTGAAGAGGCAGATCACTGCCTTGGATCTGTTCACCCAGTGCAAATAGAACCTACTGCAATACTCTGACATTTTTATAGAGGTAACAGTCTTGTATGAAACAAATAGATAACTACTTATTGTCTTCTTAGTACTTTGTGCAGTGTTTTTTGGTGGTTTTGAACTGTACTGTCTGTGTATTTTAATCCCATGATACAAATTCTAAAGGAAGCAAAACTTGCTGGCCTGCAATTAAGAACATGTGATGGAGATGTGTGGAGGGTCATGTCATTCCAGGATACATTTTCAGTGCTTGTTTATGTTGTTCAGCACTCTCAAATGGCCCTGTATTTAAAAAAAAAAATCCTGAGAATTGGCAAAAAGCTAATGGAAAAGTGGATTTTAGGCAGTTTTGATTGTCCTCAATAAGACTGGTGAATGCTATAAAAGTACTCACAAGAATTTCTCATTTTTAGCTTCTTCCATTCCTACCCCTTTCTTCACCAGCCAGGAGTTCTTCTCATGCTTTTCCTTCTTACTTTTTTCCAAAATCTCAAAATGCCATCTCTTTAGGCCTTATCATTCTCCTTCATTAAAAGTCTTCAAAAATGTATTTTTTGATCAAACACTTTGGGTGGCGAACACAATTCCAAGGGTGGCATACAGAAGAAGAAATGCACACGTGTTCTGATTTTCTGAGAACCTCACTGGAACATCAGCCATATGAAAAACCTCAGAGTGTTACTATTGCTCACTCTTGCCCTTTCTCGGGAGTGGACACACTCCCTTTTTATATGAGTTTAATTTCTGTATGGAACATGTACTTCCCTCTAATGTAAACTCCCTCACAGGTATCTTCATCAGGTACACAAAAGACTCTGAAAATAACACTCCATGTGCACACCAGCTGTGGCACAATTCTAGCTCACATCAGACGTGATTTATTACTCAGCAGAACCAGTGCTTTTGATTCTGTTTTATGGGCATCAGAAATATTTTTATTCAGCATACCTCCTTCATGCCCAGCTAACATAAAGTGTGCTGTGCTGCAGCACTCCCTTCTCCATGATACACAGGAGATGTTAACAGGCACTCAGCTTGGCTCTTAATTCCAAAGCACAACATGATAGAAAGAAGTAATGTAGTTAATTAACCAGACAAAATACTAGTTCCATCATAGTGAGGATTGAAAATGTGTGCCAGAAAACATAGTAAGAATTTCATAATGATCCTTAACATCCAAAAGCCAGGAATTAAAAAATTAAAGACAGAAAAATAAACAGATTTTTGAATATATGTAAATATCACCGTCTCATAAATAGCTCGACTCTACTCTGTTACTATAGAGATTAATAAATCTATGAGGTAAAATCCTTGCTTTACTGGTTAGATGTCTTTTGCCCTGATTGGAGACAGATTTTAAGCCATTGTGTCCTATTGATAAACATGTGGACAGCTTTTGTAGACAAACTGTATAGTTGCTTAAAGGTTGAGTAATTAATAAAGAAACAGATATTTCATATGCTTCTGTTGTGAGAGCTTACAATAAAGACCAGTGCCTTGTCACACGTAGTGAGGCTTTACAAATGTTGTGACTTATTCTAATGATGCAAATCATCAGCTACATCTCTGCTGAGTATTTTTGACAGCGCGGTAATAATCTCCTTTCGTTTCAAAAGCAGAGGAGAGACACTTCCCAGAGCTACAGGCCATTAGCAGTTGTTCTGGCAGAGTGAACACCTGCTCTGTTTTTATAGTGCTCTAAGCCACCATGAGCCTCTACAAACAAAACTGGCAAATTCTTTTGTTAGAATTTAACAATAGAAATCCATCATAGAGCTAGTTAGCTCCACTCCCAACTTCAAGAAAAGTAAACTGCTACAGATAAATGTTTAACATGATTCAATCTGGTATCAGTAGAATATTTGATGATTCCCAGAGAGTGTTATGGAATACTACATCCAATTTCCCCCTGTACTTGCCAGAATCAGGAGTAAGAACAATAGCACTTAGAAAAGGAAGCTAATTTTATTCCCTGTCACTGACTTATTGCTGTTTATTTGATGCCAATACTTTGCAAAAGACAAGAGAAGTAAGGTTAATTCAGTGCTATGAAGAAAGGAAAACAATTATAATTTTGCTATATTAAACAAAAAAATCTATTAATTTATGCTTCCTCTTTCATTTGTTCACTGCTAAAGTGAATGAGTATATTCGATCTTATTTATTATTAGAGTCACAAAGCTTCTTTTCTCTTTATTTCTTCAGAAGCCTCCACAAAAAATTACTTAAAGCAGCACAAAGTTAGGAGCATTACAGAATCTGCTGCAGACAGATCCCAGCTTGTATAGCCCGTGTTCCAGCCCCCTGGGAACCAGGTAACAGGACTCCTGCAGGAATCACCCAAAATTATTTGCTTCACTTCAGGTACCTGTCTACAAAAATTAGGATTATTTCCAAGAATGTGGAAGGGGAAAAAAGAAAATATGAATATTTTTATAGTATTTCAAAGTTTTAAGCATGTCTCAAAGTAACTGGTATTTCTCATTAATAGTACATTCATTTTTGCACAATGGAATAGTTTAACTTTGGTTAAACAAACCTGCAAGAACATCTGTTGCATTTTTTTTCTTACATCCTGTTGTGAGTGAGGGCTACATTCCAGAATTCATGGGTATAACCAGTGACCTTTTAGGCAGGATAAGTGTCAGAAAGACAGGTTTCTCTGTGGAATAGACCATGGAAACACTAAGTTCTGCCACCCCAAATACAGACTGCATACAAGAGTGCTCAGCAATCCCTGCTGCAAGGGTGAAGGGATTCCCTGGCAGCTGCATCCCAGTGCAGCCCTGGGCAGCCTGGGCTGTCTGACAGCATCCAGTGTGTCCACCCAGGGCACAGGCAGCACCACAGCATCTGACAGGAGCCAGAGAAAGCTAAAGTGGCAGTAAGGACAGGCTTTAGGATCATGGCCAGAATGAATTTCTCTGGCCAAGTGCAAACTGGGAGAGACTAGATGCTGAGTGAAGCAACTGTCTTTGTTTAATTCCTCCTGTGCCCAAGGAAATGGACCTTTGTGTGTTCTTTGGAAAAGGGCCATTCCATTCCCCACTTCATTCTCAGTTTCCCCTAATGGAAAACAACTGACCAGATTCCAATACAGACCACTTACTCTGATCAAACCCAAAAGCTATATTCTTGATGTTTAATTCCACAAGAAGTGGTTTTCTGAGGATGTAAGGTAGATGGGGTAGAAATGGGAAGGAGGTTAAGGTTGCAAGAGATGGGATTTGAGAGATTTGGGGAAATGGCTTTGTTGCATCCTTACTCTGCAAAGCCTTTAAATACCTGTTTAATGTTAACCATATGTGCAGGTCTCACAGGGGAGTCCTTCTGCCATTCTCCTTCTGTTTCTGTCCCCACCACTTGTCCCCAGTCTGCACCAGACCCAAGCAGAGGCAGTAAGGCATCAAGTGTCATTCCATGCTGGAGCAGCAGACTGGTGCTGCTCAGCCAGCTGGGGATGGCTCCTGTAGCCAGCATCATGTAGGAGTTCTCATGGACCAAACTGTGCTTAATGCAGACAGAAACTTCAGCAAATTCCAGTTTCCAGCTAAGAATTTTAGGAAATCTAGATTGCGTATATGAGAGATAAAAGTTCTCAGAAGATTAAAAGTTGGCCAAATTTGGGATAATTTTTAGTAGGACAACAAAAAGCTGTGACAGCAAGGTATCATCGATGCCCTGTTCCCAGACTTGCTGAAAAAGCTGTAACAATCCTGTCCATGAAGGCAAACTGTTCTTTTCTGCCATAGCCACATTTTTGGCCACAATTTAAAAAAGTTAGTTGAAACTACTAAAGAAATCTCTAGAATGTGAATTGGGCCAAAGGGCATTCAACCTGAGTGGCCTCAACTTGGCTAAGTTATAAGAAGTTGAAAAATAAAGCTTTATAATGGGATGTGCCATTGCCAGACAATGTTCACAACGTGTCTGTGCATGTATGCCTGTACAGACCCCCACACAGCTGTATTATACACAGATGTACTACAGCACTCCTGCATCACTGAAGATTCCTTAAACAGAAATATCCCCAAATAATTATGTATCCTGGTAGTAAAATTGTAAGAAGACAAGAGTTGGACATTTCAAGGATGTTAAAATTGTAGCAAGAAATGTTCAGAGTGGCTGTGAAGTTAAATGGGTAGTTGCTATTTACAAATATGATGATTACATACTGTTACCATGGAAACTTGAGATGGAAAATAAAGTGAGTTTAGCTTCATCTTGAAACTGCCCTGATTGAGAGGAGAACAATAGCTGACATTCCTCCAGCAGGAGACTAATCGCCCCTCTTAGAATGTACAGTATGTTTTTCTGTATTTTTAGCTACTATGCAAAGCTTTAAACCTGCAACCAACTGAAGATAAGGCTCAGATAAGAGACACATCTGTTGTTAAGAATCATAGCACAGTATGATTTATTCTTTTTCCTATGCTATTTACTGACATACTCACGGTTCAACATTTTCTCTTCTAAGAATACTTCAAGTGATTTTGGGTCCCATCTAAGTCCATAGCTTGGTAATTCTCCCCAAGTACATTTTTTCATTATCTGTGTTTCTGCTTTGACAAGATAATGAGAGAAGCATGCTCTAAGGATGTGACTCATTTCCATCAAAATGAGCTTCTTGAGAACCATGAAAGAGGTAGGGAGATGACAACTGGCCCTGGAAATTTTTAGGACAATTCTAAATGTGAATCAGTCGCTGGTTAATAAAATAATATAATAATAACTGAACAGGTTATTCCTAAATAAAATTTGTACCCAGTGAGATTGCAGCGAGCACAAAGGCTGGAAGTCAGAAGACTGCACAGATGGTACCATCTATCTGTCTCTTGGGAATCATTTTGGCACTGAAAAAGCCCTTGTGAGACAGATGCTCAGAGCCATGGAAGTGTTTGCTCACAGACACACCTGCTCCACATGGCAGTGCTGTGTTGGATCCGAGTGCCAGCCAGGTATCTGCGCACAAGTGGAGCTGGGATATTCAGTGTACCACATGTGGAAATCAGCGAGTGTAAGGTCTTGTTACCAAAGTTTGGAAGTGCTGTTAAAGATGTGATTCAAAGAAGGGCAGCAGACCAAGAGCTGCAGGCATGTGGATGGACACTGAAACTTTAGGATGAGTCTTTCTTTGATATTACCTTTTTTTCTTTATACACTAAATTTGTTCCTTTTGTTATCTACACCAGCTTACAGGACAGTAGTTCCCTCTATAAGGACACATACAGTCTAATTTACATCAGTTGCAATTGTTTTCTGTTGTTCTTGCTGCATGGAAACAATGTTTGCAGAGCTGCTGAACTTGTATTTTTCTTCTTTTCAGAGAAAAACTCCTTTCCAAAAGCTGTGGTATTTGACAACTGAGTGCCTTTGGCTTTTTCACTTTTCACAGTGTTTAAAGTTCTTCCAAATTATTAAAATTAACAACACTGAGACATTGCAGTGAGACACTTTCAGACAGTAATGATTGTACATGTCTGCTCTGATGGACACCTGTCTCAATCAAAAACACATTTGAAGCACTTTAATGGAGAAACATCCACTAAGATTAATAAACTCAGCTTGTGAGTTTCTAGTCCAAGTGCTTATAATGGGGTAGACAAAAGTCTTGAGTAGTTACTGAAGAAAAGCAAATGACAATTATCTGCCAGACATTTCCATGATATTTTAAAGAGAATGTGAACATGTAGTGTTCTTTGCACCTCCTCTGTGCAGTGAATTCCATTTGCTGATCAATATATTCTACTTGGAAAGTTCAGGCAATCCACCTAAATGCTGACAATTGCATGACAATAATAAGGCCCTACAGAGAACCGTTTTCTTCCAAAACTACTGCCAGAACTTTATTAGAATTAGGAGAACACGATAGTCACAAAAATGACTAAACAGCTCTTCCTTGTGTTCCATCTCTGTCAGCCTTGTAGCTAAAACTTTCTTTGGTCCCCGATGCTGCCATGGCATGCATGGACAACCCTCTGTCCTTGTAACACCATTCCCAACAGCGGGAATGAGTTAATTGTTGGACATCAGCCCCAGGGCTGAGATGTAGGCGAGCACAGCTATGTCTGGCTTGGACAATATTGAATAAATTTCCCTTTTCAGTGCAAAGCCTGAGCCACCAAACTGGTGACCTCCCTCTCATTTTTAATTACCAATCTCATGTTACCTCATCTAAATGCACCCTTTATCAGGTGAGCATATTTCCCCCACACCACCTTCTGCATTGCTTTTCTCTTACTGTTGAGTAATATCCAGGGAAGTACCAGGTATTGAAACTCCATTCAGTAGGGATATTTCTCATTATTTGTTCAGGTCCAGAAAACATTTTTATGTAGTTAGGCTACCCTTAATGAAATAGCTCATGTTTCATACCCTCTACCACAGGAAAATACAGTTCTTGGTCGATGTCTTTGTTTACTATGTGCTATTTTGCTTTGTGGCTGTTTAGTGAATAAGCAAAGAGGGACACTTCACTGAGACCAATGCTTATGACACTAATTACATAAAAATATTGCGTTGCTTGTCTTGATATAAGCAATGTTTTCAACTGCATTCTCTAATACTTGATGCTAAAATACCACCTTGAATTAAGACTATTTCCATTCTTCATGGTGCCTTGGATTTTACATTTCAATTTCTGAATTTGCTAACAGATATGTTAAACATCTCAAGCAGAAACTCTTCCTACAGCTATGGAGCTAAGTAGTGCCTAGAGTACAATTCATTCTACCAAGTAGAATATGTCACATTTCAAGATAAAAACAGAACATTCCTGCTTTTCCGGAGGCTTCATGTGAATAACTAATGTGTAAAGTCTGCAATTGCAAGAAAGCTGGTATTTCAACCAACGTTTTTTATGCTTTTTCAAACCTCTGGAGTATGTAATGCTGATATCAGTCTTTGCTTTCTGTTCTTTTCCAGTCTAGGTACATGCTGCTGGTGTCAGCAAACTTCTGCAGGAAGGTGTAATCATTCACATTTGTGTGCAGATGCCGGGTGTTCTCATCAAGCTTAACACTGAGGGTGTCTGTTAGCAAGTGCTGCTTTCTGGGGGGGCTTTGACCTTAAATTCTTTGTGACTTTCTGATGCTTGTGGGTTTTTTTGGGGTTATCCAGACTTTGTAAACTGGTCTTAGCATGAAAGTAGTTCCTGACTTCCAAAAATTGAATTCTGGACTAGGTGACTCTTTGGTTGCTGTATCAGAATTGCTTCACTTCAGGCATTTATCTGCAAAAATTAGGATTGTTTCCAAGAACGTGGAAGGGAAAAAAGATAATGTTAATATTTTTCTAGTATTTCTAAGTTTTAAGCATGTCTCAAGTAACTGGTATTTCTCGTTAATAGTACATTCATTTTCAGCTGGTGGGCTAATGGTATGTGTTAAACCCTGCCTGTCTAATAAAATTTTACTTTTCAGCATAAGCAGTTGACAGGGTTTAACAGCTGCTCTCTTTCTACGAAAGTCAGCTTTCTGAAATTATAAGGTTGGATGCTGAACTTTAGATGAAGCTATTTCATTTGCTTTTCCTACTATTAGTCTAAGAAGGTGTCTAGTCACAAAAAATTACTACAAATATTGGCTTACTGTCTACAACAGTAAGACTTAAATTTCTTTTGATAGACAAAAACATAAGCAAATAAAGACAATTCTGTAGCACCATATATTGATGGAATATGGCTTACAAATATCATTAAACTTCTGTAAACAGTTTACTGAGAAACTGAAAGCAGTCAATCCAGTGAAAATGAGTAATGCATACAATAAGCTATTCACAGCTCTGCATGGCCTTGCCCTTCAGAGTCTTGCATTTGGGCACAGGGACAGCACTTGCTGTGGAATCTGTTACTTGGTGTTTCTTAACGACTATATAAAGCTCTTCTAAACTGGATTATGTCTGCTATTCTTTCTAACATCCTTCTTCCCTCATGTAACCCATAGCTGAGAGGGGACATAGGATAAAGCTCTGGAACATCTCTGAGAAACTTCAATTTTGTTTGAAAAGGAAAAAAAAAATAAACAGAACAAAATAATAACTGAGTATCATGAGCTCCCTGCATTTCTGCAAGTATCCAGAAAATACCAGATACACCCTTTCTAAACAAGCTCTGGGTTTGTGACCTTGTAGTACAAGTCTGATCAGTTCCATGGAATTTCCTCTGCACTTTCCTCCCAATTCAGCTGGCTGACCTCAGTGGCACAGGTTTTTTTTTTTTCTGCCAGTGCAGAAGCTTTCCTCAGCAAAGATTAAGAACAAAACAAACCCTTCAAAAGTGAGATGCTCATGACAGACACGGTGGCTGCAGCCCCACTGCTCTTGCTTCATGCTTCAATACAGTCTCTGTTCTGCAGCCACCAGCTGCATTCCTGTGCCCTCATCTGCAGGCCCTGAGAGCCAGCTCCAGGCCATGGCAAGGCACAAACTGATGCAGCCATTGAGGGGTGCACAGTGAAGAGAGAATGCAAACAACCCTGATGCTACAGGCACCTTACAGGACTTTAATGAACCAGAGCCTGAAGCAGGTACGGGTTTTAAAGTGAACTAAAATACAAGACTAAATAGTCAATTATCTCCTTAATAACTTTGAAAGAAGTCCAAAGCAAATATGGACAAGCTACTAATAAGCACATATTGGTACACTGCATATCCTCTAGGGGTTGTATTTCCACAAGTTTTCTATTTATAGAGGCACTTTTGAAGTCTAGCTGGCACATAACAGCCACGTCTCACCAGAGTAACAGCTCCTATAGTGAGAACCTTTCTCTGCACAAGTGAGTCGAAGTGGGCTTTGTTACACTGGATCTCTTCTTCCTGGGAAGCTGAGTTTTTAAAGGAACCAGTAATGCCTTCTCAGCTGCAGTAAGCATCTTCCACATCCATGCTGCTTTCATAGCACTGCATGTGACAAGTGCTGGAGGATGTAAATCAAAAGAGTGTTCTCCTCAGCTGTCCCCATCCCCTTGAAAGCTCTGTTTATCCCCTGGTAAACTGAGTGCACTCAGTGTATCACAGACATGAGAATAATTAGGATACTGTCTCCATCCCTGCAGTGTGTACCTCACTCCGTGCCAGTCCTGTCAGCTGAGGCTGGCAGAGATGATTCCAGCAATGATGTTTTTTCATGGTATAAAGAGTGACACCAGGAACCAGACACTCGCTTCTTCCCTATCTGGCAGTCTTTTGATCCAAGTACAAATGGGAGTCCTATTACAACTTGGCATCATTTTTGCTTCCATTTTGTGTGAAACCAAAGAGCTCCCAGGAGGTCAATGAAGGTTTCTGATGAGAGCAAGTGCATGGAGGTAAACATAGAAAAAAATCCCTTTGCAATTAATGGGGATGTCTGTGCTGTATTTCTGTTACAGTTGCATTAGTTGTGGAGATGATGTGTTTTATTCCCACACATGCTTAATGAATGAAATATAAAAGAAAACTGACAAGTTCCTAAGTAAATTGTTGGGAATGCTTTATCTTTTTTTATAGGGAAAGGGCACTGCTGTAGCTGCTCTAAGCGGCTCCTTCTGTCACCATTGGCTCTCAAATTCAGAGCACAAGGGCTGGGGGTGAGAGCACTAATGCCATACAGAGGTTCAACTGACAGAAAAAGAAGGAAGATGCAAAGCACTTGGCACTTAGCTCAGCAATGGCAGCAGCCAGCCCTCAGATGGAAGTCTCCAGGAATGATTATTACACTGCAGAAATGCTAGGCAATTCAACTCAGCCAAAGGAAAATGCATGAGACTCAAAGAGAGAGAACTTGCTGTCCTTATTTGATTATGTACATTTTAAGGGTAATACAGCCTTCCAGCATTTTTAAGGTACCTATGCTTTTTAGTGGGACAAGCATTATTTAGGTTATTGGGCAGAGCTCTGTGCTAGTGCAAAGTAATAAAATACTAATGAGTATTTTACATACTTCCAAACCCTTCCCTCTCCTCCAAAGAAAGAGCAAGCAGATCTTTACCCCAGCTTTGGAGAAATGATACAGTAGCAAGGGTTAGAGCACTCTTAAGGTTGAAGCCAAAGCTGTCTTTGAGTCAGTGACTGCATGAACCCCCATGCTCAGCAATCATCTTGAGCCACATTTTCAAACCATTCCCAGATACAGTGGCAAACCCTACATCCAGGATGTTTCTGCTTAGTGGCAAGCTCCTTGTATACCTACAGTAGGAGAAGGATCACTTTAGAGTTTGCTTATTCAATGAAACCCCTAAAAAGTGAAGTTGAAAAGAAGAATACTCCTAAAGAACTGTAGTTGAGATGGGTGGAAGCACTCTTTGGAAAGGTCTTTCTGTCATCTAGAGGGAATCTAAAACAAGTACTCTCTGTCCCAGTGCCTAAATGAAGTTTGATGGGACTAACTGGCACCATATAAGTGTTTGAAAAGTGCCTCAGAAAGTTAGGAAGCAGGATGATGCACCTCCTTGGATTATGTATAACAATCATTCCTAACTCCTTCTTTAGGCACCTAATAAATTGGTGAGTCTACACATCCAGCTACACAAATAGGGACAGCCTGAGGAAGCTTCCAGGAAATCCTATTACACATTGTAACTTGGCTGGCTTCATTTAGGGTTTGTCAGCAGTGGAATTACCACATTACAGGGTCTCAGTGGTTGGCAAAGTAAAGGGCACCATGAAAGGACTCAGAAATGAAATGTTTCCAGATTAGTGATTTTCATGGATCCCTTGAATTTGAAACCAAAAGCACACTCAGTGCATCTGAACTTCCAGACTCTTGAGTTCACTACATATTCACACACACATGCAGGTTTCCCTTCACCTTTAGCACATACCTTCCAGAAAGCTGTCCCACTTTAAAGTTTGTCCCAACTTTAAAGAATGACCAGTGAGCAGAAGCAGTTTATTTCAGGAATTACTCACTATGCTACAGCACCAAAATCATCAGTTAAAATAACTTTCTCTGCCATGCAATAATCTCAACACGAATATAAGGGCTTTCAGGTTGTGCCATGCAGAAATTTTATAGAGGTGGACTATTACTATTTCAAAGCCCCATCTGTTCAGACACAAATACCTCAGAGCTCCAGAAAAGTTAAGGCAGATGTGTAGAGTATATACTGATGTTTTTGTTGTAAATGCTGTTGTAAAATAAATGGATGCCTGGACTTCCTTGTTGGTTCCAGGTCTCTGAGGAGTTGTCACATGTCAGTTGACAGGAGCCAATCCTTGCTAAACCTGAGGGCTGGGGATATGTTTTCTTTTCCTGCACTGGTCTAATGCTTTGATTCAACACTGACACCTATCAATTTGAACAGTCCCAGCAACGTGCCTGAAGCAAACACCTCTTATATGCTGAATTAGGACTACTGGATCTCAAATTGTGTTAATTCCAAGGGAACATGAACTTCCTTAATATGCCTTAAACTTTATAAGTGCTTGTTCTCTAGTAATTTTTTCTCTTACTTCTATTACAGTAGGGCCTGGCTGAGACCAAACCTCACTGTGTAGGGGACCACATAAAACACAGCAGGGAAAATTCACACAGATGTTACATTTTTCTGAAAGTTTGTAACTTTCTTCAAGTAGAGTGACACTTGAACAAAGAATGTTTGAAATATACCCTTAATTCTTATGTCTTTGGCTGAAATAATTTCTTTGAACACATGGGTGTTGGTTGAATGTTATGGTGGTTGGAAATCAGACAGTGCACCTTGAAACACAGACTCAGCTGACAATATCTGAGATCACCCTGTCTGCTTTCTTGCTTGAATGGTTTTGGAAAACAGCTTGCTGTTTTGGAGCCAGCTTATTAACCTGCTCAAAGTAAATAAACAGCACCTTAGCTGGTGAGCTGGCCTGAGAGATGGGTTGCAGTAACCCTTTTTGTACAGCTCTGTTAAATAAGTTACTGGAGGAGGGGCTGCCTCTATGTACATACACAGACATGCCCAAGCCTCTGTCGTTACTGTGATACAAACAACAGCAGAACTTTCCATTTCTGGTCATTGTTAGATCATAGGTACGTCATGTGAAGAGCTTTTAGTGTGTGCTTGGAAGCCTTTTCTACACAGATGAAGTTTTCAGCAATTGATCCACACTGTTAAAATCAGTTGCATATTGGCTCTCTGCCTGGAGCTTAATTGTTCCCCTCACTGTTTTCTGGTGAATTCTTTCTGCAAGGTAGATAGGAATTGTCAAGTAATTGTCTCCAAAGCTTTTGTATATGCGAAGAACATCTAATATGGAGACTATTATCCTCCTAGATTTACAAATTACTGCAGAAATAGGCATTCCGTAGTATTTTTCACTACATTCTAACTAAGGGCTGTCTCTTCCAGTGTTGGTCTGACATACCAACATAGGGGAAATACCTTCACATGCTTTAAATGGAAATCTTCACTATTTTCATTTTGCTTGCATTTTACCATTACCTGCAAACACTTCCAGACCTGACACAGTAAGGAAGGGAGAACATTTCTGCTCGGATTCAAATCCACTCTTAGCAAAATTTAGACTGCCAGACACCGTGCTGCCATGTTAGTGGCGAGGCAGAGAAGGTATGTTTCTTAGCTCAGCCTAGGCCTACACTTCCATCTTTTCTAGAAGAGGGAGACCTAGGTGCAGGCTGGAAGGGAACTACTCTGCAGTCAGATTCATGTATGGGACATTGCAGCTTGATATGCAATCTGTAGTTGTGCTCAGACAAGCACGTTCTCCTGATTACTTCCTCAGGTGCCCACCTCCTTCCCCTAATTCTGCAAGTTGAATGCTGATGCTAAGTGGTGAATTCTCTGTTCTAACTCTTGCAGCCCACAGGTCAAAAAGGTCTTTGCTTCAATATTTGTGTATGTGCAAAATATCTAGTCCCAGAAGTGACAGTGAAGATTTGAAAAGAACAAGTGAGAATGATCATTCAGAAGACCTAAATACAAAGGGGTAGATGAAGAGAGACACTTCTGAGACACTTCCATGCTGGCCTTTTCCTTGTCTGGCAGGAGATCATTTGCTCCTGGCTTGTCTTAGCAACAATTGGCACTGTGCTGTGTAGTGGCCCTTGCACTGCAATGTGGTCAGAGACCTCAGGGGGAATAGACAGCCTGGCAGAAATCATTCTAAGCAAGGAATTCAGAGTACCTGGGTTCAGGCATGTGGAATGCCCTGGCCCTCTTACTTAAAATTAACTGTCAGATTTCCTATTTTCACTTGGAAGAAAACAGAATACCTCAGTAGATCTCAGCTGTGAAATAAAGTACCATCAGTCAAGCAGCTCTACTCCTAGCCAGAGCTCCTGCTGCTTAATCAAAAGGCATGCAGAAGCTTCTGGGAGAGGCAGGGATTGGAGTCTGTCCCTAGGAAAAGCAGAAATCAAACACAAGCATGTCCTACACATACCAGTGTAGCACACAGCACGCTAATTTCCAATAAGCAATGGATATTCATTTTCCACTTCATGTCAGTGTTTTAATGTCTGACTACTGGAAGAGAAGGGAAAGAAGATGGGGCCTTATGCAAAATACTCTGAAGACAGGATGATTTCCACTGATTTCAATATTTGGCAGGTTGGATTTGGCAGTTTCAATATGCATTTGAAGACAAATAGAACTAGGTCTTCAGAGTAAGATGAAGGAATTGACTTTTAACTTGCCAGTTCCAGCAAGCTTCAAGAATGAAATTAGGCAGAACAGAGGCCCCCTCACCAACAGCTCTTCCAAAGTCCAAATCACAAGCAGCATGTAATGGAAGATAAGGTTCAAAAATAGTCATAGACCAGAATATGGATCAGGAGCTTCTCTGCTCCTGATAGAAGCTACAGGACTGTGGCAGTCTGACAATGGAACACAAATATTTGACGGATTGGCAAGGGGAGGCGTAAATCTGTTTCACCACAGTGGCACAGATTTTCTAGGTGACTGCATCTAATTCTTACTGTCCCTGTGCTTTAGTGCCATCAATGAAAATGAAGTGTAATTAGTCTTTTCATCTCTTCTTTCCATGACACCTCTTTCTTTTGGCTATAACTGTAAATCTTCTCCTTTGTGCACATAACATTGTCTTTAAATGCTAATGGAATAGTACAGCCAATGTAAAGTAAAGGGGAGAGTCAAAGCTCAGGTAATTCAGAGGAAACACTCCCACTGATGCTGGCTGGCTGTCAGGCCCAAACACAAGTTTTACTGGAAACAGAAATGTTTTGTACTAGGTTTTTCTTCTCTTCGTCTTCAGAATGGCTGCAATGAGACAGGAACTTTTCTGCAAGTTGCAAAGGATCTAACCCATCCCTGATAATCCCACGCTTTTCAAAACTGCCTACAAATAAAAGCGAGATCCAAAACTCTGTTCCTGCCAAACAGGCCACATCACTGACAGTGAAATGGCTGTCTAGTAGCGTGACCTGCAGGGATGTCTGATAAGCATGTGGTCTTTCTCCTGCCAGTTTGTTTTTAATCAGATCTGAAACAATGGAAGCTGACAATGAAATCCCAGAGTCTCACCCAGAAAGTTCTTCAGCTTTTGGCTGGTCTTTTTGTTTGTCTATTATTCTCAGTGTACTCTGCAATCTGCTGCCAGAGAGCTATGCTGGCTACCAGGAAGCTGCAGATGCCTCTTATTTGAACATACCTCTCTATGCTGTTTCCTCTGTAGTAAGTGCCTGAAGAGATCACTTAATTGCAGAAGATGAGGTGTCTGGAATACTCCACAAACAGCAGGCCAGGAGGAGGCAAAGGAGAGCAAGGATGGTTTCAGTTAAGGTCAAGGAAGAGCATCTTCTACCTCTGCCACAGCCTTCTCATGCTCCCAGGCAAATCTCTCACTCTTGCTGTCAGTATGCCAGAGCTAATCCTTCTGAAGCCTTAGCTCGCAGATTTTTTCTAAGAAAATACACTTTTCCTAAGGCACTTGAGTTCTTGAACGGCTCTGAAACAGTTTCTCAGTTTTGTCAACACATCTGTTGCTCACATCACCTTTAGCAAAATCCAGCTGTTAAGGTTAATGACAGCTGAGAAAACAAGAGGCACAGCCCTTCCTGCGTGTCTGCAGTCACTGTGTGCCTCCATGATCCCTGCTCAAGCAGGGTCATCCCAGAGCACAAGGCACAGGATTGTGCCCAGAGGGGTCTGGATTATCCCCAGTGTGGGACACTCTGCACCAGCTCTGGGAAATTTGTTCCAGTGAGCAATCACTGCACAGGAAGAAAGTTCTTCCTCATGTTCAGGTGAAACTTCCCATGCATCATTTCCTGTCCATTGCCTCTTGTCCTATTGCTTGGCACCACTGAGAAGAGCCAGGTTCCATCTTCTTGGCACTCCCCCTTTAGATGTTTATGCACAATCATGAAGTCCCCTCTCAGGGATCTCTTCTTGAGGCTGAACAGGCCCAACTCCCTCAACCTTTCCACGTAAGAGAGATGCTCCAGTGCCCGGATTATTAGCACCTGCACAGTCTGTGGTGCTGGGGTCTGAGCACTGGCCAGGGTCAGCTGGAGCAGAGCACTTGGTGCAGCTTGCAAGCACACTGCCCATTCCAGATACATTATACATGTGATGTGCTTGGCAATTCCGTGGTATGTTTTACTACATGGATACATTATGTTTTGCAGATCCGAGCAGAACAAAACCCAAAGCCATTTAAAAATCCATGCCACTCACTTCAGCTCCTCACATGTAAGATAATACTCCTGCTAGACCTGTCTGTAGTTCTTTGGAGGGAATGCTGCACTCTGCATCCTGTCCAGGACCTCCACACAACACCACAGGAACTCCCTTCAGCTGAGGACACTCCTCACGTGACAGTGCAACACAAACTGATTGCACAGGGTCGCTTCTGCAGGTAAAATGTGCCAAGCAGTTTTAATCATGGGTGCAGGTAAATTACCCATAGAAACAGCAGGAGCTGAAATCCAAGAGTCTTTTCCACTGGAGACATGGGAGTGTGTTAAGACAGTCTGTAGAAAGATTTTTTCCTAGTCTATGACTTACCTTTCTGCTCAGGACTATTATACACATAGCTAAGACAATCCAATCCAATCTTCTGGAAAAAACAGAAATATGTTCTTTTCCATCTCCCTTTCATCAGGGAAACTGCAGGAACTCAGCACTTCTGTACAACAAATCAGTGTGATTATGGAGAAGCTTCTTATTGTTTAAAACACCCATCACCTCTTTGGGAATCATGGGGGAACTCTCACATCTTCCAATTTGTTCAATAATAGCTACTTATCACCTCTTTTGTGTATTCTGCTTACTTATCTTATACTTACACATTATACTACTCTTACATACCTATACAGTTTACTTACATATAATTACTTACACCTAACACAGTACTTACACATTTTACTAACTTATCTATAATACAGCACATACACATTTTGCAACTGCTGTGCATGAGATTACACATTACTTGATTGGTCTCTTTACTTTGTCTAAGAGCTCCACACACACTTTTCAGATAATACAATTGGTCCCTAATCCAGTGCAGCACAGTCCTCTTTATTTATTCCTTGCTGTCTTGGTATTTTAGCCTTTCAGCTTCTCCTTTCCCAATTCTAATTTAGCACAGTTTGTCTTTCAGTCCTTGATGCTCCAGGCCCAGACAAGCAGAGTCAAGATGATGACAAGCAACAAAACCCATCCAGTGATCAGCAGCCAAGTTAGTTCAGGAAATCCAAACAAGACAGCCCAGCACAGAGAGCAGATAAAAGCCCCTCTCACTTCTCTTCTCTTTCCACTGAACCTTCTGGCTGGTTTTAAGAACCCTTCAGGAGCTGAGCTGCCACAGCTGAAGGTGGATGGCCAGGTGAAGCTGGTGAGGGTAATTCCAGCCTGGTCCCTCTTTGAGGGCTCCAATAGGAATAACTAAAGATGGTTTGGCTGGGGCACACTGTCGTGGTTCAAAACACCTTACAACAGGAAACTTTATAGGCTATGTACAAATTATTGCAATCTGGGTTAGTTTCCTAAACAGTTAATCAAACTTGCTTTATTTCTGGACCTTTCTTCTGCTCTGCTATTCTCACCTAATGCCTAACTACTTTCAAGTTGTTCATAACCTTCATATTTAAGCTTTGAAGTACTAATAAATAATAGCTATATAATCCATTTGGAGTCCTAGTTCTTTGAATTCCTTTTTGAGGTGCTCTCCAACAGCAGCTCTCCTGATCTTCCTGTTGCAAGCAGGGCTCTTGAAACAAAAATAATACTAGTTTTCTTGATTTTACTGTTTTTGATTTCATTAACTTGTAAGCAATGCTGATTCTTAAAATGATTTTTTTAGCCTCATTGAGCATGTATTAGTTGTAGTAATATTAATAGCATCAATTATAATACTTAATAATGCTAGCATGTATTTTGTTTTAAATTATTTTTCTTAATGCAAATGTATATTCTGCTTAGAGTCTAATTATATTTTATGAATCAAAGTATGAAATTTGAATTTATATTTCAGCTATGAAGGCCCTTGAATGAGAATTCAAATGCTTATGTTGGTGATAATCAAAATTTAGCATGTATTGAAGAGATGCATTATGTCAGCTTCATTATGACAAAGAATTAGAAGTCATCATATGGCTCAATTCTTCCAAACACATTTTTGCAAATAGCAATTTCTTAGGTGTTTACAAATTTAATTTACCAATTCAATTTTAACTGGCATGTTGTAACTACAATGAGGAAGTTGAACTTCAGCTTTGGTTGCTTTGATTCAGGACAAGAATGTGAGTAAAAAGATGGAGTTTGGTAAGTCTTTAACATTCCAAACATTTTTTCAATGTTATTAGTGAGGGATGAATCTTACATCATGCTTTGGAAGTTACCAAACTGACAGTGCAATTATGAATAGGCTGAACATTTGAACAAAAGTCTTCACTGGCAAATGACTTGAAAAGAAATCCCCAATTGTAATAGTATTCACCAAAATATTCTAGTTCTTTTGCTCAGGGTACTAAGACTCAGGCCTTCAGCTCTGCAACACAGTTAATTAGAAACTGGCTGATCAAAGTTTCCTCAGCAAATGAGGAGCTCAACATGTTTAATTCAAAAGATCTCAGAATGATAAGCCTAAGAGATGTTTGCATGGGTTTCCAGCAGATGCTTGAGTTTCTAGCAGCCTGAAGATCTGATCTTTCCTGGATCTGTGCCTTAGTCCTGCACCCCCAGACGGAACCTTGTGTGGCACTTTCTGTGGAACTGCAGCTGGGTTCACAGCCCTGATCAGCATCCCCAAGTGGGTACAGTACAGGGCATGGTCCCAGACAGCTCCGAAACAAAGTCTTGATGCTCTTGATGCTCAGGAGATAATTCATTCAGGAAACACCTGACAGTTGCCTGATGAAGTTTAAAGTGGTTTTAAACCTAATCTGAAAACTAAAGTTTTATATGAATCCAGACAGCCAATGCTTTGAACACATGCCAAAAAGGCAGCTGTCCCCAGTGACTGTTCATCCAGGGTAGGGTCTCCTGAATTCCCAAACCTTCAAAGGGAGTATTTTTCATTCCAGAAGTAAACTGCTCCCTCCCTCAGTGTGAAAGTTGTCTTGCCTTCCACCACCAGCCTAATACCTCCGTTTCTGAAAGTACTTTTTCAGCAATGAAAGGTGACAGTTTTAGCCTCAGAGAAAAGACTCCCACATAAATAGAATTTGAGCTACACAAATCTCATTTACTGGTGGTTTCTGAAACCTCTTCTGTTCACAGATAGATGATTTCTTTTTATCCTTCCTGTTCTACCTACACCACATTTCTGGTCCTTCAGAGATACATGACAGCAAAGGCTACACTACAGCCTTGAAGTAGAGAGTCACAGGCTTTCTATGTAATTTCTGGTTAGAACTGCTGTTATGCTCAAGAAGAGATAATAGATGGGTAGGAGGAAGTTGAGGAGCTTGTTGACAGATTAAGTCACATTGTAACTATGATGAATATTATTTCTGTATTATCTAGTCTTAAAACGATTGAAGCAAACAAATTAATGATTTTTTTTTCTTTTTACTTACAGTTATTATATAGAGGTATTCCCTCCTATGCTACCAGGATGAGTGTGGGAAGAGTTCTAATAGGAAATTCCATCAATCAGGGGAAATATTCTATCTCCATAAGAGGTTGTTCTCATTTTTTCCACAGTAACTACCTCATATATTTCGCGTTAGAAACGGAAACACAATTTGAATATGGAGCTAATTAACTGGTGGCACAGTGCATTCCCACCAGTGCCGGCTGAGGGGCGTGCGGGCAGCACTGACCCCAACAGAGCGTAGAGCTGTCATGCAAGCATCGCCCAGGCACGGTGCCTGGCTGCCTTATGTAAGAGGTCTCAGACCAGCCTTTCCTGGCCTCCAATACTTGCGTGACGGCTTGAACAAAGCCCCTGCTACTCTCTGTTGCGGTTCCATGGCGTGAGATCAGAAACTGTCGAAGAAAAGAAAAAGCCTGATCGCCTTAGTGCCCTGAGGCCGACACTGCGCCAGCCGCTGGCCCGGCCAGGCGGCGATGTATTTAAAGCGCCAGGAAACGGCGTGTCGTGCCGGGGGAAGGCATTAACGGGAACGGGGTCACCGTCCCGCCCCACGCGTTCCCTGGCGGATCCGAGCCCTTCCCGGGTTGTGCCGCTGGATGCGGGCGGGGCGGGCGCGTTCCCCCCGCGGACACGGGCGGCGGCAGCGGCTCCGTGCGGGCACCCGGCCGGGCGGCGCGGGCTGACGTCAGGACGGGGCCGGCGCTGCCCGCGGGCGGAGCGGGGCTGGCG